>OZ020624.1:9614624-10127727 GCA_963971575.1 Liopterus haemorrhoidalis
ATACATGGAACATTATGATTCTAGATTATGTTACAAAAGAAAATGATTCCGTATTATTTGCTCGTCAATTGCTAGGTGTTCTTCATTAGGGATTAAAAACAGTCACCCTCGAATTTTTTAAAGAAAAGGTCGTATCTTCTAGTTGTCCTTTCTCAATATATTCTGAGTTATGTTGAAGTGCAAATTCCGCTTGATATCCTCAAATCTATTGCAGCCTATTACTTGAGATACTGCATGATCCATTGCTGAGTATGTGGCATGTATGAACATTCATGAAGTAACTTTCTGATTCAGTTTTAAAAGTAAAATAAAAAATAAAAATCGGAATGTGCCATATATGGCACACTATGCGGTAAAGGGTTAATGCTTTTAAAACCTATATAAAATTACTCAAAATGTAATAAGATTTTCTTTTAAAAATTACTGCAGTGCAGAAATTCTGTATCAGTAAAACAATTATTGTTTCATACACTGTCTTATTAAAATGGTGAGAGAGGGGGGGCTCGTGAAATATAGGTAAATCAGAAGCTCTGCGATCTGTGAAAAACCGTATAAGAGTTTCGCGCCAATATAAGTTTGGAAATTGGCTCTAAAGAACATAAGAGCTCAAAAGATATTGGAAAAATACAGATAAGTGAAAAATTTTACGACGAAATTCTCAATAGTTGAACTTCCCTTGTATGTCCATAAGGAATAATTTCGTAAACCACGAAGGAATATATGATGATATATAATGTTTCCTTTTCCTCTTTTCTTTTTACTTTTTCATCCTATTATTTAGTTTCTACACATTTCAGTTATAAGATGAGTTATAACGACCGTTATCAAGCCCTTATTGACGATATCAAATAAACAATCAATTACATCTGTCAGTCTGGGCAGAAACCCTATAAGGGTTGTAAAAACTTTGATGATTACGTACAATTTCCCTTAATGCGCAGTCAACCGCGAGGTCGACTCAGTATAAAGTGTTTAATAGTAGGTAAAATACCTACACTAGGACCATATATCGAATTCCATTTTTCCATAAAAAAAAATCGTTATATAAAAATGAACTTCTTTAATAGATATTACATATAATGTCTGTATGTACATACCTAAAAATAATCAATTGTCTAAACTTAATTGAATATAAACCAAATTATGAAAACATAATTAAAGAAAAATACATAGATATTTATTTTAAAAATGTATTATACAATGTACATACATACCTTGACAACTCATTATGCATAGGTACTTGTATTATTTACGTTTGTTTAAATAAATTCCTGATATCTTGCTGAAAACAAAATTTTGCAAAAACAAAGTGTGGGAAAAAGATTAAAAAATCTATATTTAGAGATTATATCATCCATATTAATTTTTTTTTCTTTTTTAGGATTTTGTAGGTATGACCAAAAAACCCTTATACCGTCATTTTGTCGTCTGTCTGTCTGTCTGTCTGTCTGTCTGTGTGTGTGTCTGTCTGTCTGTCTGTTTGGTAAAATTTGTAGCCAAACGGCTAAACCTAGAGAGTTGAAATTTGGCATGCTTGTACAACTTTTTGACCCGCACATAGGAAAAATACTAAAATATCTAAAAAACATATCCACCTAAAAATATAAACAAATATGTGCTCAACGAAAAAAAAAAATTTTTTTTTTAAATTCTGAGTAGGGTATCAAATGAAAGCCCTTAGTACGTGGATTAACGATGAAAATTTTATTTTTGCAAAATAAATTATTTTGATGCGATTTTTGTCAAAATTGTGCAAAAAAATTTTTGTCCCACACCCTGCAGCCCAGATGGTTTAAACTAAAAATCTGAAAAAATTCTAAGTAATGTATATTGGTGTGAACCAGAATAGTACAACAGGAATTTTTGATCACATTATGGTTTCGGAAAATAATGCATTTTTTGTGTTTTTAACCAAAATATGTTAAATATTTAATTCGCTATGTAACCAAGTTGATACGTCCGCGCTCATAGCGATGTGCGTTTAGTCATTGGTTTTCTAATTTTTAAAACAGGTAACTTGCAAACTAGAGTTCAAATCCTGTCAATTTTTATTTTTTTTGTTTTTTTTTGCAGTTTTCTTTTGTTTAAATTATTTTGTCAAAATTCTAGTTATTTTTTGGTAAATGTTGCATTTAATTTTTAAAAGCGTTAATTTAATAACCAGTGGGAAGTGTTGAAATTGTAATTTAATTCTGTTTGATGTATACGAAATCAGAGGGTGGGGCTAATGATTTAAGCAACCAATAGAAGCCATAGGCGCAATTTTCAAAATCTTAATGAACCTTTCTATGTAAAAAAAATACTGCACATATTTAGAAACTTAAATAATGGTATTAGGCATTCGAATTAAAATTCATAAAAAAATATTTTGACATAAAATTTGTTTTGGCATCCCAAATAATCATCATTCAGTTATTAAATACCTGCAATACCCTGAAATGTGTGAAAATTCACACTTCACATCAATTTTTTTATTGATGTACAGAATCATTTTTCTTTAGTAATGATCATGGGGGCTAACGAGAACTTTGATATAAAAAGAATTTCGATAAACGGAAGTTCGAAAAATGGAGGTCTTGTTGAATTTTAACAAGATAAAAATCGATTGAAACGTCACGCTAATCCCCATAGCTTTTATATGTAACTTAGAAAGAAAACTTAGGTAAGAAAACTTACCTACTCTGCCTTTATATGCCACCTAGGTGTTGTGAACTTATTATTATTAATATTATACATACATACAGATGTATATGTATATATATGTATGTATATGTATGTATGTATGTATGTATGTATGTATGTATGTATGTATATTTATATATTATTGTTAATATATTGGAGTGGACAGGAAGTTGACTCAAAAGCTTTATATGGAATGATCAATATCTTAATTAAAAAAAGTATTTTGCAATTTCGATAAGTAGGAGTTAAAAAATCGAATGAAATTTAAAGGTTAACTAGAGGAGGAGTACTGTAATAAAACGTGTATACGTATATAGAAGCTAGTACAAAAACTAATTAAAATTTTTAGTAACTACTGAACCCATAATTAAATTTCTAATAAGAAATATCCTATCAAAATTTTTCATCATTTTTTTTCAATATTAAACGCTTGCCACATGTTATTTTTAGGATATACCAACAAAATGGTGCTTACCGAAAAATTAATAATATTTTTAGAAGTGAACATGGATTTTTAATTAAGCACACTAAAAGTTGAATTAGACATTTAATTTAAAAATCCACAAATTTCTTATAACTGAAATGTGTAGAAACTAAATAAGAGGATGAAAAAGTAAAAAGAAAACAGTTATAGCCTACAATTTTATTTATATAGATAACAATTTATGTACCACTTTGAATTTAGCAGCAGAAAAATACAAGATTTCATATTATAACGCCACTTGTATTTAGTATAATCATGATCAAAAAACACCATAATCCAATTTGTAGCAAGATGAAAAAACTGTGGTTCTACGCTTGGTTTTTATGAATGAATCTGTGATCGAATGGTTGTGGTTATCAGGTTCAGACAGGAAAAAGAATCAGTATAAAACCGCACAAAAATATTAGTGTTTTATGATCCAAAACAATATTGCTAATCACTTGAATTATATTAACAGCAGAGCGCTCTCGCGGCATTTTGGGGACTATTATTTACTGATTATAAGTTTTTAGGTAAAATGTAAGAAAATTATTGTAATGGAGATAAATTTTGATTGTTCGTTTACGTAAAGGTGTCTCCAAATACATCAATATAATTTTTGAGTTGATGTTTAGGTATGCATGCTTTTAAATATAATACAGTTAGTTAATTAAAACTAACATTTCTTCGCACTACACCTGTGCACGCACATAGGCGGTTACTGAAAAAGGCAGCCGCGCAAATTAACATTATTTTAATACATATTCTCAAAATTATCATCCGGGAATTTTTTTCCCCCAAATCCCCTTTTCCACTACAAGGTATAGATTATTCTTCTTCCTAGTTCCATAAAATCAATAATTTTATTGTAATTTAAATTTCAAAAAACATGTGTTAAAACAGAGTTTTGGGATTCTCTAAGGGAATAGAGTCTTGGGTCTGAGGTACAGTTAGGAGTACTCATTTCGCAAGATCTTTGTGCGTACCATCGATTATTGGGGAATTAGTACTTCGGACTGTATGATGTTTTATTGCTCTATGTCCTTTTAGGTTTCTCACTGTTACCGTAATGGTTTTTCCGGTACTTGTACCGATGAAATTGTCGTTGTTGTTACAATTCATGTATTTTAACAGGTGTTTAGCTCTCAGGGAGTTCTGAACTTCGGTCTTGATATACCGTTCGAGGTACCATTCTCTCATTACCCTTGTGCGTACCATTGTTTTCGGGGGATTTGTGCGTCGAATTGTATGATTGTTCCGGATTTCATTGCCTGTTTTTGGGTTCTTTCACTGTTTTATTTGGATGTGAAGTTTTTTTTTTCGCGTCGTCATTTTTCAGCCGCCCACCATCCAAAAAGTCCTTGATATGGAAAATAAATGATAATTAGTTGGTTAAAGGTCGGGATTGTATGATAGAGGCGAAAAGTGTCCCAGTGAAATTCGACAAGTCAAGTGGTTATGGATTTATGTATAAATGAATCTTTGGACAAAGAATTTTATCTATCAAACAAGTTACATAAAAATCTGCTAAAAAACGGTTATGTGGGCGATGACAGAAGGCTGTAAAAGGACTAACTACACAGCAAAAATTCATAAGGGTAAAAGTTCATTCGCAGTTTGTTTGAAGCTTTAGTGTTTCATTTAAAAAAAGTAAAAAGTTCACTATTTTAAACCAAATCACCGTGTAATTTTTATGAAATATTACTTTTTCAGTGTTAAAATGAACACTACTTTAACACTATTTATTTTCTAACTCTGTAATATTTTTTCTAACTTTGTAATTTAACCAGTATGTAAATGTAAACTTTACACTAAATTTAACCAAAAAAGAAGTGTAAATAATTAACACGAAAGCGAGGGACTTCATAGTGCATTAAAAGTTCATTTTTAAGTGTAAGTACTATGAAGTCTCTTAAACACTTTTTTTAGAGTGTACCATCTTGTATCATAGTTATATTATAAAAACGCTAAAATATAGTGCAAGTATTCAAACATAAAACAAAATGTTTGATTCTCTCAGGAAGAGAATAAACCTATCCACGACAAGTCATCGCATAAAGATCATCGCACAGGTTAATGATACATTTTGTGACAATGTTTAACAGAAAAATCTGTGTCACACGTCTCACACATAGAAGACCCTTCACCTCGTAGAAGATCTGGGGTCCACCAACAAGGACGAGGTTGCTCCTGCAGAAAGAACCCCATGGTTTAATGTCCCCCATAATCTGTCTTAACATTGTGTAGGTAAGCTATTCCACTCATGCTGCCATTTACTTAACAACAGTTGTTTAAGATGACTTTTTGCGTTATCTGGAAATAACTAACTCATGTCAATCCTAAGTCGATGGGAAGTGGCTTTTGCACCCACGTCAGCAACATTCTTTCATACCAACTGTTGGAAATATTAATTAATATTTTTGTTATGTTGCGTAAACAAATTTTAATAATTTTAGGCTTCACAGGAAAAGGTTCCTAATTCCTTTTAATTTAAGCCGACATCTGGGGTCCATATTTTTTATTAGTTCTTAAGATGTACTAGAACTGAATATTAAGAATTCAGTCACTATTCAGATTTTGTATCTGCAACACTGTTCTTTTCATTTTGTTTAATAAACTTTATTAACCTACCAGCTCTCTTTTATTATATTCTTGTCTTACACAGGATAACGTAATCCCAACACCAACATAACCCGGTATCTCAAATATAATACGACATTACTAAGAAATTTTATAAATAACTTAATCGTCAGAATTTTCATCTTGCGATACTATTCAGTCAACTTATGCTAAAGTATATAAGTAATATCTACCTATTTAGAATACAGGGATAATAGGGGAAAATCAAAACGTAACGCTGACCATGAAGCTTCCATATAGTGCAAGCGATCTAGAAAGAGAGAACTTATCTTTTGTCCTCTGTCAAGTACTCGATGTAAAACAATTATTATTATTTATATGGAAGAAAATGTAATGTCAGTCGTTGATTTTACTGAACGCCCTCAATATTAAATTATCCCATTTAATAACATATTTGTTACAATGAATAGGTTCAGATATTTGATAGTAAAGTATATTTCTAAACGCTAAACAATATTTATTACCAATAATGTAAGATTGTTTATGGGTCTTGTTACACAAGGTGTGAAATAAGGTCACTATGATACATTTAAATCGACAGGAATGAATTACTGATAGATTACTTGTGGAATGATTAGAATTAGAATTGATACATATCAGTTATCAACGCAAGAAATATATAGCTACCTGTTGCATTAATAAAAATTGCGTAGATATCTAATTTCTTGTCATACTTTTGTCTATGATACAGTATAGTCAGAAAGATCTGGATAGGAACACTGAACATCCGTTGACCAGTAAGAACTAGCGATATATACAGGTGCGCGGCCAAAATCCGGACAAATTAATCAATTTTTTCAAAGTATATTTTTTATTGTAAAAATTAAAAAGTTAACCAAAATTTTCTTGCCAAATAATGTGCAACGTCATAGAGAAGACATTTATTCAATATATCCCCCACTTGCTTGAATAACCGCCTCCAATCGTGGTCTGAAGCGTTCGCATGCACGTTGTAATGCGTTACGGTCCATATCATTGAAAGCTGCTTTAATAGCGGATTGAAGTGATGCTACATTTGGATGTCTGGAATTATTCGTGACTTTCAATCACGCTCCATACATAAAAGTCCAAAGGATTCAAATCAGGGCTGTTGGGAGGCCAGAATTCTTTTGACCAAAACATGTCAACATTGTCCGACAACCAGTTTTGCACTAAGTGACTAGTGTGGGCGGTAGCGGAGGTCCTCCTGAATGATTTGACGCATAATTGTTTCACTGACTCCGACCATCGATGACAATTTTCGAATCGACTGTCCTGGATCTTGCAAAATCAGCTCCTGAGCCCGTTGAATGACCTCAGGCGTCCTGACAACGCACTCCTTCGAGTGTATCTTCCTCGCTGGTGTTGCAGCACCTTCCTTCGACTCCTCCGACTTATTATATTTCGCGACGATATCATAAACCGTCGATCTCGGGTAACCGAAAAATCGAATAATTTCTGTCGCTGAGCGCCCAGCGCGAATCCTTTCAATTATCGCAGCTCTTCGGTTATATTCCGCACTTTGTTTCAACATTGCGACAATTTCAAGTGATATAGAACAGCGGGAAATTCAAATCTAATTTTGTCCGGATTTTGGCCGCGCACCACAATTTAATATATGTAGTAAAGGTGAAATAAATAAATTAATTCACCTACATAACGATTTAAAAAGGCACACTTTTATTTTACTGACTCGTCAAGTTCACCCATTTAATACCAGGCATGGGCAGATTTTTGCAGGGCACAAGCTACATCAAATTTTCTATGAGTATCGCGGTCCGCTACCTATTTATTACAATATAATAATAACAAAAGTCTGCTACCTCTCTAAATTGCAAGATGCAGAAAACGGTATAACTCTGGACTCTTCGTATTGCACATGCGCATTGAAATTTCGCGACTGTATATCACCAGGGTTTGGGATGTTTGATTAGCTTCTGTGTGTGACAGCTCTTTTTCGGCGACTGAACGTATTCAATGAAGCGTACTTTCTTGAGCCGATGAACGTATTATCGGGTTATTGACGTATTTACGTGCACTTCGGATGAAGGCATGTGGTCATCTACAAATTCAAGTCCAAGTACACACAGCCACCTCTATGTGAATAGCCGATTCTCGTCTCTAGCCGAAGGTGTACGAGAATTTTTTTTTTTTTACGTTTAGCTGTCTAGCGTAATATGGTCACCCAAATATTTTTTGTCGGTCCACCAGTGGATCACGATCGACGTTTTGTCACCCCTGCATTATAACTTTTTATTATAAATAGTTAGTTATTTTTTTTGTGCGTAGCAACGATGGCTATTTGCGCCTAAAACAGCCCATCTAAATGACTAAAATATATATAAAATAGTAAATTAAACAGTAAAGTTCCTCAGGAGAATTTGTCCATGAGTACCCTGTCGTCACTTAAATCATCTGACAAGTCATAGCACAGGCCTAAGCTCTCCCTGATATCCTCGAACTGTATTAAAATATATTAAAATGTATAACACAGACAAATCTGTGTTACACGTCTCGCAAGTTGGAGACTTTTCACCTCGAAGGAGTTGTCCATGGGTCCACCAACAGTGACCTATACGAAGGCGTGTCATGGCCTTGTGGTTAATCCTGCTGGAAGAACTCCATGGTTAACGTCTCCCTGAATCTGCCTCAGCTTTATATTTTATGTGCTGTTCCAATCATGTTGCCATTTGGCTAACGCAAGATGTTTCAGATGGCTCTTCGCTTTTATTAAAAATAGATCATGGATGCTACACTTCAATAACGTACCAGCTCAGATTTTCACTCTTGGTTCCCATCCACCATTCAGAGACATCATTTTCAAACGTTTGAAGAGATAAAAACAATTCGGAAGCTGATTTAAACGCGATTCCAAAAACTGTCTGTTTCCATAAGTGGAAATACGCTGACAACAATGTATAGCCACAGAAGAGCAGTATTTCGAAGGAGGTAATTTAAATGTTAAATAATTCGTTGTTAGTAATGTTTTATGACGCTAGTCCGCGAATTTTTGAACCTCGTAAGACATTAAAAAAATAGTATTGCCTAATTTATTGATAGTTTCAAATTTGTTAATAATCTCTAATCCAAATAAACAATCGTTTCTACATTAATAATGAACTAATTGAATAAATATTTTAATTATATTGAAATTAAAGTTGTACTGGCAAATTAAGGTAGTTCCGGTGTACGCCGCCATGTTGTGAAGGCGCCACAATTATCGTGCGAGCAATCGACACGGAGGAAGAACACATTACGTCGCTACTGTTATTATTATCATTATTATGTTACCTGGCAGGTGAGGTGGCCAACCAGTAGCCAGTTCTCGTTACACGTCACGACCAATGGTGAGTCGCTATATCTCTCCTCTCTCCCGGTTACTCCGCACCAACGACTACCGAAATATGTGACCATCATAAGAGATATTAACATGTTGATGGCCATCTTGGAAAATGTAGATGGAGGAAATTAAAAGAAACTAATTAAATAACGATTTTCGGGAAATAAATTGCTGGATTCAGGTAGTTTGAGGTAATTTAATTAATACCTTAAATATTTATAATACTTTTAAGCAAAATTAAATTGATAGTAACAACACTTGTTTTTAGTTTTAATTATTCAAAATGTAATTTTCAAAAATTTAAAGCGAATTAATGATTGTAAATTTAATTTTGTAACACATATTAATGTGGATTTCACTTGGATGAAGATGGAGATGAAGATGAAGATGAAGATGAAGATGAAGATGAAGATGAAGATGAAGAGGAAAGAGAACAGAATGGTTAAGTAGAAGGTCTTTCCAGGTATACCTATCGCTAGGAAAGTTTTATTTAGGTTTGATAAAAAAAATAAGTTTAGCGTCATGTAGGTATCTTTCTCAATAATTATCTGGCGTGGTCGTTGTAGTTAAAGCATCTGTCCCTCTGTATTTCTGCTTTTCCTCGCTAATCAACTGACTGAGTGCCTGAGCTTTACAGCGATTTTTTTTTTTTGAACACGGGATTGCAAATCAGACTATCATAGTATAAATAAGGTTTAGTTCTTAGCATTGATGTTTTTAGAGAATTTATTTCCTTATAATTTTAAGCTTTTTTGCTTGATTTTAATTATTTGTATATTTTTTTATATACCTACATACAATCATCATCATCAATGGCGCAGCAGCCCAAAGTGAACCTAGATCTCCCGCTTCCAGGTTTCACGACCATATTTCCAATTTATGTACATTCAGGAGTAATATGATCAGTATTATGTCCATTTTTCAGTATATATTAGAAGAGATGAATTATTTAACATTTAAATTGTCAGTTTCGAAAAATTACCTTTCTGTTGCCATTAGTCGTTGTCAGCGTCTTTTCCACTTCTGGAAACACAAATTTTGCATATTTTTGGAAATGGCATTTAGATTTTAAATTTGTTTTATCTCTTCAGTCGTTCGAAAACGACAACCTTTTATCGAACTCTTCAGTTTTGAAGTTCCACAAAGGTCTTGTATATAGCCCCATTTATGCAACATATCTCCATATCGACCGTGTCCTATCCGAATTCTATTTAATCTGCACCAAAAGTGGCGAGGTAAATCAAATTCCGCTGTTTTTTCTGGCTGGTGTGAGACATTATTTTTTGGTTTGGGGGGCGGTATTTTGCTACTCTTGTATCCAAGACTGCTGGAGGTTGAAATTACCCCTTAGTGTGGCATATGGAGCCTTCCTTGATTTTAAACTATTCCTGGATAAATTATCAAGATCTTCATGGATAGGCAACTTCTACTCTTTCTTTTCATTAATGCCTGACATTAGATTCTTTTAAGACTGGCTGACGGCGTAGATGTGGCTCAGTTTGGCAAGTATTCTTTAGGAGTAGATATGACGATTCCTGATATACGCATTATGTTGTTCAGTTGGGTATCTATCTTCCCTACGTATGAGCTATTTAGCCGTATAGGAGAACAATACTCCGCAGTTGAATAAACTTAAGCTGCGTTCAGAGATCTTAAATTAGTCGACTATTCACTATGCGTTGTGGAGATGTTTATTAGACAGTTTTAAAGTTTAAGGCAGCGTTTAGAGCTATGGAAATTAGTGCGTTACGAATAGTGCTACAACTATGTGCCTTTTTACGACGGCGTCATCTGGCAAGAATTCATATACACACCAGTTTTACCAGTGAAAGGCCGAAAGTCCCTTCGTAAAATGTTTATTATCTATTATCGTTTTTCTAATTCTGCTGTCCTAGATTTTTACTAATTAAACCTAACCTAATTGCCTAATTTGATCATATTTAATGTTTATTTTTATAATTTTGATCGAGATTTGTTGTTATCGATGCGATGGCATTTTGTTTGGTTCTGTAAAGACATGCAATGTAATCATTCTCTACGATGTAGACTGAGATAGCCAATGTGTGTTTATATGTCTGTCTCATTAAAACAACGCACTAATTACAAAGGTTGGAAAACTATCGACAATCGACAACATATAATACATTAACTTTTGAGCTGTAAACGCTCGCTCGCGTTTCTATATAACAAATTTGTTAGTGACTATAGTTCTATAGTCGACTAATTTAAGAGATGTGAACGCAGCTCAAGGCTAAATTAGCTGTTGGTATTGTGTTCGCAGTGGCTCCCCAACTTGAACCAGCTAAATTAGATATTGTATTATTGTGAAACGAAAATTACTAACACGACAACGTGCTAAATTCAAACACCTTTGAATCATGAATGAACGCTCTGTACATTAATAAAAAAATATATAAATATAAATGAATAAGTAATGAAAATTAAACTCCTGAAAAATGTAATTATATCTCTTATGTGTAAGTGTGCTTATATAGCGTAAAATATCTGATGTATAGTATATCCGGCTATTTTCGCCTAACCATACTTTTGTTTGCCATTATTTTGTAAAGGAAATGTTACGTATTTTTTACCTAAAGTTGGCTGTGTATTAGATAATGTGGCGCCTCGCAATATGGCGGCCTTCACCGGAACTATTTGACGTGGTAGGGATTGGACAGGAAGTCGGTTTCCCACACTTTTTAATTATAATGGCTTTTAAAATGGAGGCGATTTAAGATTGTGGAAGGAATATGTATTATTAAATATACATTTTTGTAATTATTTAGTGTGTTTTTGAGATAATGTCACTTGTAATTTTTTTAGAATTGGTTGGGAATGGTGGTTTCTTGGAATTTTTTTAGTTTCTTTGTCTTGTTCTGGAAATGAGTCGTTCTTGTTATTTTATATTCCTTTTGTAATTTACCTGAAATACAAAAAAATGTATTGTTGTATATTTGTTACCATTAACACTTTTTGGTCCTTTATGATTTCTTGTAAATACAGGATGTTGCAGAAAAGACTCGTAATTTGCTGTATTTTTAAGAGTAATTTGAGATTTACTTGTGACTCCCTCCTCCTTTATAATTTAGCTGTTGTTAAAAAATTAAATGATATAAATAATATTTGTAGATCTCTGCAGTGGCGCACACAGATTTTTGGCTGGGGGAGGGTCCAATTATAGATATAATTTTTATAAAGAAATATTATATATTTAAAACTTATTATAAACAATAACAATGATTATGAAATTTATTGTAATAATATTTATAATTTATAATCATTTTGGAAATGTTTTTATGAATATTTGTACAATGAATTTCAACGTAGGTACAATTAAAATTTCGTACAGGGGTGGTCCGGACCCGTTGGACCCCCCCCTTGTGTGCGCCAGTGGATCTCTGGCACTTTATGAAAACCACGTGATCAGCCTACCGGTTCGGATATATTACTAATACCTACAACTCAGCGCTGGATTTAATATTAATGAAGCCCTAAGCTGAAAAGTTTTTTGGAGGCCCTTTTTGTATTAAATAATAATAATAAAAATAATAGGATCTCAACACCTATATAGGCGTATAAGGGGCAGAGAAGGTAAGTTCTCCGTTTCTAGACCGCCGGTTATAGACATGAAAGCCACGTGGTCAGTGTGACGTTACAACCGGTCTTATTATCACTGAATAAACAGGTACTCACTTTAAGTATTAAGTACTTGGGGCTGAGTCGACCCCAGAGCTGAATGCACAATTTCGGAAGATAAAGATCGTAGCTTTATTCAATTTATATGCCCTTTCAAATGTGAGGCCCTAAGGTAGAGGCTTGTTTAGCTTAATGGTAAATCCGGCCATGCTACTGCTTAACGTAGCTCAACAAACCTAGTAAGGTGAAGTATTAATTTTTTGGGGTATCGGTCTAATAAAACTTATTTCTTTTCTTGTCAAATAGTTAAAACATATTTTATTTGCTGACTAGTTTCGATTCTTTCTGAATCATTTTCAAAGCCTAAAAGAAATTGAATTACAAAATTATTACATCGATTTAATATATATATATATATATATATATATATATATCGTTATTCCGTGTCTGTATTATATTTGGTAAAGTTATTGGGAATAGCGGTGGAGGAAAAAGTAAACTCAATATTTACATGTACCCGATATTTCGACTTGACTTTTCAAGTCTTTTTCAAGGGCTGAAAATAGTATAATTAAAATTATAAATATAAAACATAATTTTAAGTGCAGACTTACAAGTAAAATTTAAGAGTTGCCTCTGTTGTAACACATTAAAAGAATAAATAAATTAGAGTTAAAATAGAACATTACAATTAATATCACATTGAAAAATTACACTTTAAAATTGTTATCACAGATCTGTATATTGATTAAAATAGTATTAAATAAATAAATCTACTTGTATTAAAATAAGAAGAACTTTCTTATTTTAATACAAGTTAGAACAGAATGATTCTGTTCTAACTGGTGTAAACTATTCACACACCTCCTCAGACTGATGATGACCACATTTTCGTGGCCGAAACGTCTCCATTTTATTAATTCATAATATATATTTTATAATTTGACGATCAACAAAGAAGTTTTATTTATACATACTCACGTCAAGATCCAATTAATATATATATATATATATATATATATATATATATATATATATATATATATATATATATATATATATATATATATATATATATATATATGTATATAAAATAAACTTACTTGCAAATATAAAAAGTATATAAAAATTGTTAATAAAATGTTAAAAAAATAAATAGATAAATAGTTAAAAAATTAAATCAATACTTAAAATACACATTGAATATATTTCAATTTAACGGACATTTTGTCCGTTAAACTCTGTTATTTTGAGCGAGATTTGTTGTAATCGGCGCGATGACATTTTGTTAGGTTATGTAAAGACATACAATGTAAACGTACTCTACGATGCAGACTGAGATAGCCAATGTGTTTATATGTCTGTCTCATTAAAACAACTCACTAACTACAAAGTTTGGAAAACTGTCAACAATCGACAACGTATAACGCAGTGGCGCTCACTAATTTTTCCATGCGTTCTATTTTCAAAATACAAACTTAACCGCGATCTACCCTAACCCTAATTTTTGGGTTTGAATTGTAATATAACCTGATTTTTAAAGGAAGGAGAATTTGGACAAAGAATAAACATGGCACATAACGAATAATTATTTGTAATTTAATTTAAAACGTACAAAAACTTATTTTGAATCTTTTGCAGCATTTGATTTTCAGCATTGCATTCCATCTGTTGCGTGATTTTTATTGAATAATATTTTTTGACACTGACATAAAATTCCAATTGTTTATTTTGAAAATACACATTTGAAAGATTTATTTGTTACAAACATCAATGAATGTGATATTACATAACTGTTTGGTTTGATTTTGACTAGTGGACTGTATTTTGACTAATTTGTGTATGGGGACGTATTAGTATAGTCGCTACCATAACACATTCACAATAAACACTTTTTTTCACTTTTTTTTAATTATGATTTTTTTGTAACACTGTTTTACTCTCCGTTGCTACGGAATCATTTTATAGTTTCTAAACATTCCGCCCCCTTTGAAGAGTCACCTTCAAAATTGTCTTTAATAGGTAATAAACACAGTTTTGTAATTGGTCTTTTATAAACGCCACTGATTGTCTTAACACTTACTACCCGCACTAACTGATCTGCTCCAGGATGAACAGCTATGATTCTGCCTAGCGACCATACTGATGGTGGTAGATTATCCTCTCGTAAAAGAACAATTGCTCCGACTGGAAAGTTTCGACTAATCTTTGACCATTTAGATCGTTGTTGCATCGTATTGAGATAGTCTCGTGACCACAATTTCCAGAAGGATTGTAGTTGTTTTTGCATTATTTGATATAAGGACAAACGATTTTCTTTGGTGTCAAGTAGTTGTGGCTCAGGTATATTTGCAGGTGACGATCCCAAAAGAAAATGTGCTGGTGTGAGGTATGAATAATCTGAAGGATCGTCTGACATAGGACATAAGGGTCTTGAATTAACACAAGATTCAATTTGAGTTATTACTGTGTAGAATTGTTCAAATGTATACCGTGTGTTACCTATTACCCGTCGTAAATGATGCTTTACAGCTTTTATTCCTGCTTCCCAGATTCCTCCAAAATGTGGTGCATTTGGTGGTATGAATCTCCAATTTATTTCTTGATTGGCTGCATGATTTATGACATCATTTTGAAATGGTTCGGTTTTGAATAATTGGTATAAATCATGTAATTGATGCTTTGCTCCTTTAAAATTTGTTGCATTGTCACTATAAATAGTATGACATTTACCTCTTCTTGCAATAAATCTTCTCAACGCATTCATGAATGCCTCTGTACTCAAGTCACATACAACTTCTAAATGAATTGCTCTGGTTGATAAACAAATGAATAACGCTAAATACGTTTTAATTGAAGGTGAGTTTTTCCTCGACGATTGCTTCATCAAAAAAGGACCTCCATAATCCAATCCTGTATTCGTAAATGGTTTTGTCATCTCTCCTCTATATGCTGGTAGATGTCCCATTAATTGTTTACTCTGTTGAGTCTTTAATCTATAGCAAGTAATACACTCATGTATTAGTTTTCTTATAGTACTTCGTGCACGAATTGGCCAATAATTTTCTCGGAGTGATCCCAAGACTGCTTGTGTTCCTGCATGAAATAATTTCAAATGTTCATGCTGTATGATCAGATTTGTTAAGTTGTGATTTGATGGCAGTATAATTGGATGCTTTTTGTTAAAATTTATATTTAAATTTTCTAATCTTCCTCCTACTCTTAGGAGAACATCTGAATCCAAAAATGGTGTGAGTTTCTGTAAACAACCATTATCAATTTGCTGATTTTTAGTCAGGAGTTCAATTTCCTTGTGAAAATACTCTCTTTGGGCCAGTTTTAGTAATATTACCAAGGCATGGTTTATCTCGTCTACAGTTAAATTTTTGTCTCGTTTTAGACCTTTATTTCTTATGTTATTTATGAATCTAAGACAGTACGCAAATATTCGTTTTAATTTGATTAAGGATGAATATTTTTCGAAAATATTCAAGTTCTGTATTGTGACGTTCACTGCTAAAGTGATTTTTTCTTCTAGATCTTTCTTATTGATATTGCAAATATTGTTTTGAGGCCAATTTGATTGTGGGCCATTTAACCAATAAGGACCGTGCCACCATAATTCTGATACTTGTAATTCGTCTGCATTTAATCCTCGTGACAAGGGATCTGCTGGATTATCATTACATTGTTAATTCTTGAATTTCACTAACTCTGTTTCCCACAAAAATCTTCCATCTAGTTGCATCTGATGATATCCAATGTAATACTATCGTGGAGTCTGTCCATAAATAGATGGCTGAAATGTCTAAATTTAGGGCTTCAATTACCTTTTGCTGTAAGCGAGATAATATCAATGCTCCACAAAGTTCTAATCGTGGCAATGTGATTGGTTTAATAGGTGCAACTCTGGATTTCGCACATATTAATTGAATAGTACAATTTTTGTATTCATCAATGCATTTTAAATACATACACGCTCCATAGGCTATCTGAGACGCGTCAGAGAATCCATGGATTTCATATCGTAGGTTGGTTGAATTTAAGTTAGTAATTCGTCGATCGATTTCAAACTTTTTCAACCCTTGTAATTGTGATTTAAATTGATGCCATTCGCTAACAATTTCAGAATTTAATTTGCTATCCCAATCTATTTGTTCTTTCCATAACCTTTGGATAAATAATTTTGCCTTCACTACCACTGGACCTAAAATACCAAGTGGATCATAAATGCTCGCAATTTCTGACAAAATTGTTCTTTTTGTAATTTGTGATGTATTATCTTCTCTTATGTTAAACATAAATCTCAGTTTATCTTCAACTGGAAGCCATAATAATCCTAGGGTCTTCACTGCCTCTTTATCCTTGAATATTGCTGATTGTGTTTCACGTTTCTCAGTCTCAATCATTTCTAGAACTTCAGAACTATTTGAACACCATTTGTGTAGATTGAATTTTCCTCTCGCTAGTAATTCTGTGAGCTCTTGCTGTAATTTTAAAATAGTGGTTAAGTCATTGCTGCCAGTCAGCACGTCATCAACATAGAAATCGTTTTCTAAGACTGATTTTGCCAATGGAAAATCACATCCTTCATCTTTTGCTAATTGTTTTAATGTTTTTGTGGCTAAGTATGGAGCACTTGCCGTCCCATATGTTACCGTGAGTAATTTATAGGTTTGTATTTCGTTTGTATCTTCTTTGTACCATAAGATGCGTTGTAAATCTGTGTGTTGTGATGCGATCTTGATTTGCCTATACATCTTCTCTAGATCAGATGTAAGAACATATCTATATAGTCTGAATCGAAGCGCGATTGATACAATATCTTGGTGTACTGTAGGTCCAACCCTTAACACGTCGTTCAAAGAAATGTTTTTAGTTGTCTTCATTGAAGCATCAAAGACCACTCTTAATTTCGTAGTAGAACTCGACTCTTTGAATATGGCATGATGGGGTATGTAATAGTTAGGTTTTCTATTGTCTAACTCACCTGAAATTACCTCCATGTGGTGTAACCTTAAGTATTCGTTCATAAATTCTCGGTACCTTTTGTTCAATTCTTGATTATTTTGTAATTTTCTGTGCAAAGACATAAATCTTTGGCACGCTAAGTGATACGAATTTCCTAATTCACTGGCATCGGCTTTTAGAGGTAGTTGTACTACATATCTTCCATCTTGTTCTCGATGTGTAGATTCTTGATACAATTTCTCACACTCTTTTTGTTCCTTGGTCATAATTGATTTGGTGTGTATTTCTTCAATCTGCCAGAAGGTTTCAAGATTTTTATTCAAGTCTGACTTGAATCCAACAAAGAGTGATGTTTGCTTTTTGATACACCGCTGCTGCAAAGAACCTTTCTTTTGAGGCATCTTTTGATTTATTTGGCCTGAGAGAATCCAACCGAACTGTGTATTCCTCATGATAGGTAGATTGTTTCCTACTGACCATTGCTCATTCTTCAGTATTTCAAAATATATTTCCGCTCCTATAAGTAAATCGACTGGGTTTGGAACATTGAAAGTTGGGTCTGCTAAATTAAAATCCCTTGGGATATTCCAAAACTCATATGAAACGAACTTATAAGGAAGAATACATGTAATTTCTGGAACAATTAAACATTCTAATTTTGCTTCATAATTATTTTGTCGTGAACTAATAGACACTCGTGTAGATCTATTTATCTCAGATTGTATATTGTGTATACCTGATAAATACACCTGTGTTGATGAAGATTTTAAATTTAATTTATCAGTTAAGTTGTGTGTAATGAAATTGCATTGTGAGCCGCTGTCTAATAAGGCTCGCGCATTGTGCCAGTTTCCTTGATTATCCTGAATTTTTAACAAAACAGTTGCCAACAATACTTGTTTTGGTTCAGCTGCATTGTAACAGGAAATTTGAAGTTTGTTTTCTTCATTTGGTACCTGTGTGTCTGTGTTTTCTGCTTCAACTTTATTGATGTGTAACAGTGTATTGTGTGGTTTTTCACATTTGGTACATTTTCTGGAAGTGCAATCTTTAGCACTGTGATTTGGCCTTAAACAATTGTAACAGTACTTATTTGTTTTAATGGTTTGAATTCTGTCTTCTGTGCTTAATTGCAAAAACTCTTTGCAATGATATAGATAATGAGGTTCACTGCAAAGTTTACATGCTGGTGCCTTATACTTTTTAGTAAAATTACCATTAGTATTGGTTTTCATACATGAATTAGTACTATAACCTGTCTTAACCTTGTTTTGTTTAAATTTATTTTCTTGTCTTTCATACTGATGACTTTGTTCTAATGATGAACAACGATGTTCTAAGAATTTGAAGAATTCATCAAGTCTTGCTAATGTTTTAGCCGGTTTGTGTAGACCCCAGGCTCTTCTGGTGCCTGCGTCTATTTTTTGAAGTATCATGTGTACTATTAAAGGATCCCAATTGTCAATATTAACTTTGAATGCCTTTAATGAACCTAAATGTTGTTTGATGTCTGATATTACAAACCTCATTACACGAAAATTGTCTTTTAACACTACTGGAATGTCAAATAATGCTTTGATATGCGAATTTACGATGTAGGTTTCATTGTTGTACCTATCCTTTAAAAGTTCTAATGCTACTTCGTAATTTTCATTCGATGACGAAACACCTGCTATAATTTTAAGTGCTTCTCCTTTCAGTGAAGTTCGCAAATAAAATAATTTTTCTACATTAGAAATTGAGTCGTTTTCATGTATAACCTTGATAAAAAGGTCGTAAAAACCTCGCCATTCTTCATATTTCCCGTCAAATATAGGAATTTGAATTTCTGGTATGGTTATTTTGCTCTTTGTCAGTTCTGAACTGCTCGCATTAACACTTGTATTCGTGATATTTGAGTTGGCAATCAATTGTTTGTTGCATTCATTTTGGAACTTCATAATTCTTGCTTTTATTTTCATATGCTGATTATCTATTTTGAGACGTTCCTCTTCATGGTTTCCATCAGGATCCGTTTCTTCAATTCCATTTTGAATCTCTTCATATTTCTTGTACAAATCTTCTAACTTGTCAAGTCTAACTGTCAGATTTTCGATACCTTCATCCTCACTGTATTTTTTAAATACGTAATTCTCTATCTCTGTAATTCGAGCTTTAATTAATCTTCTGGACTTTAAGTTCGATGAATTTGTAGCCATATTTATTGTTTTGAATAGAAAAGATCAAAAAATGTATTGGGAATCGTTATCTGTCAACTGTCACCTGTCACCTGTCAACTGTCAACTACTTGTCACCTACCTTGATTCTGATGTGCCGCTCTATATAAATTACAAATTGACAAATTTACATATGTGCCGACTCTCTTGAATTGTGTTTCAAACTACTGGTCCTGCTTGGAGACTATCTCACGCTGCTTGTCGCTAGCCTCTTCAAACTTCAATGTTGGGTTAACTTGGAAATGCTGCGTTTTGAATGCGCTTTTCGCAGTATTTGCTTCAAGTCTTCGCTTGTTGTCAATGTTTTACCAATTCACCTGGTCCAATCCACAAATACGGCTCGATGTGACCAAAAATATGTTGCGTGATTTTTATTGAATAATATTTTTTGACACTGACATAAAATTCCAATTGTTTATTTTGAAAATACACATTTGAAAGATTTATTTGTTACAAACATCAATGAATGTGATATTACATAACTGTTTGGTTTGATTTTGACTAGTGGACTGTATTTTGACTAATTTGTGTATGGGGACGTATTAGTATAGTCGCTACCATAACACATTCACAATAAACACTTTTTTTCACTTTTTTTTAATTATGATTTTTTTGTAACACTGTTTTACTCTCCGTTGCTACGGAATCATTTTATAGTTTCTAAACACCATCTACAATTTTTTTGTAGTTTGGGATGTACGTACTTTTGGCATTTTCTTACTTCTTAGGCAGTTGCATAAACATGAATCCAAATTTTCTCGGTTAAATTGTTGCGATATTTTGATTTGAATATTTTCAATTGCGAAAATGCTGATTGGCATAAATAAGTTGATCGAAAACATGAGTGTAATATTTTTTAACATATTGCTTTTTTTTATATAAATATTTTTTTGCTGGCGATCGACTTTAAATCATTACGCGATTGACCTTATGAACACCACTGGTATAACGCAATCAATTTAGCGTTCTGAACGGTTACTCGCGTTACCATATGACAAACTTATAGTGACAATCAACCGTGAACAACTCATAGTCTATAGTTGACTAATTTAAGAGTTCTGAACGCAGCTTTAGACTTTTTACCACTACTGTAAATTTTATTAAAAAATGACAGAACTTAAATATAGTTTTTAAGAAAATGTACGATTTAGGAATTAGTGCGATTTTGAAACTTTACTCATTTTTGTAGTGGATTATTGTTGTTTTGAATGAATGACCTCCGGAGTGCACGACCCCAGAGAGCGGTGCACAGCGCACAGAGAGACAGGCACGTCCGCCGAATGTGTCATGTTACGGGCCGCCTCTATTTCCATACAATGACCACACCAGAATATATATCAGAGAATTTTGGGAGCACTCGCTTCTCGTCCACATCCACCGTACATCCATACAGTATGGCATTCAGGGAGATTTATAAAGTGAACAACACATTGGAATGTCTTCCATTATTTACGATATATTCGAAAAAATATGATGTAATCAGTACTTCATCTCGCGATCAGTTCTTGCAATAAGAATAGTAATAAAGCCTCAACAATGTTGCTAAAAGTTTCTCAGAATAAAATGGAAAGAATCAACTTAAATATAACGCGGAAAGCCTCGCGGAGAATAAGAAGTACGTCTGACGTAAATGTTAAATGTTAGACAGATGTCAGATAACTTTCCAGGTTAGGAATCTTTTTACGATTTGGTTATTAAGGTTTGGAGATTATCTTGTGTGTCGAATTGAGTGACCAGACGTACTATTTTTAAGAGTATTATACTCTTTTTTGAGTAATATTTTCTATACTCTTACTTTTTATAAAAAAAAAACCTGAATATACTCTTTTTTGATGGTCACTTGTTTTTATTACTTCTAGTTTAGAAGTGAGGACTTTTTTTTTTTTCGCTCATCACTTCGATTTTGGGAGTGAAGACCATTTTTTTTTTTTGCTCTTCACTAGTATTTTTGAATGAGGACCTATGTTTTTTGCTCATTTGAATTTGAATTTTTGGAGTGTAACCTTTTTTTTAGTATATTCTTTTTCTGTGAAAAAAATCTGGTCAGCCTAGTGTCGATAGGGTGAAAAATATTAGATATATTTAATGGATCTTGAAATATTATCAAATCCAGAATCATCTCATTCAGATTTAGATTTTTCGAGTTCGGATGATGAAGTTATGAACTGTATTTGCGAGGTTTACAAAATGCCCCAGGATAGAAAAACTGAAAATTTTTGTAGAAACTATTGTCTCAAGATATTCAAAAAAAGAATTTGTAAGACATTAGCCATCAAAGAATATAGTATAAAAATCAAAACAAATATGCTAGCCATATTCCTGTCAAAAAGTCAAAAACAAAGTACCAACCATTTATTCTTTATCTATGGTACCAACTCAAAAAGGTAAACAAACACAGCCGTAACAAATAATCCGCAAGAGAAGCAGCTGTAACTTTTTCGAAGTAGTGTCATAAACTGGCAGTAAATTACGACAAATCGAACCGATTTGCAGTTACTGCGAAACAAAACGAACAGATTTTTTTAACGCGGCAGTAAACAGTAACTGCAAATGTGCAAATCGAACACACCTATTGCTTACCAAATCGCGCTGCTCATTGACAGTATATGGTCCCCATTAAAGTCCATGTTTCTGATTCATAAAATCATATAAGTATAGGGCGTACTTTAGTTTGATAGAACTTGATTATTGTTATTTGAATGTTTTTTAAATTTTTCCTAAAACTACGTTGTCGACTTAACAGCCATTTTTGATTCGTTCTACAGTCCCCGTAAGCTTGGCGTAGTGTATTATTTTCCAATAATAAATACCTGAGTTATTGCGTATGTGGGTAAAATGTAAATAGTTAGGCGATTCGTCATGTGCGTTACTGGTACAAGAACACCCAACTATACAATACAAAACAATGCAAATTACACATTTCCAAACAAAAAAAACCCTCTCACACCTCAGTTTTAAATAACAGTCCTGTAAAATTGTGAAATTATTTCCAATAACCCAACAGTAAACAACGATTTCCAAGTCAAATACTAGAATATATAACAAAATAACATGTTCGCATACATAAAATATTAGACTGCTCATCCCTCATTGTTGTTGGTCGATCGCAAATTCTCGCTCGCTTGTGTTTATTGTACGTTTTTGCGAGACATGGGGGCGAGATGTTAATACGGTATGTAAGTACCGTGTGCAAAGCTCTCATTGTATTTTAATAAGGAAGGTGTTATAACGTATGGAACTAGATTTAACGCGCTAACACCTCTCACTCGTGGAAAATTATTTTAACATGTGGGGGATTGTATATATTATGAAACACTGAACCACGTACATTATAGAAAGATCGACTTAACTGTAGCAAACATATTTCAAACTCTTCTTCTTCTTCAAGTACTATCTTCACTTCGAAAGTTGGTTACTAATTTGTCGAACTTTGGATACAGTAACTTGAAATATGTCTATGCCAGACAGGCGAAACCTTTCCTTCAGGTTGCCTAATCAATCATACTCTAGGCTAGGGTTGTACATCGAAGGCAAAACATCGATGTTTAACATCGATGTTAACATCGACGCCTTACTATCGATGTTGAAAAAACATCGAAAGAAAAACATCGATGTTTCCGATACATCGATGTTTTATTAATATTTAAAAAAATGTATTTATTTATATTATGTAAGTTTTATTTAATAATGTAAAGATAAAATACGAAAAAAAGTAACTTATAATACACAAAAAGCATTTATTAGATTTTTAAATAGAAATATTCTTTTTTAATAGTAATTAATTTCACATTAACTTTACCCAATATAATAATCCTAATTTGTTCCTACTATTTTTACATTTCTAAAATGAAATATTGCATTTTATTATAATACTAATATAGTAATCTTAATGTTAATTTTATATTTTTTTATTATTTAACATAAAGTTAACATACTGTCATACACATTTTTTTTTTCACTTTTTTAAGTTGAAATACATATTACATTTTTTATTGAGAACTGACAATAACTGAAGTGACGCCTAGCGGAATATTTTGGAACTTAACGGAATAGGATTTTGTTGGATGTGGCTCATTTAATTGCATTGTTTGTATGTGTTAAAGTGAAGAAAACTTTAATAAAATGTCTTTAAAATCGCAACAGAAAATTAACTGCAATGTGAATTGTTGTGTATCAAATGGCAAATGTCAAAAAATCCTATTCCAATCGCCATTTTGTAAACGACAACAGCGCCTCTATAGGTCATGTTTATTCTCATTAACACTAACATAGCAATCCTAATATTAATTTTACACTAACATTACAATATAATAATCCTAATAATAGTTTTATTAATAAATAAATTATAATTATATTTCCCAATACGGTAATTCCAGGGATTGGAGGAATAACAACTGGGAAAGTGTCAACAAGACTCAAAAAGCAACAAGTTTGTTGGCGTCGTTGGTCGTTGCATTGTTTGCAAAAATTAGAAGTTTCTTCTTATTTTTTACTTATTCTGCTAACTGCTAAAAAGAATAAGAACTAACACTATTAGTATTATTATATCACAATAGATGGCGCTTATATTTTGTGTACTAATATTAATGAAAATTAAAATTTTAAGATTCCAGCGCTCTAGCAGGAGTTTCTGAATTTCAAAGTTTAAACATCGACATCAGTAGTAGACATCGATGTTTTATCGATACTATCGCCATCTGAACATCGATGGTAAAAACATCGATGTTTTTAAAACAAACATCCATGTTTTCGATACATGTTGCTTTTTTCCCATCCCTACTTTAGTTAGGGTTTTGTTGCCATCCATTTTAACACTTCCTCGTTCTTTATCTTGTAAATCCACGAAATGCGAAATTGTCTTTTATGAATCCCAGTATTAAGTCCAGAAAGTCTAGCCTGGACACTTTAGTAAATAATAACCCCAAATCTATAATTTAACAAAATTAGGTTCGTTGTCTCACGCATTGTCGAAATCACCATGGAATTTAAAAAATTCGCCCAATTTTACAAGAGCTCCTGATAATAATCATTAAGAATTTTAAAATCAAGATAAAGAAATCATCAAATTAATTATAAGATTCAGTCCCTAAAAATAGCTTAGATTAATTTCTTAATCGCGTGCTTCTTCCTTAAAATTCAGAATTATAATTTGGCATTTACAGATAAATACTTAAGGTTGAAATACGTTATCTGCAAATCTTATGTAATAGTATCTTCAGCATTTCCTTAATGGGCGGTTATTAAAATTTGTAATAAAATTTTATATGTAATTTTGAATTAATTTTAATGCATATTTAATTGTCGATATTAACATTTTCTGAGTAATAATAAATATCATTGCACATATAACTCATATTTATATTTGTTTTATTAATTGTTATTGTCCATTAGAAAAATCTTTTAACTTAGCCGATGAAAACATAAACATTTATTTTACATTTGACATTTTGTAAAAGTTTTATTGCAAATTATTTTGTATTAAAAATATTTTTATTTTATGCTATGTCGTTAAAATAATTAAGTGTGTAGTTAATAAAAAGAACATTAGAATTCAAAGTTGGCACCATTGAAGTGAAAATAACCATATATTGTCCGTCCAAGCAAACAAAGACCCCGGAAAAATCTTGTTTCGTCAGAGTAAAGTCATTCAAGTGTTATTTTGACGGACTTTTTGAGCGCTCTGAACAGTATCCAAGATCCAGATCCAGTGCATCCTCTTGTACTAAAGATCCGGTTGCTACTTCACAATCTGAATGCTCAGAATGTGAGAGTAGAGCTGTTTTCGATACCGGTACATGTTGGTATTAAAGGTAATAAAGCAGGTGATGCAGCTGCAAACACCGCCTCCCAGAAATCTATGATTAATGTGAGTTTCATATTTCCAGCTGACTCAAAGAGTCATCTGAAATATATGGCGTTAGAGAAATAACATGATTGGAATAGCATATAAAATGTTAAGATGAGGCAGATTCAGGGCGACGTCAAATCATGGGATTTTTCCTGCAGGATCAACTGCAGGGATAAAACCGCCATCAAACGCCTTCATATAGACCACTGTTGGTGGACCCATGGACACCTTTTTGGAGGTGAGAAGCCTCCTATTTTTGAGACGTGTAACACATATTTATATGTGTTACACAATTTAACTCAGTGTATGCAGTTCGAGGAAGTAAGGGAGAAGTGAGGCCTGTGTTACGCCCTGTCAGTTGCTTTAATTGAATCGAACTTATCGTTTTATGTGTGCAGTCTTGCACCTTTTTAATGTGTTTTGTTATTTTCTGTGATATCGATGGTAACAAGCCTATTAGACCGGGAGCTCATGACAGTTTTTGGTCTCCGATTTCATACAGCATGCCTCTTGGAGGAGAGAATATTTACCCTGTGACAACAAAAAAGGGATGGTACTAAACCCCTGCACGCTTTCCGGTCATAGGGAAAATTGCATTTCCACTTAAACACAAAATTTTTGTGCTTTTCTCTGATTTAATATTGCTTGCCCTTTTGTCAAAAGAAAGTTATAACAAATTTAAAGTCTTTTAAATATATGCATGCGATTCGGAGGGTCCCAAAGGGCTCAAACGGTCATGTGATCTTGTAATAAAAAAATATGATTTTCCGCGTTTTCATACAGCATGCCTATAATTAAAAGTCTTTAAATTTGTTATAACTTTCTTTTGACAAAAGGGCAAGCAATATTAAATCAGAGAAAGACACAAAAATTTTGTGCAAGTGGAAATGCAATTTTCCCTATGACCGGAAAGCGTGCAGGGGTTTAGTACCATCCCTTTTTTGTTGTCACAGGGTAAATATTCTCTCCTCCAAAAGGCATGCTGTATGAAATCGGAGACCAAAAATGTCATGAGCTCCCGGTCTATATTTAAAATCCTTTACCATCACCCAGCGTCTGTTTAATTTCGCGGAAAACTTTTCTATTTAGTTCTGTTTGTACGTGCAAGGTTTCATTTATTTCTACGTATATAGACGTATTATTTATTTATTGTTTTATTTATGCTAAGTAAATTATAATCTAGTCAAAGATGTCATCTAGTCAAAGAGTCAAGGCTGTGTCAAACGCAAATAGCCAACGTAGTTCTGCGCCAAAAACAAAATTAACTGACCCCATAAAATATATGACCTATAGGTACTTAACAGTGGCGCGCATGGAAAAACTTAAAAAGGCAAATTAATTATTTGCAAAGTAATTTATTAATAACATACATTTGCTATTATTTATGTGGCTATGTTTTGCTTATCACTTTTTTTGTCCGACAACTGTCAATGTTAAATTATATTTGTATCTACGTTTATGATCAAGTACGTCATATACTAATTGGGTAGAAACTGCTCCATAGCTGGGGTCCGGGGATTTTCATCCCTAGGAAAATTACTAATATGGCAATGCAGTAAATTCAATCGCCTAACAATCATTAATGAACGCTCTGTATATGTATTCAATTATCCAACTACCCTGTTAATTCAAATAATTTTAAGGCAATTTCGAAACAATTATATACAATTTATGTTATGTAAAATAATGCAATTATTCTGTAACGATAGTGCTAGAAAAGCAAGAATAAACATTAAACAATAAGTCGTTAAATAATTGTTTTATTAGCAGCTATATATTTAGAACAAATAAATTATAATTGCTTTGAACAGTGATTATAAAACTGTTTCTTTACCAGTCGTAATGAACAGACGTAAATTTTCAAAATCTTTATTTTTCACATTTTTACTATTAGTAAATACATAATAGGTTCCCAACAGATAAATATTGTAGAAGGGTCGAGGTTCTGTGTTCCGTATGCAACTTTCTTACAACTGAACCACGGCAACACTAAGAGCCGGTTTCTGAAAGCTTAGTTAACTATAACCAAATGGTCATAAAATGGTTGCTCTGGTTACTTATGGGAATTTTATATTGTAACCGAGTTTAACCTAATGGTTAAACTCGGCTAAACTCTTAGAAACCGGAACTTATAGTTCATCAGACTTTACATGCTGACAGAGAACCGATAAACAAATATATATCTACAATCGATTCCGCTTAATTGGGACACATCGGAACTTAGGCATTTTGGCCCAATTAACCGGCTGCCCCAATTAAGCGAATTTCACATCAAATTAAACTATGCATATTTTTCTTTAAATAATTTTATTTTATAAACTCTTGGACAAAACTATAAATTATATATAACCAAAAAATATAAACTTTTAAGAAATAGTAATAATAAATTCCAAAATAAAATAATAAATAGGTACATACAATTTAATTCAATGCAAAAATGCGTCAAGTGTAGTCTGTCTTTTGTTTTTGTAACATTTCACTTCAACAAAATCAGCACAGGTATTCAGTGCGGATGTAGGGCTTCCTTCATTTCCTTCCTGCATAAAATAACACTGTAACCAATTAAGCGGAATGTTGTCCCAATTAAACATGTAAATTTACTGTTGGTTCCTTGGTTTGGTTTCTGTTCTTTGAGATTTGTCCCAAATAAGCGGCTGTCCCAATTCAGCGGTGGCCCAATTAAGCGGAATCGTCAGTATTTCACATAGTTCTATATAAAATTCAAATACGTTTGTGAGCATTTTATACCCAATGTACGTTCATAGTTTTTATCTTTATCTTCGTTTATTATATTTGAATATATTTATATAAACGTATGTGTGTTTTTAGATATGAAGCGCTTCTGTTGCAGCTGTGACTAGTGCGAGTGAAACAAGACACTAGTCCTCACTCACCAACCGAACTAATAGCATCGTTAAATTTTTATGACCTTCCTGATTGAACCATATCCTTGTTTAGGTCAAGTAAATCCTCATCAGTAAAAGGAAATAGATTCCAAAAATGTTCATTATAATGTTGTAATTCTGTTTAAGAACCACTGACTGATTCAAGAACAATCTTAGGCAGCGCATGCGTTCAATTTACTTTCTCTAACACCTATTTAACTTTCAAAACATACACTAGTTATAAATCAACAAATTATTAATTACTTCAGCAGATAATTATTGCATTTAATTAAGTAAACACAGCGGTGATACAGTAGCTGCGTTTCCCTTAACAAATTAACACAGCTGGTTTCTTGTTTATACTGTTGGAAAGTGTTTATTTTTATAACTCATAAGTTTTACATATGAATAGACTGTATGTTTGTTATGGTGATTTTGAAAAATTACTTCTGTTACCAATCATATTTATATTACTATGTATAATTAATATTATTATGTATTAATAATAATAATATTCTATTATTGATTAAATACACATTCCCGAGAAATCTTTGAAAAAAGAAAAACCTGTAAAAAGAGATACAGTATTAAATAGCATAAGAAAGCTCTTCCATATTAAATTGAAATATTGAGATAAATTATATGGGAAACAGGAACCCCTTATAGCTGAATAAAAATTGTGCCATAGCTCCTGTGCCAGGTGCATAAAGAGCATAAACAGGCACGTTGTAATCCCGGACAACGCCTGTTGATTCGGTGGTTATTCGTCAATGGCACCCCTGGATCGGAAAGAAACTTAAAAGTAGACCTCAACTCACAGTTGGTCGGATAACAAGAAATACGCAGTTACTAGATGGCACGATGTGGTGTAAGATAAGTAATCATGGAAATATCTAGAGCAAGAGAAGTAGAACTGGTCAAAATGTCTAATACCCTTTTCACACTAGAACTTTAAGATCGGATGTTAAAGTGAATGTGTCTTTAAACGTTAATGTGAAAACGTATGACCTCGTCTAAATACAAGCGATGTTTAAGACAGAGATCTGCGTTTTAAACATCGTCCGCATTTCAACATAATTTCTATTATAAAAAAATACTCTTTGAATTTGTGCTGTCAACATTTTGTATTATCATAAACAAGAATACTGTATTATATCGACGTTATAAGAAGTTTATACTTATTGTTATAATAAAATTATTTATTTTAATAATGTGTTTAATAAAATACAGAGCTACAATAATTGAGATAAAATGTATCGACTTACATGTTAATACAGGTGTAATATATTCTTTCCTGTAGTGTCTTTATTGTAGAATGAAATGAAATATCCATATTTGTTTATAAAAATTCAAAATGTGCGTCTGCGCAGACAGTTCAAAACTGGTAATTTCCTGACGGTAATTTAAGGACAAAATTACTGTAGCTGATGACAGCACTGGAGATTTAAACATGAAGTGTGAAAGCGAACCGATGTTAAACATCGGTAAACTTTAAGTTCATTCGTCTTAAAGTTCTAGTGTGAAAAGGGTATAAGTGGCGTTTATGTTATAATAGAGTTCTACAAACGGAGAACTTTTTTGCCCTTACCTATAAGCCAGGGGCGTCAATAACGTCGAACGCATTCGACCGGTCAAATGAGTAATAATTTTGGTCGTATAACAATGGTTTGGCCACACCTTGGACTTCAAGGTGTAGTCTTCATTTTTCGGAAAGTAGAACGACAAAATTTACCGGCAAAGCAGAACTTTCGTAAAATTAATTGACACCTCTACCATACGTCATCTATATGTATTGGAGACCTATTGATATTATTATTATTTTAACCCCGGATATGTATCATGTTCTTACATGGATTTCCAACGAAAATGTCCGAAAGTGTCCGCAGGTAAAGGTTTAGGTAGGTATTATTATTAATGAACACATCAAATATTTTTTGTTACGGTTTGACGCAAAAATAAGGACGGGGTTCTTATTACTGTGGTAACGTTATCAATATAAGTGCGCTCAAAGTGTTAAGATTTGTATTAAATCTTAGTTTTAAGTACTGACCTATTTTGATTAGTTCGTTAGTTAAAATACTGGCTCAGAACAATAATGGCTAAAATAACTTATGCATGAAGTTGATTTCAGTAGTTAATTCTAAGTATTTTCCTGCTACAATTGTACTTGTTTAACCTTTGTTGCAAGATGTCTAACATTTAGTTATTTATGATTTTAAACTTAATATCAAATTAATGAATTGAATATAAAAAATAAAAGATAATCAATGTTGTCTTTTAAGGAAGTCAATTACAAGATGTTGAAGAAATTCTTTGAAGAGAAAACAAAACTTATTATCCAAACATAATATCATATATTACTGTTTAATTGGCAATGTTTAACATTACCCCCTAAGGACATATAAATTATCTAATTTTCAATTAATTATAAATAGGAAGATATTTGTTATATGCGGTTAAATGTCACCAGTCTCACAGACCTAACAATGCACACACTTTCTCTCAGATGAAATAAAATCAGACAGATGATAATTATATTTACATCATGATTTGTGATATTGTTTGCAAGTGCCTTACCCATCGATGCATCATTTGTATAGTAGGCACTGGATAATCTGGCTTTTATTGGATGTTGTTTATTGTTCTACGTGGTTTCTCCTCGCTGCAAAAATTTATGAATGGACAGTTGAAAGTTATACTTTCCATAAGCATCTGAGCTAATGTGGACTCGGACAGTTCCGCATATGAGAAACCAGTGCTTCACTATGAGGTCATTTATACTGGTATTTCAACTAAAATGTTATATCTACTGTAATACTCTGTTTCTCATAATGGGATAATCGATAATGATCGCAATGCTCGGATGTTTCAATTTACCATTGATTTGGATGTGTCCAAATATTCAGCAAACTACCAACCTCCGTTAGTGTACGAACACGAAAATTTAACAAGAAATAAACTAGCTATTTAAAAAAAAAAATACATTGTTTTAAATGTCACTATTTTTTTAAGTTAATCCCATAGAAAATATATTTTTATTTAACAAATCATAAGGAGAAAATCAAATAAAACATAATCTCAAAGTTTCATAGCCATCCACCAGAATACAGAAAAATTGTTTACGGCACCGATTTATGGGTGGCCATAAGCTCTTGTTCTCGGCGCTTGTTGATATCGGTTAGTGCGTTGAAAGATTGTTACGGACGTCGGTCTTCCATCTTTTATTAACGGGTAGTAGATAACTAACGGGTAGTGACAGAAATTTTTATTTCTTGTCATTCCTACTCGAGACAGTCTAGTTCTGAACTAACTGCACATAATCTTAAAGCCTGGAACAGAATGCACAGCGCGCTACGCCGTCAGCGCGCCGTCATTTGCGACGGCGTTGCGTTAGCGCCGTTGAATTTTCGCCTGCACACAATGCAATCATTTTTAACGCCGTCAAGTGTCACGTGACAATCTATATCTGTGTTTATACGTGCGCTTTCTTTTATTAAAAGTATAATGGATGATGAAGACTTGTGTGTGATGTTATTTATGTTGTATGCAAGTTATTTATACATACAAACACTTTACCATTCAGTAAAAACTGAGGTTAGGTGTTCTGCGTCAACGTTCAACGGCGTCAAAAGTTGGAAGTTGACGAACATTCAGTATCAACGGCGTTCGACGCCGCTAGGACGTTACACATTCTGTGCACTTGCGTACGACAGCTTGGTTTTAACTTTCAACCGTCAACGCGCCGTAGAACTCTTTGCATTCTGTTTCCCACTTAAGAGGATAATTTTGAAATTGAGTTCTGTGCTCCGTATGCAACCGTCTTATCATGAAGCACCTGTGAGCACTAATGAATGCATAAAAAAAGAATTGTTCTTAGCGTTTGTTTAAATTGTTTAAAAATTGAGTTTTCGGCTTATTTTGAACTATATACAACTGTGACACCACTTTAATCAACTGATGTAATCAGGATCATAAATTATGTTTAGAAACTTATGTTGAAAATAAAAGCAAGTCCAAAGAAAATGTAAACTACTATATCCAGCATCCCACAAATAATAACATAAATACACTCTCACAAATACCTACACAATTCAAGTTAGCTTTATAAACAACATTCACTATGGTTGGCTAATTGCAATGGCAGTCAACTCCACGTTATGATTTCTGAGGGATACTCGTACAGCGTGCGCCATGCATTCGACAAAACGAGCAAACTCGATGCGTAGCGTGCAATTCAGATATCAAACATCTCTAGCACTGAAAAAAATCTATGCCATAATATATATTTGTGTGGAATGTAATTGGAATAGAGGAATATTTATGTTGATTATATTCAGTATTTGTTCTTTTTCTGTTTGTTTTATTAACTGGTGAATTTATGGGAGAAAACAATATTTTTAGTCACGTATATCTGACTCACATCCAAGGCGATTCACCGAGTTAATGTTAAAAACAAGCGCTCATAGTCAACGTTGTTTTGGTCCAAAAGTACATACCAAAAGTTAGGATTTGTTCTGTTCTTAAAATTGTCTCTATTTTCCCTTTTAGCATTCAGAAGTAGATCCTCCCCATTTTCTTCTACTTATCCATCTTTTGTGCAGTCTTATGCCCAGAAACATCAGAATGCCTTTTGATATCATCCTCCTATAATATCTCAGGTCTTTTTCTTCCTCGTTCGCGAATATATATATATATATATATAATTCATATAGCCGAGAATACACGGCAATGTAACACATAGTTCTAACCAAGTGCTTTATGTACACTATGCAACAAATTAAATATTTTTTTTTTCACTGGGTTTACAGTATGTAATTATGATTCCCTACCTTAAAATCAATTGAGGTTAATAAATAAAATTGTCACATCACGTCAGGTTCCATAGAGAAAAGCATTTATTGTTTTTTTTTTAAATTATATAAATTAGCGACACAAAACTTTATTTTTTATTAAAAAACTTATATTTTTTTGTGCGATTGGCTTTCCTCTTGTAGTCAGTTATCGCGGTATCCCTCTGAAAGCACCAACAGTAGTCTGCAAGCATGGCTGGTTCTCATCTACCTTGATAACGTTTCTCAAACTCTGCTTTTTCCTGCTGAAAACGTTCGCTGTGTTCACCGCTTACTGAACCCATATTTTCCGGAAAGAAACTCAAATGGGAGTGTAGAAAATGGATTTTCAACGACATATTGCATCCTAGTTTATGATAAGCATTCAGCATCAATTTAATTTTTTCATGGAAATCTGGTGAAATCTGAATGTGGTTCTGTAATAGTAGTTGGATCTTGAAATACCTCATCACTAGAAGGGCCGGGTACGGTATCTTCTTCCATAGAACTCGATGAACTTGATGAACTTGAAAATCGTTTTGGTACTGGAATGTCTGGAGAATGGGGTAGCGGCATTGATACTGATGGTACATTGGCATATTTCACTGAATGTTTTGATTTTTTAGAAAAACCCTTCACATTTGTCAAACAGAAATAACAGTCGTCTATGTGGTTTTCTTGGGTTCACGCCACTGCATTGGTACACCAAAAGGCATCACTTTTATAGTACCATTGTACCAACCCGTCAAATATTTATAACATTTTAAACAACACACTAGGGGCACCCATGATTTGTCTTGATTTTTAATTACACTCTTAAAATAAGCTTGATAACACTTCTCAAGCAATGGAGAAATTGGCTTTTTTTCACTTTTAGGAGTAAATTGACCACAAACGTAACAAAATAAGTTAGGAAAATTAACACAAACACGCGGCATTTTGTAGATTTATGACTAATCTAAATATTTTGATGACTTTTGTACACAGCAAAGATATATTTTTATGAATAGGCTCAAACAAATTTTATCAAGAATAAAAAAATTAAGATTTTACTTATCTATGTTTTGAGACGTGATATCTAAATATAAATTTGTTTTTTTTTTGCTTACTAAGTATACCTAATACGAATTACTATTCGAAATATTGGTGAATTTTTTAGTGTTGCATAGTGTTATTAATTTTATTAAGACTTGGATTTGTCGAATCATATTGACATTAATTTTAGCACTAAGATCCAACTAATTTATGTATATCACGAAGTAATACCAGTATTCGAATCGTTAGTTTCATTATGAAAGCATACTACTTGTGTTATTTAAAATATTTTAAAATATTCAAATGTGTTCACGTTTCCATCACGTCAATTGCCAATCAATTAAATTGTCTCATTATATCTTGGAATGACAGTCATATATCTCTGATTGACACGGATTTAATTCAATTGTAAATGAAATAAAGATTTCAATCTCAATATATAACATGCACACTATCATAGATCATGAATTCAAAATTCCCGCTGTATGTAGTACACGGGAATATACAATAAATCTAAAATGAAACATTTCCATCACGTTGGGTCAATTGCTCATACGTCAATACTTAAACGTAATATGTGTGTTTATCCTTTCACTTTTCACATAAATTTCATGGAACCTCGAGCCAATTGCATTACTGCAATGTTTATTAGGATTCAGGAGATGATTATTTACAGATAACAAATTGGCTTGAGCTTCAAACTTCCTAATTTAGGAAATTAAAACAGTTTCTAAATGTCATTTGAAACTATCATGCTTTCTCAGTTTTATAAATGACGTTTTAGAATTTAATTGTAGACATTTGTAGCTATCCATCGATCTTTAAACATTTCGTTGAGCCCTTCATATACTGGACTATTTAATTTCAATCTATTTTTTCTCAATATTTTTATTATGTAAGGATATAAAATGTTTATATGGTTAAATTCAGATAAAAACGCTATTGAATGGATCTAAAAATTATGTTAATCTAATTTAAAAAATATACTGTGTTGAAAACCACAGGTTTAAAAAAATATTTTATTTTATAAGCAGATATCCCACTAGGTCTCCTACAAATTTGATAATGAGAATTATTTATATCTCTAATATGAAAGAAAATACAAAAGACGATGTTCCGTTTCGCTTTTACACCCTGTATAATAATTATATCAATACAACACCTATCACACCTACCTCCCCTGTTAACATTGCATCGATGGTTGGAATTACAAATACCGTACTTACTGCATTTGGACTTTTTCTACCATGAAACCAGACATAAGTCTCCTGGACTTCGAGAAGAAAAGTTGTGTGTGTCGAACTATCTTGTCTTACCTTAAAAAAAAATACTCTATTAACAAGAATGAATGAAACTAAATATCTAGACTTATTGGTTGAGCTTAGGAAAATCCCTTTACAATGGCAAGCTGAAAACTTCTTTTAATAGAGAAATCGAAATGATTTCGGTATGTAGATCTTCTGCTAACTCACCTATCTGCACGATTCATTATCTTATCTTGTACATCAATGATCTTCCAGCAAACATTAAATTTGAAACAGTTTTATATGCTGATGACACGACGTTTCTTTGCGCATCAAAAAATCTATGCGATGTACATGAAAAAAAGGGAAATTGCCTAAAAGTAGCTACCGATTGGTTCACTGCCAATAATTTAATATTTAATGACAATAAAACAACAAACTTAATAATAACCACCCAAAATATCAATTTAGTACAAAGCAACAGTGCTAAGTTTTTAGGAATTTACATAGATGCGAAGTTATCTTGGAGAGAGCATATTGATAGTATTTGTAAAAAATTATCGAAAGTTATATTTGTACTTTGGAAAACAACTTGTTTGATCACAAATGCGGCGGCTAAAATGACATATTTTGCATTATTCCATTCGCATATTAATTATGGAGTTATTATGTGGGGAGCAAGCTCTTATGCAAACAGAATATTCATTTTACAAAAAAAAAAGCTATCAGAATCTTAGCACATGCAAAGTCGAGGGTCCACTGCAGACCTTTTTTTAAAATGTTTGGAATAATGCCGTTATCGTGTGTTTATATATTTAGCATACTTACACTTACTAAAAAACACATACACAATTTCAGTACACATATAGACATACATTCACACAACACGAGAAACAAAAACAACATGCTTATACCAAAAACAAGAATAAACCTAACAAAACAATGTCCTTCTTATTACGGGCCCTTGCTATATAATAAATTGCCAGTTAATGTCAAAGAATTAAATGAAAAAAAGTTTAAAGTGGCAGTGAAGAATCTGTTATTGAAATATTGTTTCTATAGTGTACCAGAATATCTACAAACCAACTTAATTTAATCGATGAATTGTTTTCTTTCTATTAATTGAGTATATTTTGTAATTGTATTTTGTGTTATAATTATGCATCCTAGACTTAAGGTATGCAATTTATGTATTGTTTTAGCCTTCAATAAATTTATTATTATTATTATTATTAGACAGTATTACTCGGATCACTTCTCGGGGCTCTTTATCACCAGAGTTTGGAATTCAACCGTATATATGCAATTATCATACATTGATCTCTAGTATCACTCTCTCTTTCTTCTGATATTGAATTATGGGATCGGTGGATGCATGTCAACACCATGGTTACCACTGCATCAGTGGCACATAGATCACAGAATTAACTACTATGAAAGCTGCATGGTTGGCGTAAATTATATGAAAATAATAGTATTGTTTAATATATTTTTTTATTTATCATAACAAACTCTATCTTAATATTCCGATTGCAATCACAAGTTGCTATGTGAAATATTCGCAATTTTAAATTCAACATTATAATTGCATATAAATATGTATAACACGTATTATAAAAATTCCAACTAAGAATTAAAGAGGTCAAATAATATCATAATTGCAAAATATAAATAAAATATCCATTACAAAATGTCACAAACATCATAAATATTCTTATTAAATAAAAACAGTTTAAATTCCCATGACTCACGGCTCCCTATCTCCCACCTATATGAACGTCACTGGACCATATATGCGATCCAAATTACATAACCGCCTATTAAGCGAGATGCAAGCTATTATACCCTCTGGCGAGCGGTAAAAGATTCGATTCTTGCCAGCTTCCGTTTCGAGATTTTAACCTGATCCTTAATCGTTGATGCTATAAGGTTCAGATTTAAACTGGGATATAAAAGTGTTCGCCGATTTTGTTTTATGGGTTTTATCACGATTTTTGAACTTTTATTTTTGGTTATTTATTTTTAGATAATTTAAAGGTGTTTATAAGATTTAAGATTTTATGAATTATTGGTTTATCAATATAACTCGTTTTCAAGTTTTGTGCATTATTAGCAGTGTTGTAATAGATACATTTAAAAAAATATCTAGATATAGATACAGATACCTAAGAAAAATTGTATCTAGATGCAGATACAGAATTATAAAAAATATCTAGATACAGATACATGCCAAATAGACACAGCATACCAAAAATAGATACAGCTAGATACTTTTAAAAAAACACTGAATAAAAAAACTACCATTTTTTTACCAAACAAACAATGCATGTTAATCAGTAATATACAGGCTGTTCAAAAATGACCGTGACGTCACAAAAAGCCTACTAAATTCAAGGTAAAACACTATTCTACGTAGTAAATTTGTACAAAATAACGTATGTATTATGTTAGCCATGTGTGCTGACGTATGAGCTGCGTATCTATAAGACTAATGTTAGTCTTATAGATACGCAGCTATGTTCTTGTTAAGAGGATGTTCCTTTTAATCAAATTTTAGCCCTACTTGAAGTGGAATTCGTGTAATGTCACGATCATTTTTGAACACTAATAAAAAATTACTGATAAGAAATATGTGATTTTTTTTTTTTTCTCTCATTCCATACAAATTTAATTTATAAACAAAATTTCAGTTGACATTCTCACGCTTACAAATTAAATTTATATGAACGTTTAATAATTTATTCAATTTTACGTCCTTTAGGAAATACACCTACTTATCTTACTGATTTCAATTAGGAAATGAACTTAATATCCACACTAGTATGGCCGGCATGGGAGGCAGACTAAAGCCAGGCCTCAAGTGAAGAAATGCCTCAAAAAAAGTGTATTTTCAATCACTGGATACTTTTGAAGGGCCTTAATTTGTCTTGCTCAAGGCTTCACAAAACCACGGTCCACTCCCAAACCACTTTTGTGCATATAATTTTGCATATGTTTTTAGTAAATTACTCATCAAAGTAACAATAGTTATTCAAAAACTTAGTTTTCATTAATAATGACCCATTTTCCTGAAGTGTTTCCTAAGTGTTGTACCTACTATTGTGGTACCTAAATACCTACTATTTTTACGGCCGTTTAAAAGTACGAAAAACGAGTGAGAATATATATATATATATATATATTTGGCTGTAAAATTATCGGGAATAAAACGGTGAGGAAAGTAAAACTCAACTTTTACTAATGCCCAATATTTCGGTCTGATATTCAGACCATCTTCAGGGGAAAGTTAAAATTTAAGAGTTTTTCCTTTGTTGCACAATAAAATCAAATCTAGAATTAATAAAATCGCAGACATGTTATATCACAAAATTAAAAATTTAAAAAATTTAAAAAACTTAACTCAACAGTTTGTAACGGTTTTTTAAGTTTTTTAAATTTTTTTAATTTTTAATTTTGTGATATAAAATGTCTGTGATTTTATTAATTCTAGTCTTGATTTTATTGTGCAACAAAGGAAAAACTCTTAAATTTTAACTTTCCCCTGAAGATGGTCTGAATATCAGACCGAAATATTGGGCATTAGTAAAAGTTGAGTTTTACTTTCCTCACCGTTTTATTCCCAATAATTTTACAGCCAAATAATTACTGAAACGGAATAATTTTTTAATCTATATATATATATATTGACATTCCATATAAATTTAATTTGTAAACGTCAGAATTTCAATTGTTTTTTGAATTTTGTTTATAGTAAAAATAAAATATTATATCATAGTATCTGAAATACAGATACAAGATACTTAAATTTAAATATCTCGATACAGATACATATTTCAAAAAGTATCTAATTTGTACTGATTATTAGCTTTATTTGCGGTGGACAGATTAAAGTACTTGGTGCGTCCGCAATATTCCTTTTAGTATTTGCGGATGAAATAGTCACTGTTTGAATAATCAGTAGTTGAATTTGATTAATAAAGTGAGTTTTCCCACTTAACGTCATTCGTAGTGACAAGAATATCTACCACGTCTCAAGTCGGTCATGCTCATTAAATCTGTTTCTGAACTTATTCCTTAATTGTTGGTACCTTCATAGAAACTTTATCCGCGAACAAAGCTGTTAACTTTAGATAGAATTTCTAAAATCGTGTTAGCAAATAAAAAATATGATAAAATTTATGAATGAGGAAGCTTAAGTACTTAAAATAAGAGGTGATGACAGTAGTTAAGTAATAAAACAAATTCAACTTAAAATATAAATTTACTGCTTTATTTTATATAGTGTAATTAGCCATAAATATTAAATTTACTGTTTCCATAAAACTAGAAAATGTCATCTACGTCATTCTTAACAGACTTTAAACAAGACTTGTACAAACATAAGATCATATAAATATAGGTGCACTTGCTACTTGTCTCACTTTTCCTACACGGAAAGTAGAAAATTTACAATGTATATTTTGCAATTAACTTCAAAGAACGATAATTACAACTGATTTTGTTTTAAGGCGTAGCGTTTTAATACTGCATTATTTTTAAAGACTGAGCTATAAAATAATGTGAGCTCATTTCGTAAATATTTTATTCTAAATATTATTTATGAATACAATTTATCCTCACGGATACCAATAAATAAAGAACTTTGAGAAATGTGGTGCTGAAAGAAACAATGCTTAAGGTTAATAAAATGTGGTCTATCTCTACTTAGCTGTTATGGCGAAAATAACGTCAAATGTTCAGTATAAAAAAAAAAAAAATCAATGAATATAGATACCTGTCCTCTTTTGTCTCTAGCTAAGAGATGGGCTGCGTTAGGCGCAAATAGCCTTTGTTGCTGTGCGCCAAAAATTTTAACTAACTAACTAACTAACTCTCTAGCTAAGAATAAGTTCTAGTTTCCACTTCCAGAGAAGAAAGCTGCAATATGCATATCATGGTCATATCATGAAAGGAAGAAAATACGAATCGCTACAACTATCATGCATAACTTTGTGGTTAAGAAATCTGCGCCAGTTTGAATATTTATCTCGATATTTATTTTGATCCGCAGTCAACACAAAGAAAATATTCAGAATGCCAATCTCTGAAAAGAAATGACAGAAAAATAGGTAAATATTTCTGGCAGGAACAAATTCAACAAATGGATAATAATCCCTCCATTTGGCTTACACGTTGTAGTAATGTGTTTTACTCCTACTGTTTGACCACAAAATCACTGCGTATCCATGTTTGAAGTCAATTCCTAGAATACGTGAGGTGAACTTTCCATCGCTCGATTCAGTCCTCTCTACTGGATATATGTCTAAGGTATCCAAGGAAACATTGATTAATTCTTGTTGTCAGATGCCTGTCAATCACCCGGGTGCCACTGGTATGTAATGACCTTGGCTCGAGTTTTAGTTTTCTGGTATATTGGTAGATGGTGACATAGTGCAAAATAAATTACGAATACACCCGACTTCAAACGATCAGAAGCGTCGTGTTCTAGCTGTAGATCAGCCGCCATAGCTGTCAAACACATGACAGTTGGTGTTGAAGTAATACGCATTTAAGCTTGTTAATTTTCAAATACGTGGTGCAAATAATAGAGTTTTATTTCCAATTTTGGTCATCTTATACTGTATTTGATACATATATTGTACATCTCGGGAATACGGAAAAAAATTGTTTTTTTTTTGCGGATATTGTCTTATGAGTAAACCAAAAAAAAAAAATGTGTAGAAACCAAATATGAGGCCGAAAAAATAAAAAAACAGGTATAGCCTCCAATTTTATTAATACCGTTTTTGTAATTAGTAATTATAATGTTGTGTTTAAAATAATATTTAATGTTGTGTATAATTTTGTGTTTCAAAAATAAATAGCTTACACCTTTTATTCAGATTTATTTATTTAAATTCCTTATTTATATTTCTTTGTTAATTGTAAAACTTTTGATAATATAAATAATAAAATATATTTAATACAATAATAATGGTAATTATGAACGTAAATCAGATAGTAAAATTTAAATTTGGCGGTTGTTGTTGTTTAGTTCATTGGTATATTCCTAGAGGGAACGTACTAATTTTTTTTGCTGCCAGTGTCCATTCTTAATATATTGTGTTCTGTGCTGTCAATGATGTGTAGCTGCTACAAAGGACAATTTTAGTTCAGCACGATTATTAATAAAACATTATTGTTAGCCCGCATAAGAAAAATATTTTAGTTGAAATATGTAGATCAATCTACCTGTATAACCACAACGCTTTACTAATATTTAAAATGTAACAAGTTGAACTGAAGCCATTGGCTTGTTATGTTCCACATACATACATACATAAGTTTATGACAGAAACATAAAAAAATAACTTCTTGGATAGTTAACAAATTTTCTGAAATATTAACAACATACAAGCATGGTCAACTCATATATACAAACAGTCGCAGTTATTGCATTATGTAATATTCGTTGCATGTGGTCCGAAATGCAAGTGCATTTTCTACTTTCTCATGAGCACCTGTGTATCGACCAACACATATACACATTATCGACGTACAAGGATGTATTGACCTGTAGCTTTCTTCATTCATTCGATAATGTCATCTTACAAATATTAATGAACTACGATATTAATTAAGAATTTTTGTTACAGGTACGTTGATGAAATATTGGATTATCTTAATCAGGAATTGGTGAGTTATTTCCCTCTTTTTTTTTACTGCAATAGGTAAATTGCACATTGTTACTGATACCTGGATTTATGTAATATTCCTTTTACGTTATCAAAGGTAATTCTAACAATAAATGTTTATATTTGCTACGGTATCATTAAACGGTTAATTAGGTACCGTCAAAGAGTTATAATGCACAGTGTTGTGTTTTCTGTTTACTTTTTTATTTAAACCACAGGACTTAATGTCCCAATTACACTGTGGTTCACAAACATGCATGCCCTGACCGGGATTCGAATCCGGGATCTTAGGCTAGTGAGGCAGGATCGCTACCTCTATGCTACCAACGCCAACAAGAATGAATCGCAATATAATTTTTACCGACCGTCACATGTAGAGGGGGAAGTAATCATACAAATTTTGACTTTTCGAGATTTTTATAGATAAGCACAAATTAGGATTTTATAACACGAATCAACTGTTTTTAGCGTGATGTTGACCCGTCTGTCAGTGTTTCAGTCTGTCAGGTTTCTGTTTTCAGTTTACTAACTCGCAATGTAATTTTTACTGATCGACACATTTAGAACGGAAGGTATTGTAATCTTACCAATTTTGACTTTTCGGGATTTTTACAGATAAGCACGAATTAGTCTTATGTAACACTAATCAACTGATTTTAGAGTGATGCCGGTTTGTCTGTCAGTCTGTAGACACGTGTAAATCAAATACGGGTGAACGAATTTTTTAGAACTCTTAAATTTTGAATTTCATTTTTAAATTTCGATTTTAACAAATATTTAGAATATTTAGAAAGAAATTGTTGTACATCATATGATTTATAACTTTTATTTATTTATTTATGTAGTGAAATATTTTTTATGTTGTATATTTCCAATAGGCCAATCTCGGTAGTGCAGAGGTAGCAACCCTGCTTCTTGTGCTAAAGGTCCCGGGTTCAAATCCTGGTCAGGCATAGATATTTGTATTTGTCCTTATCACCTCATCCGCATTTAACTAATAATAAAAAATTGATGTGAAGTGTGAATTTTCACACATTTCTGGGTTTTGCAGGTATTTAGTAACTGAATAATGATTATTTGGGATGCCATAACAAATGTTATGTCAAAATATTTTTTTATGAATTTTAATTCGAATGCCTAATACCATTATTTAAGTTTCTAAATATGTGCAGTATTTTTTTTTTTTTATATATAGCAAGATTCATTAAAATTTGGAAAACTGCGCCTATGGCTTCCATTGGTTGCTTAAATCATAAGGTTGCTGATTTCGTCAAACAGAATTAAAATATAATTTCAACACTTCCCACTGGTTATTAAATTTACGCTTTTAAAAATTAAATGCAACATTTACCAAAATATAACTAGAATTTTGACAAAATAATTTAAACAAAATAAAAATGCAAAAAATAACAGTAAAAATAAAATTAACAGGATTCGAACTATAGTTTACAAATTAAGTTACATTATTAAGCGCACGACAAAACCAACTACGCTACTAGAGTTACTGATCTGGTGTGTTACATACGGAATTAAATATTTAACATATTTTAGTTAAAAGCACAAAAAAATGCGTTATTTTCCGAAAACATAATCTAATCAAAAATTCCTGTTGTACTATTCCGGTTCACACCAATGTACATTACTTAGAATTTTTTCAGATTTTTAGTTTAAACTATCTGGGCAATTTTGCCAAAAATCCCCTCAAAATAATTTATTTTGCAAAACTAAAATTTTGATCGTTGATCCACGTACTAAGGGCTTTCATTTGATACCCTACTCAGAATTTAAAAAAATATATATATTTTTTTTTCGATGAGCACATATTTGTTTATATTTTTAGGGGGATATGTTTTTTAGATGTTTTAGTATTTTTCCTATGGGCGGGTCAAAGAGTTGTATAAGCATGCCAAATTTCAACTCTCTAGGTTTAGCCGTTTAGCTACATTTTTTGCCGAACAGACAGACAGACAGACGACAAAATGACGGTATAAAGTTTTTTTGGTCATACCTACAAAATCCTAAAAAGCAATACATCATAAATGTATCACCGCTCCCAGCCCGGATTTGGTCACCGTGGGAATTGCAGACCTGTCCAATATAAAGTAGTAGTACGATAGTGAAAACTACGGCTTGATGAGCCTACTATGGGATATTTATAGGCTGAAGAAGAAAATATTTCCAATATTTTTATAATAATTATCATAAAATTAGTTTACATAGATGCGTCAAACTCTGTTTACACCACTAAAGTCATCAGATTTAGGAACATATTACAAAATTAAATATATTATACTTAGTGTTTCTTATTTCTCGACATTAGACTTATTTTCACGAGAATTCTCGAGAAGTCTCGAGAAAAATAATTATATAATTATTAGAATATACATCTTTTTTTAATGTTGAAAATATTGCAGAGGATAAAAACATGTTAAAATTATAATCACCTTTAAAGTACTAAAGTAAAGGCGTCGAGCTAATTTTACATTTCTCGAGAAATGAAAAATGAGAATTAAAGCTTTTTCTCGAGAAATTCTCGAGAAGAATCACTAATTATACTCTTAATCAATATATAGAAAATATCAGGATCAAACCTAAAAAAAAATATTCATTATTGATTTTGCATTGGACACTGCTTTAATCTTATATCGGCATTTTCTTTATTAAGACATTTGCATCTGCTTACATTTGTATTGTGCATTTAACATTAACTTAAAACAAACATAAATTAGTTAAGATATTTTTAAAGAGTTTCTACACCTGCACTTAGCAGAACAGTTATCTTACTTAACTTAAATATAATAATTTGGTATTAATTCATTTTGTTGCAATACATTTCCTGATGTTTCAGCTGCCCACAATTAAACAAAGCTAACTTGAACAATTTGCCCCAGTTTTACATTAATTTATATCTTCAATTATTGCTAGTTTTAATGAAGTTTCTACAACCGGATATCGTACATAGTAAAATTCAATTTTAAACTGATTTTAATTTGCTCAGTTACACATGCTGCGATCAGGTGTTCTGTTGTGTTCAGATAAGTATTTTATTATTTTATTAATATTGATTTATCTTTCCGTGTAGTGAACGTATATCATTCTCGTTCGTATATTTGATGAGGTGACTCATACATGCGTGTAAGAACGAGTTATTAATTCATTTTTTTATGAATTATTTTTAGGTTAGGTTAACTTTCTTCGTTATATAAAGGGAAAACTGTTTTTAATTGAAAACTTGTAATTTGTTGAGCGAAAAAGCCGAAATGTATAATTTTGCACTTTCCAATGCATTGGAGTAGGTTTTCGGTACATTGTATTTTTTGTAAATACCGGATATAATCTAATCCAAAATACTTGAGATCAAAAATTCATCGTATTTTGGAATACTTAGCATGACCCTAAAATATGATTATCATGGATAATAATAGTCCGATCTCTCACCCCTTGTGCCGACAGTTAACACAATTCCTTTACGCCAGATCTTCGAGTTAAGACGATATTTGATTAATTCTTAAAATTAACAGAAAAAGGAAATATCAATGATCTCAAATATACAAGGTGGTTGGAGTTATATTACCCAAAACACAACTACTTTATTATTGACGATAGGGTATAACGTTAAATTTGAAAGTTGCTTCATCACTGCTGTACTATATGATCTACTAGCAGACCCGTTGCCAACAACGTTGGCAAACGGATATCGAATAAAAATATAAGCAGGAATCAATTATTAAAATTTGCATGATTCTGCGTATATTAACAAAACAAAAACGTTTCTTGATTATACCTAGGACATCCTAAAAAGCTGCTTAATGCGTGTCATTTAAAATTTAATATCATGCCGGGTACGGCCCGCGGGCCATATGCTGGACATCAATGGTATAGCTGTTTCTGATTATACCTAGGAAATCCTAAAAAGCCGCTCAATGCGTGTCGTTTAAAAATTAGTATCGGACAGGATACGTCCCGCTGGCCATATGCTGGACATGAATGGTATAGTTGTTTCTGATTATACCTAGGAAATCCTAAAAAGCTGATTAATGCGTGTCGTTTAAAAATTAATATCGGGCCGGGTACTGCCCGTGGGCCATATGCTGGACCTCAATGGTATAGCTGTTTCTGATTATATCTACGAAATCTTAAAAATCCGCTCAATGCGTGTCGTTTAAAAATAAGTATCGGGCCAGACACGGCCCGCGGGCATAACGTTAATTGACACAACATTCTTTAATTATGCCAAGGTATATACTAACTGGAGAGCTAAGAGCTATGTATATTCTCGCTAAGGTTTAACACATAGTGAAGCAGAGAGCAAAGCAACGATGAAAGCGGAGAGCAAAGCGAAATTAAATAAATGAATTCCTGTTAACACGCGCATAGTGGAGCGTAGTGCAGCGAGGTTATATCGTTGTTATAGTCGAGCAAAGCGACACGTTTAAACAATTTTGATTTCTCTGCCATCATCGTTGCTAAAATAGTTGTTTAAAATGGATATTGAGGCATTTACAAGTAGTTCTCATTTATAAGAGGTATTTATAGTAGGTTCCGATTATTCCGACTTATTTTTAAATGCAATTTTTGTATCCTTTTGTATATTTCCTTATATTTTTACATAAGCAGGAAGTAGAATGTATTTCTCGTGCCACAGGGTGGTCCTTCTAACCTCCAAATATGCTAATAGCGAGAGCAAACTATGTTATACTCAAAGTACAACTCTTTCAATAACTAATTCCTAATCAACTGAACTATATATGTTAACAGTGCATGTACTAATGTGCTAAGTAAACCATTACACGAATATTTATCTCTAAACATTGTGCGTAAACAACCACCCGTAGTTTAATGATATTTAGTTTAACTCTAAGGTTATTTTATAAATTCAGTATTGGGAAAGTGGTTTTCTAGTTGATACCACCCGTTGCGTAGATAATTATTGTCGCCTTATTCAGTATTTTTAGTAGCTACTTAGTAGTCGATTAGTAATGGTGAGTTTGATTTTATTGCGAGTTGTAAATTTCACAACAAAGTTGCTGATTATTTTATTTATTAACTATGATTCATGTTTTGTTTATCTTATTAAATGACATAAATATAATCTAAATATTGAACACAAGACTATTGACAGTTATTGGATACTTAACTATTTACACAAAGTGGATTTAGTGTTCATTTATTTTATATTATAGTACGTCTAATAATAGTATAGGGTTGTATAAGAATCTTATTCCACATCACGTGACATCCTTTGTATTTCATCGTATCTGCCTCACATTTCCTATGTAATACTTGCCTTTAATTCCAATGCTAAAAGGACCTCGTTCGTTTGGCTTTCCCATTTCCATTAATTTAGATGGAACCGAAAATTTGGTGTAGAACTTTGATTTCAAAGATAATTATGATGTCATTACCGTGCTATTAACAGGATCGATAAAACACTAAAAGAATCATAGTGATGTTAATGAAAACACTACAGATGCAGCTGCAAAAGCCGCCTCTCATAGACCTATGATTGATGTGAGTTTCATTTTTCCAGATGACGCAAATAGTCATCTGAAACACCTGGTTTTAGACATGTGGCAACATGAGTGGAGCCGCACACAGAACGTTAAGTTGCGACAGATTAAGGGAGACGTGGAACCATGGGGTTCTTCCTGCAGGATTAACCGCAGGGTGGAAACTGCCATCACACCCCTCCGTATAGGTCACTGTTGGTGGACCCATGGACACCTCCTTCGAGGTAAAGAGTCCGCTATATGTGAGACGTGTAACACAGATTTGTCTGTGTTACACATTTTAACTGAATGTGTACAGTTCGAGGATGTCAGGGAGAGGTTAGGCCTGTGCTATGACCTGTCAGTTGCTTTAGGTGACGATAGGGTACTCGTAGACAGGCTGATACTCTTCCTGAGAGAATCGAACTTATTGTTTTATGTGTGAAGTCTTGTACCTTATTTTAATGTGTTTCTAGTTATTGACTGTGATATTCGGTATGTGATGATGGTAATTGGCCCCTTTACAGCCTCTTTGTATATGCATATTTGTAATTTTACTATAAATGTAGTAAAATTGCATACTAAACTTGTTTTCTGATGATAACAAAAATTATCTAGCAACGATCTGACAGAAAAAAACCCATTTATATTGAAATTACCGTTCTCTCAAGTCAACCTAATAAAAAAATCACCAAAGATCATTCTTTGAAATAACAGTTTATGTCATTACAATAGCATTTTTCTGATGTTTGAAAAACAACTTGGAAACAAATGATACATCATTCCTGTACTTCTCTCCTTCGCACGATCGTCTCAATTCTTATTGAGTAATGAACGCTATCTGTTTCACGAGTTCTCAGTCCTTCCTGTAAACGAACGAACCACACGAACAACACAAACGGTAAATAGTGATACTATGTTTGAGTAATGTCATCGTTAACTGAAACAGAATAGATGGAGGCGTTTAACTATAGTAACGTAATTCAGAACGAACATTCTTAAACGTTTTCCGCATTCAAAAAATTTATTTAAGTGTGAATTTTTACACATTTTAGGATTTTGTAGGAATAGAACATTTTTTGCCAGAAGAACCAAAATCGAAAGAAAACTTTTTTTTCAAATGACTTTCATTTCATGATTTCTTTTGATTCAATCCTGTTATCTAAGTCAGTGATTCTCAACCACTGTGCCGCGGCACTTTTGTGTGCCGCGAAATTCTTGAAGAGTGCCGCCAAATTTTAGAAATGCATACAATAAAAAAAATTTGTATATACTTTTATACAGCAATTTATTAGTTAGTGTGCCGCCAAATTTTGAAATTGTTAAAAGTGTACCGCGACAAAAAAAGGTTGAGAATCACTGATCTAAGTACTAAGATCGTCAATATATTGCATTACCCAACATAAATACAGAAAATATTTTTTTCAAAAATACAAAATATTAAAAAAAAATTTTATTTAAACTTGATTTTTTTTTACATTTTAATTTTTTTCACATTTTTAAACCAATTTCTCAAGTTGCAGGTTATGGGACAACATTTTTGACTAAAAACTTTTCAATAGAGAAAAATCTATTCTACTCTGGTTAATCAATGTGCATTACTTCAAATTTTTTAGATTTTTAGAGCTATCCTTTGGGGTTATAAAGTGAAACAAATTTCTAGCACATTTTTGGCAAAAATCGCGACAAAAACAAAATAACATCGAACGATGTGTTTTTTTCAAAACATCAGCATATTTATCCCGAATATTTTTCCTATATTCTGGTCAAGAAACTGTGTATGCATGCCAAATTTCAACTCTGTAGAAACAAGCGTTTGGCTACAAAATCTTTCGTACTAACATACACATGAGTTATACCTTCGAAATACTAAAAATAATAAATATCTAAAAATATTAAAACGCCGTTTATAATAGGTCCATAACATAAACGAATCGCATATGCATAAGGCGAATCAATGGTGTATCACGATTCTGCTTATGGCATGAATATCTGTTTGTACTAAACAGAAAATATACTCCATTGATACATCTTCCTGCTTATGCCATGCACTTGTTCAATGAATCTATTATAAATGAGGCTTAAGACTTATGGTGTTATTCTGAACAGTGAAATTTGTTCACATTAACAGAGCAATAAATTTCCAAGGTCGCCCCATGTTATAAAAATTTAATTCTGGAAATTGTTTGTTAACATCTGCCGCTATGGGTTAACATTTTTGCTGTTACACTAAAGCTTGGTATTTAAAAGATCCACAACATGACTCCATAACGCAATGAATGATATTCGTTATTCTGTTATTTCTGGACGAATATTTGTTTATATAATTGCGTTGTTTTGTATATTTATAATATACAAAACAACGCAAGACCTGCATTGTGTTATGAAGCCATACAATGCGTTTTCGTTATGAATCTATTATAAACCAGGCTTAAAGACTCTTTTATAATAGATCCATAACATAAACGCATTGCTTATGTATAAAGGCGTATCAATGGAGTATCACTATTCTGCTTGTATTACTAACATCATTTTATAATAAACAGACAATTTACTCCATTTACTCCATTCCTATATGCTTATGCCATGCGCTTGTGCTATGGATCAATTGTAAACCAGGCTTAACACTCGGCCAACCATCAGATTTATGACTCGATGTTATTTATATCGATGTTAAATTAACAGCTGTGTTCAGAATAACATAATTAAATATCACTGTAGTGTAGGGTGAACATTTTCTTAAGAAGGCAATGCGGGACGGAGCAAAAAAAAAAGGTCCTCATCTCCCAAAATCCCAGTGAAGAGCAAAAAAAAAGGTCTTCACCTCCCAAATCCAAGTGAAGAGCAAAAAAAAGGTCCTCATCTCCCTAAATCTAAGAGAAGAGCAAAAAAAGGTCTTCACCTCCCAAATCCAAGTGAAGAGCAAAAAAAAAGGTCCTCATCTCCCTAAATCTAAGTGAAGAGCAAAAAAAAAGGTCTTCACCTCCCAAATCCAAGTGAAAAGCAAAAAAAAGGTCCTCACCTCCCAAATCCAAAATGCGGGACAAAATGTTAAAATGCGGGACTTTTGCGGGACGCGTCTTAATGCGGGACAAAATGTTAAAATGCGGGACGAATGGTCACACTACTGCAGTGTCTAAATTTTATCTTCTAAAATGATTTAACGCCCGTTTTAGTATTCAACTGTTAATTTAAATAATGCAAGTCGAGTTTTCTTTGTAACAGTTGGACGGTCACTAGGCACTAATGCATATTCAACATATTCTAAGGTAGTTAGTAAAACACTATTCTATTAACGCCTATACTAACGACGTATATCGTTTAATTATAATTAACTATTTTTTTCTTTCATTTTCATTTTATAAATGAAATCTGTTTCATCAGTAATAAATTGATCTCTATTTTGCGATCACGAAACATTCTTTCATGGTGAGTTTTGGTAGGAAGACATTTTTAAAACTAATCGTATTTTTTCTAAGCATCATTTGTTAGGTTAGCGGTACATGTTACGTAATATGTCGAACAAGTCTATACTAGTTTTAAATTGAAAATGTTCTGTGAATTTAAGGCGATTTATGTTGCTTTCTTAGATATTTTTGTTGAGAAATATTTTGTTTGGAATAAAAATATTTGATTGGAGATCAGGGTGTGACAAGATTAATTGAGAAATCGATGGTTTTTGGATGTATTGATTTATATTTAAATCATAGTTTTCAGTTCACATTTGAATAGAGAAACACGCACTTCGCTCATCTACATACTTAATCACATGAATTCATCAATAACATGATTTTCAGATCCGTTATCTCACGTGTTCATATTTTAAAATGTGTCTAAAATGCGATTTTTTCGTGTGAAAATTTTTAACTATATCGCGCTTCAAAATAAAATTGAATAATGAAATACAAACTGTACACCAGGGGTCCCCAAGTATATTAGGGTTGTACATCGAAGGCAAAACATCGATGTCTAACATCGATGTTAACATCGGCGCTTACTATCGATGTTGAAAAAACATCGAAGGAAAAACATCGATGTATCGGAAACATCGATGTTTTATTAATATAAAAAAAGCTATTTATTTATATTATATAGGTTTTATTTAATAATGTAAAGATAAAATACGAAAAAATTAACACATAATACACAAAAAGCATTTATTAGATTTTGAAATAGAAATATTCCTTTTTAATAGTAATTAATTTCACATTAATATTATTATACCCAATATAATAATCCTAATTTGTACCTACAGTCTATTCCAAACGATTAGGCAGAACTAACCACAATTTTCATTTTTGTAATTTGTCAAAAGCTTCAATCAATCGGTAAAAGTAACTAGAATTATAAATCTAGTTCCGCCTAAACTAAACCTTACTATTTTTACATTTCTAAAATGAAATATTGGATTTTATTACAATACTAATATAGTAATCTTAATGTTAATTTTACATTATTTAACATAAAAATAACACTGTCATACACAATTATTTTTATACTTTTTTAAGTTGAAATAAAGTCTGTTCCTTTGGTTTAGGCGGAGCTAGATTTTCAATTCTAGTTACTTTTACCGATTAATTGAAGCTTTTGATCATTTTGTTCAGGAAAAGCCAACTTCAATATATAAAAAAATAGCTAATGACAACTTACAAAAATCCAGGGATTGGAGGAATAACAACTGGGAAAGTGTCAACAAGACTCAAAAAGAAAAAGTGTGTTGGCGTCGTTGGTCGTTCGCATTGTTAGCAAAAATCGAAAATTCGCAAAAATTTCTTCTTATTTTTTCGTATTCTGCTAACTGCTAAGAAGTATAAAAACTAACACTATTAGTATTGTTATATCACAATAGATGGCGCTTATATTTTGTGTACTAATTTTAATAAAAATTAATTTTTTAAGATTCCAGCGCCTCTAGCGGTAGTTTGTGAATTTCAAAGTTTAAACATCGACATCGGTAGTAGACATCGATGTTTTATCGATACTATCGCCAGCTGACCATCGATGGTAAAAACATCGATGTTTTGAAAACAAACAGATGTTTCCGATACATCGATGTTTTTTTCCCATCCCTAGTCGATATCGACCCCCGGGGGCCGATTCTGGCTCGGGGGTCAATTGGGGGTCTATGGAAAAAAGTTAAAAATTACTAGTATAATTAACTGTGTATCTACACAGTGGTTGAGGATGGTTTTAGTCATGTTAATTCCATCCTGACATATATGCTAATGGAATATTCATATATGGACAGAACATTATAACATAATTTTTCCAAATATTATTTGGGTTATATCGTTATATTCGTATTATAATCCCCCCCCCCCCTCCATCAATCACCATAATTCAAATAAATAAAAATGCAAAAATATTAACTCAATGCTTGGATTATTTGTACAAGTGAAGTTACTAGTCAGACCGACTGAAAATACCCAAGAGAAAAACAGACATAGAAAGAGACAACGAGTTAAAATAAAAATGGATTGTAAAAATCGGCTGTTAAGTAATAAGTGGAAGAAAACTGCTTTATCAGTGTTTAAAATGATGTCAGATGGTCAGCAGATAAATCTAATCACTATCCTTTTGTATCCGCGGTGCAACCAAATAAGATGTGCATATCTTAACCTTAGAGATCGCGAGTTCTACTAACCGTTATTATTTATAAATAATTCATTGTCTCCCAACAATTCCCACATAGACTTTTCCAATCTTCAATACATTCTATTACCACAATAACAAAGTTACCAATAAAATGTCTTGGTGAAGGTGTTACAACATTTTATCAATAACTTCATCTGAGGCACAACAACAGAACACAAGAAGCGTGCTGCATCCATCAAAGTGTTCCAACATCTGTCCAGCGGGGTGGTGGAGAGGTAGGGACGTGCAGGAAGGCCGCGGAAGGTGCATAACCAGGATGACTTGCAAACATCACCAGATCACGATTTTACGTCATTGCATTTCATTCATTATTTAAAAGTGCACCATATGAATTTATAGTAAGGTACACTTGCATTCTTTCACAGCTGCCATTACACTCTTGCATTATAAAATTTAAAGAACTGTTAACCATTGCAACACAATGATTTGAAAAATAAAAATATTAGGAATTCAATATAAATATTCCAATATATAATACAAGAATTTTCAATCACTCTTGTCTGCTGATGATCAAGTGTTATTTACACTAGAAGAAAGCATTATGCTTAGTGAATTAAAAGAGGTATACGAAAATTTAAACATAAAAATATTAATGCAATTTAAAATTTTTATTTTTCATAAAAAAAAAAATACATAATATCAAAGTGATAATTAATGCGATATTTGACAATGAAAATTCGCGGCCAATTCGTTGTAATGTGGGACATAAGGAGAATTTCCAGTTCTCAGGCATTGGTCGAAATGAGCGTCAGTGAGGCCTGTTCGGTATTTTGATTTTAAGTATTTCATATTAGAAAACATACATTTACAAGCATATGCCGACGCGCAGACAGACTTCAATTTTAGAGCACATTTTCTCAACAATGGGAGCTATTCCCATTCACCAAGTTCCAGAATTTTTCTTCGTTACGATGTGATTTTAATTCAATGTCATTTGTTTTATTTATAACTTCCAATTCTAAGTCCTCCTTATTGAAAATACTGAAATATATTGCGATTTTATTAGTCACATCATCCTCTCTTTCAGAAAAAGAACTAATAAAAATATTAAAAATGCCTTCAATTCGTAGAAGTCTTCAAATCTGGTATTAAATTCTTCCAATAATGTATCAAAATGGCAAATTGATGGGTGGTAGCATTTCCATCGCAATAATTTTCTATTACCATTTTTATTATGGCTTTCTTTCATATTGGATCTATATTGGGAATAGTTTTAAAATTTAGTTTTACAATAAAATTTAATTAATATTAAATTATATTTATTTATAAAACTATAACACTTCTAGTCTTCTTGACAGTACTTTTATTACTAAAAGCGGCCCGGAAATAGAATTTCGCATGGTTAGACGGACACTTAGAAATTGCTTCGCGGGCACCGCGTTGCTGACCCCTGCTGTAGATGATTAGATTATAATAGGAAAAAGGGCAACTCGAGCATTAAAAGCATTGAGTAAAAAAATAACAAAAAACAAAAATAAATAAATGACATATCTACCACCTTAGTATTATTTAGGGCCGAAACTAGCTTTTTGGGGCCCTGGGCAAGATTTTATAATTGGGCCCTAAACATTATATAGATAATACATGTGATGGCAAAAAAAAAAAATCTGTCCTCACTTCTAAAATACAAGTAATGACCTAAAAAAAAGGTCTTCACCCAAATACAATTATTATATTATTATGCCAATATTTTCCTTCCTGGGCCCCGGGCCTGTGCCCCTGTTGCCCCTATTTACGGCACTGGTAATTAGTATCAAAATTCCACACAAGATGGCAGATCAATGTCCATAATGTTACTGACACTATATATATGACAGTCTGGCCATGAAAATACTTTTGTAAAATACATCAACTCTGACTTAATATCACTTAAATCTAAATAACCATAATGGTAACCATGAAAAAATTCAAAAAAATTATACATTAGGTACAGATACTGTATACTATGAAGTCATATCGGTATTTAGTACCATAATTCCATACAAGATGGCAGAGCAATGTCCATAATGTTACAATAAGCGCGGTAGCACTATTAGTTTTAAATGGAAAAATAAAATAATCTTTGCAGAAACAGTAAATTTTTGTGAAAATATTCCCAAAAATTTACTCTCTCTGCAAAGTTTATCTTATTTTTCCATTTGAAACTAATATTTATTTACAATCCTAATGGCGGCGCTGTCACCATTACCCAGACTGTCATGCATACAGTATACGTAATATTATGGACATTGCTCTGTCTTGCTGTGTGAAATTTTGGTACTAAATACCAATAAAGCATCTTAGGATAGTGCCGGTACATAATGTACGAGCATATATATTTTTTTTTAGAATTATGCCTGATGATTACTTTGACAACGTAAAATAGCTCGACTATCATGGTTATTTAGATTTGACAGTTGAGCTGATGTATTTTATAAAAGTCTCTTCATTTAAACATGACTTTCATTTACGTATTTTATAAGAAGAAAGCGTACATTTGATAATTATTGGCATTGACAGTTGGTTATCATGACAACACTAGTGCTTAAAAGTGCAATTTTAGGCAATAATTGGTGCATAAAGTGTGTACTTTAAGCACGGTGGCAAAGTATTTTTCACGCTGTCATAGAAATAAAACATATTATGGCTTTTTGCGTTAGCGCTAACGCAATCTAAAATGTTCTTCCCAAGTGGTAAATAAAAAATAAATGAATAAATAATATAAATAAAAATAAATAAAACTTTCTGATAAGAATAGACAAAGTGAATTTATTTATTCCTCTTTTAGGAACTTCATGACTAACGTACCAGTCTTTATTATTATTTATAAACTTATACGAAAAATGGAATTTTTTTGCTTTGCTAGTTATATTTAATATACTGAAAAATTACTAAATAACACCGATAATAAGAAGAAAGTAGCCTGAACATAGTTTTTTACTGCCTATACTTAATGATTATTTTTTAAAGAAAACAACTTTACTTACTATAATATAAAAACAATTGCAACAAAGTGTGTAACCTTACGTTTCCTGTCGTGCATTGTAGTTCGTGTACTATGGTTATATCAATAAGAAAATATGTTTATCTTCATGTAATTTTCCATAAAGTGCTGCTAAATTACAGTTCCCGTTTCGCTTCCATAACCACCCTGCATCCTTCACAAAAGTACTAAAAAAAAACTGAAGCTAACAGTAAACCACAGTTCATCCCAATCTATAAGGCACAGTTTTATAATAGAAAAATACGCAAAAAAATACGAACAAATTATGAAACGTAAGGCTATGAGGACACATATTTAAATTGAGTAAAATGATGGATGGGCCCCATTAGCGCTCATAAGATTTATGTAGTGTGTCAATTGTTTGGATGTATGTTTAGTTTGAGGCGCATTGTTGCTAAGTTCAAATACCTTAAGTAGTCAGCAGTGGCGTAACTCACTGCCTCAGGCTTTGGGTTCAAATTAATAAATACTGCCACTTCTTCCTTTATTTTCGAAACGTTAAATAACGGGTGTTTTTTTTAGAGGTATAGAACTTTAAGTTGGCATTACTGTTCAAGATGGCGACCGATTTAACAGCTGTCAAGTGATTTATTCTCAGTTTGGTTTGGCAATTCATCATGAATAGACTCACGCCTGAACAACGCTTGCAAATAGTGCAATTTTATTTCGAAAATAATGGTTCTGTGCGGAATACGTATCGCGCACTACGTCCATTTTATCGTCGACAAAATCGTCCATCAGAGCAGTTAATTCGATTAACCATGGAACGTTTTCGCACCACGTTTACTCTTATTGATAACTCGCATCCCCAGAGACGCCGTACGGTGCGTACAGAAGAAGCTACCGTACTTCTTCAAAAACGATGATGGCCAGAACGTTACAGTCAATGGTGATCGGTATAGAGCCATGATTACTAACTTTTTCATTCCTGAATTGAACAGCCATGATGTCCAGGAGCTGTGGTTCCAACAAGACGGCGCAACATGTCACACAGCTCGTGCCACAATCGATTTATTGAAAGACACGTTTGGTGACCGCCTAATTTCACATTTTGGACCTGTGAATTGGCCTCCAAGATCTTGTGATTTAACACCGCTGGACTACTTTCTGTGGGGCTATGTAAAGTCATTGGTCTATGCGGATAAGCCACAAACGCTTGACCATTTGGAAGACAACATTCGCCGTGTTATTGCCGATATACGGCCACAAATGTTGGAAAAAGTCATCGAAAATTGGACGTCCAGATTGGACTACATCCGAGCCAGCCGTGGCGATCATATGCCAGAAATCATATTTAAAATGTAATGCCACAAGATTATCTTTCGAATAAAAAAAAATTCATGTCAATCGAATAATCCATCGTTGTTTTATTGCAATTTAAAGTTCTATACCTCTAAAAAAAACACCCATTATAATGTCTGTTTGGTAATGGATGTGAGAACTGATTTAGGATTAAAAAATTAAGTGTAGCTAATGCATTTTAAAGTGTTCTATATTTTATTTAAATTAAATAATTTAAGTATGTGCTCATTTACTCCTAAATTATTGTTTTTAATAAATTATCTGAATTTTAAATTAAAAGTCAACTACAATAATCCCTCGCCATCCGCATATTTTTATTTCGCGGTTTTTGTTCCACGCGGTTGTGAAATTCTATTTAAAAATACTTAAGTGGGGGGGGGGTATGGTTAATTTTGCATTTTTTAAGCATATTTTTAAGGACGATTTGTGGAAATCTGGTAAAGGTAAGCTAAATGGGTGAAAGTCTATCTTAAAGAACAACACTTGAAGAGTATTGCGTTAAATTTTTATTGAAAAATATTGAAAAATGAGCCATTGGCGTCATTTTTTAGTAAACACTCCAAAAAAAAAAGTTGATTTGCGGTGTACACGATATCTAGTGACACAATCATCTGAAACATATAATTCAAAAAGTTTTGGTTAGTTTAAAAGTTTCTTCAGGTAGTGACGTCGAGTTTTTTTTATTAAATTGAGTTTTAAATTTTTGGTACGACTTTAAAGTCAAAAAATCGAAAAAAAAAAACGTAAAAAATCGTGTTTGGTAATCGGAAAAGTGGTTATAAAAAAAAAAAATATTCAAAATAAAAGCAAAAACTCAACGTCACTACCTATTAAAATGATTTATAAAGAAGTGTGCAAAATTTCAGAAAGATCCATTCATTAGTTTTTGAGTTATGATGTACACCGCATCAAAAAAAGCTATTTTTCAGAAAACGCGTTTAAAAATAAAGAATGTTTTTATACAGAAAGCTTATATACAAGTATATTTCAATATATGTATCAAAGATATTCGTCACGAGTCCCCTCTCTAAGAGTATAAAGCAGCTGATATCGATATTAAAGCCACATGCGCACAAAAGCGATACAACGACATACATACGATAGGCGCGAAAAAACAAATAATAGGTACTAGTATTAAAATGAGTATATCTCAGTCAATTTTGTTCCGATTAACTTGAAATTTTAATGGGATACTCTTGAAGATATATACAATTGAATAAGTCAATAAAAAAAATTTGAAAAAACATCATCAAAAATACCATACTCCCCCCTTAAATAACGTAGCAATGAAAAGTAGTAGCTGATTGTCATGGGAATATGCTCCTAACACTTTGAACGTCATACCTTATTCGCGACAAGTTTGACAGAACGTAATTCCCGCGGATAACGATGAATTACTGTATTCTATGAAAGGTGGAAGAATTATAGCACAGTTAAATAATATATTGTAGAGCCAAAGTATATTTAAAGAAATCTGTTAAGAGCAAAATATAACAGTGAAATTTTTTCAAAAATACATCCGAAACAATCCTCAAGTTAGTATAACCGAAATTGAGTTAAAGAACGAAATAAAGCATTCGGGAAGTTATGGTTGTAGAATAAAGTTGTTCATGAACGACCGGCTCACTGAGCCGGATCAATACACTGACCAAAGAGAGTCGGCTTACCATATTTAAAGGAACCGGCTCACGTTTCACTGCACTGTTTGAGGGATTCGGTTGAACGTTTGTGGGATTGTGAGCTCTGACTGTAGTGACTTGGATCGGTCATTATATCGAGCTTCGTGAGTGTTCGGCTTGTGATGTATTATACTTATAGCAGCTCTTAATTCAGAATTGAATGAGTAATTGTGAGTAATCGTGCACTCGCGTTATCCTTGTGTTAGCCTACAGAAGCCTACTTAAATCTAAAATGAAATATTTATTTTATTATTAACCCGGCAGTTGAAAAATTACAACAAAGTTAAATAAATTACTTATTTAGAATCTTATTTATTTACCTTCTTTATTTATTTATTTTTTTAAAGCAAAAGAGTGAGGGGGACTGAGAGAGGCGGAGTTTGTCAACAAGACAAGAATTCATAAATGCAAATACATGTAGTTGGAGACGTACCACTTACATATTGGAAAATAAAAATCATGTTGAAGAATAAGTAGAGGAACTGACTGATGTTCTAGCGAGTTGATTCCCTGGGGACCCATGGCTCAGTGGGTCGATTCGCTGAGCCGGTTCAGTAACTGAACGATGTTAGTCCGCGAACTGAGCCGAAATGCCCATAATAGAAACAAAATAACAAGTTTTCGTCATGAATACTATGAAAGAGTAGAAAAAATGCAGGTCTAGAAAAGAGCTAGCTGGTTGAAAGGAATCCGAAATGAGATGCACAAAAGAGAACTGTTTATACCCAGTTCGAAATGCAGAAATAGTAAAAAAATCACGTGAAAGATTGAAGTCGCTACCCTACTGGCTGTCGCATAAAATTAACTGCTCCACAGCCGAGTTCGACAAATTTTATACGTGAACATTGTATGATTACTACTTCTTGATTCCGAACAGAGTATAAGAGCAATGTCAGTATTAACAACAGTGCAGTTTGGTAATCAAAAAAATATTAATACACAATTTGTTTCCTTCAGTTTTGGAAATAAAAAAGTCCATGAAAGGTGAGTTTTTCATGCTAGTTCAGTTATTGTTTCATCAAATCTCGTAGATTACACCGATCAACAGGAATTTTAAGTCTGGGTTCTGCATATCTGATTTTTATTTCTTCCACATTATTAATTAAAGAAAAAATAGTTTTACCCAAAAAAGTTTTCCTTTTGTAGCTATCAGAATGAAATTACGGATTTTAAGAAAATTTCCCTTTTTTCAGACCTTTATTGTATATAAAAATAATACAAACTTTTGTTATGAATTTGAATCAGTTTTATTTACAAGAAAACCATTCGAAACAAACAACTACTGTAACAGAATATATGAAAACGTTTAGAAATGATTATTTTTCGTATTTCTTCTGTGATTGTATGGACTTTCTCGTATTAGCCCCCAAATATAGTCCCCCATCATACTCTCATTGTATCTCCTTCCGAATAGGCTCCCATGTTATCTTTAAATTGGTCCAAGTACGCATGTAACATATGCACTTTAAGGGACATTCTGCTACCCATGAGCTTAAAGTTACCAAGCATGGTTGCAATAAGCTCTTAGTAATTATCTGCTCTGTTGTTTCCGAGAAAACCATGAACCACTGCTTTCAGGCTTTCCTTTCATGAGTATTGAGTATCTGTGAAAATTAGTCACTGGCCATTATTTTCTTTATTTATGGTCCGACAAAAATAAAGGTAGCAAGGATATTTAGTATAACCGCCTATGCAAGGCGATCGGAATCTCATGCATTCGTTCTGACTGGCGTCTTTTCATAGACAGTTCTACAAAAAGATTAAAAGCTGCCCTTCTTCACAATGGAAATAAATTTCTATCCCTTCCTTTGGCTCATTCCGTAATGCTCAAAGAAAATTACGAAAGTGTGAAAAATGGTGCTTGAGAGTTTAAAGTATGATGAGTATACCTGGCCAGTGATAGGGGATTTTAAGATGGTTGGATTTTTGATGGGATGCATTCCCATCAGAAATCCAACCATTCTCTTGTTTTGATAAATTCGCCCCAAATATAGCAGGATGACATCGTGTTTACAACTTTTTGACGCCATTATTTGGATCTGCCGCCACACAAAATGCGTTATATCGCTGCAATGCGCATGCGCATACCGACTGAGAACCACGTAAGTGAAATACCACTTGCTTTCCACCCGCTCGTCCCCACCCTTACTTAATATAACGCGCTTCTCCTTATATGGTCATAAAAATAAATAAATATATATTGATCGTTGTAAAATGTGCAAAAGCAAAGTTTTTCAAAAATAAACGAAGGTTTTAGTTATTTTTCGATATAAAGAAAATAGTCATTAAAACAAAGACTCTAAAAAATTTTTTTGTTTTGTTGACCTGTGTTATTTATACCAATTATTGCTTTACTATTTTTTATAGTTTGTCCTGTAAGTTTTAAATGTATTTACATTAGATTTAACGATATTTTATATACGTCTGCAGCCACAGTTGTTAACAGTTGTTACAGTAGTATAATAGTGAGAGAATGGCAAAGAATGACTGTTATAGTGATCGGGTAGCTTGTTTTGAACTTTGACATATGGTGAACGTAATGTACCGAAACAAACTTCGGTTATGAACGACTCAAAGTCTTTTGACCGTGATATTACTATGAACCTATTTGCTGCAATAAGTACTACTTGTGGCAAACAGAGTGGGTTTATATTTTGATAAATAAATTAATCAAAAAACGAATAATTACGAAAATGTATTGGTGAATTCTGGAATATATAATCTCATGGAACATATATATTAATTGTTTGCTTTTTATAGCCAGAGAGAAAAAAAAATCACAAAATTAATCTGTCGTTTAATTAATTTAAAAAAAATTGACAGTCAGAATAGACAATTCAAGGAGCGCAGGGAGATATAAGGAGGTCAGAACTATAGGGGTACCAAGCTACTTGAGGGGAGAAAGAGGAAGGTCAAAAGGGAGAGTTAGGAGGATTGCGAGACTAAGGTGCGGGAATGAAGAGAGAGGAAATAGATACTTGAGGAAACAGGCGGATAAGATGTGCAGGATGTGCGGGGAGGAGGAGGAAGATATAGAACACCTCGCGAAGAGGTGTAGAGAGATGACAGTATGGTCGGGGAGCACATTAGACCTGTTGCACGAAGATGGAAGGGGGGAGAGGTGGGCGAGAGAATTAGAGGCAAGAAGGATGGAGATTGGGGAAGGATAACAGGAAGGGGAAACGGAAAGAAGAAAGAAAAGAGAATAAAATATTGTAAAATGTAAATTGTATTGGTGGTTATTGTTATGTATTTTTGGATTGATTGTTTTATTTTTTATTTTATTTTTATTTTTTTGTAAATGTTAACACCCTGAACGCCGCAAGGCTTAGGGGAATAAAGAATATATATAATTTAAAAAAAAATAGTTCATTGTTTAATAGTAACGTTGACCAGTCTTAATTCTCATTTATAATAGATCCATAACACAAGCATAACATCGTACAAGAATCACAGTACTCTCTCTGTTCTGTTTATACACTGATGTTCAGAACAGTAACGCCTCTTTGTACACATATTTACGTTCATACCATGTATGAAGTTCTGTATCTATATAAAAAGGGATTAATTTTAAGTATTAAATATTTGAGGCTGAGTCGACTCTAAAGCTGACTGCACAAAAAAAGTAGGGCACCTAGGCGTTTGAAACTTTTAATTAATTATTATTTTTTTTTTTTTTTGACTGACACATTAATTTTTCCAATTGCACATTTAAAGAAATATTTTTTGCCAATCAAAATTTCTCACCTCTTCCGACCTTTCACAAAACCACAGAGTTCTGCAGATATACGATTGAGTAATCCTGATCTAACCAATAACTAAACTTTTGCGTAAGCTCTTTACTTATTTGTATCAATTACATTAAGCAAAAATTAAAATGGAGTTGCATTTATATTGAATAAATATTTATTATATATAATTTTGTCCCATAAAAACAAATATTAGTAGCAAATTAAACCATATTAATTGACTGTTATTTACACAATTTATATAAATATTTATATAAAAACAGTACATTACCGTTAACATAAATTGAATTTATCCAAAAAATCACAATATTTATTTATAAAACCGTATAATTATTTCCTTAAACCGCACCTTAACATATGCCACTTAGGTTCATATCCATCAGGAGTGCATTTGCATTTAAGTCATCAAAACAGTCAAATCGTGACGCTCCCAGTGCCTCTCGTACAGATCCTTTTAACTCCTAATGTACTGAGGATCTCATACTGAATCACATTACATACGCCAGACGCCTCCATTGCTTCTATTTCACTTAACGATGACATTACTCACAAAACAAGACACTATTTACCGTTCATGATGATGATCGTGCCTGTCTTCTTTTGTACAACTCGCAACACGGAAAACAGATCTTAAAGTTTTTCATTTACATGATAAAACGTACTTATCCTTTCATTAGTTGCAGGACAATCTGAATCAAATTATACCATTTCCAAATAAATCATATTCTTATATTAATTTATTTATAATATTGTCACAATTATGATATAATTGTATGCTAATGTCCCAATTCCTTGAGCGGCCTTTAGGCCGTGAAGGTCGCGGTTGCCGACTTGCGGTTTTGGGAATTAAAGAATGTGCAAATTGTTCCGTGTTTGTTAACATAAGTTTTGAACTACTCTCTAATGTGTTGATAAACATTATTCAATTGTGCCGACTATGGTCTTTAATTGCTGCCAATAATTACATAAATGAATAATGTTTCCAAAACAATTGAGGTAGGACTTGACGTCATAGTGTCCTGGTTAACAGTTATAAAATGGTCTTAGGGAATAGAGTCGGGAGTCAGTTATTCATTGAGAGTCAGTTATTCATTGAGAGTCAGTGATTCATTGAGTCAGTTAGTTATTCATTCGACCATTTTTGTGAGCACGCTACCCGAGGACCAGCCCAGCTGTTCAAGTCACCAACCCGAGATGTGAGTGCCGTCTACAGGGCTTCTCCACGTGTCCGCCTCGTGCGGATACATGGGGTGGTTCGACCGGTCCTGGAGAAGCCGAGGCAAGAACGGGACTTACATCAGCTACTAACAGTCAACACCAGCAGCCATTTTGACAATTAATTGTATTGTATTGTAAAATTATTATTATATAATAAATTTTGTAGAAAAGATGTCCGTTCTTGAATCCACCAGTGACAAACATTATTCATTTGTGTAATTGTTGGCAGCAATTAAAGACCATAGTCGGCACAATTGAATAATGTTTATCAACACATTAGAGAGTAGTTCAAAACGTATGTTGACAAACACGCAACACTCTGCACATTCTTTAATTTCCAAAACCGCAAGTCAGCAACCGCGACCTACACGGCCCAAAGGCCGCTCAAGGAATTGGGACATTAGCATACAATTATATCATAATTGTGACATTATTGCTACATACCAATAATCGCTACATGCCAATATTCATCAATTACGAAACACCACTGTACTATAAGAAGAAATGAAAACCTACAAAATCTGTACTGAAACAAGTAAACGAGTGGTTAACTATAAAACAAAATAAGAATAACACCATGGAAGGAACTTGTATATGAATTCCGGCAAGAAATAAGAAGAAAATAAGAGGAAGAAAACCAAAAAGCGGATGGGAGCCACAGGCGAGCACCCAGGTTTTATTCTTAGGGGAAGCTCAGAAGGCCTTTTTCTTGAAAGCACCTGTAAAAATTCGAAATTTTTAAAATGAAAAAGAACCAATGGCCCGCTTACATCTTTGAAAAATATCAAATGTACGTGTTTAATGATGTGAAAACAAGATAAGAACAAAGATATCCGAGAACTGTACTCAAAATCGACTACCATACAAGAAATGAGAAGTAGACGATTACAGTAGATAGGACATGTGGTGAGATGAGATCGCAAGAGATAGAGAGATAAGCTAACTGAAGATCTAATAAGTATTGGTATGCAGGACACATGGAAGACCTGACAAATTGTGTGCAAATTTACACTTCATACCAATTTTTTAATATAGGTGGTCTCTGAGAATTTTTAAAAGAGTTCACATTTGGCCTCACTCATAAAAAATCCTTCGTTTTACTCTGGAACGTATAAGTTCTTTTTATAACAATAGATCTGCTATTAGTTAATCATTAAATATTTTAGGAGGTTTTTGAACAAGTCGAAGATATTCAATCTTTCCGAGATCATCTTTACTATTTTGATATTACATCCTCTTTCATCTTTTGTACCAGACACTATAATTGTCATGGTAAGTCATTCTCTAACTGTACAATATTTATTTAAATGAAAAACTATTTAAGGAAATTGAATTGTTCTTTCTAATCTGTTTTATGAGTATGCAGTGTATGATTTGAGTAGACAGATTCCATTTGCGATAGTTTAGTTAATGTTGGCAGAAATCCTTGTAATTCATTTAATAATTAGGTAGTGCGTTAGATTTATACAGGATGTTTTAAATAAGACGCTGTAAGTATGTTCCATTATGATTAAATACTCGGGATTCAATTTAGATTGGTTAGTTAATGTTAGATGGAATTATGGTATAACTATGTGTTGTTTAGAAATTATGGCGAGTAAACTAAAATGTTTAACGGTTTGCGTTAAATATTGTCCCTAAGGCTGTGCAGATAGCTGAGTCTGTTCATTCAGATGGATCAGTTATGCGCAAAACAACACGTCACAGGTCAATGGTGTAGATAAGTTTTATGAAAAATATTGAAATATAGGAGAGGTTAACTGAATTATTATTACTATCATTGTCATCATTTTGGATTTACAATCCATTTTGAATCCTACCATCCTATAATAGTTTTCTTTATTGACTCTTCTTTCAAGCAATCATATTCCGGATTCCACTCCCCGAATTTCTCAGATCTATCTCCACTTAAATCTCCAAATATTTTTAAGAGTCCCCAAGTTTAATGTCTTACCTCAGGCCTTACAAGACAATGAGCTGCCAATGTAATACATCAATAGGTTCCCAGCACCTAGACGGCATATAGGGCAGAGAAGAAAAATTCTCTGTTTGTATATGAGTAAGGGATGATTGATGTTGTCATCCTTCCTAGACCTACTTTCTTGTACATCTCTGTTAATGTGTTTTGGAATTTTTTCCATATTATTAACATACTATCCTATTTCTGTTGCCATAGTGAAGTTAAATATTATTACTCCATGTAACTTATAAAATTAACTTTTAGAAATGAATATAAACACCACTATCTGATCTCGCTGATCGAAAATTGCTAGGGAGAAATTTACGTGTACTTTTCAATCAAATCTACTTTACCTTCTGTTCATTTTGAGTGAAAGAACTCTAATATTATTCATGTTATTAGGGCAATTAGAAAAAAGATACATGGTTAAAATAAAATATTGTCACATAGGTAATCCTAGGTCAAGATTACGACATCTAGACATTGTGACGGTCAGCTGTCTGATTAAAAACTAATCGTCAGCGTCTGACGTATGTGGCCTGATTACGAAATGCAGACACTGCATTTTCGTAATGAGGGAATATTTGTCATGACGAATGAATATTAGAACTGGGTTAAACTTTCGTTACAAAAAGGCTGGATGAAACAGAATATGGAGGCAGTGGAACATAGCCAACTCCGACGTATTAGTCCACAAGGTGACGTACAAGACACTGACGCCAGATTCTTGTATCGAGGGTGAAGCCAAGCAAGTATTTAATAAATTTGTTATGTTAAAACCAGGAGTTGTGTCTCAATCAAACCACTCACGTGACAATATTAATAAAACGCATTTTGTTGTACAGTTATTTAGCAACAATTATACTAAAAAATAATCAATTTATAAGTCACTACGATTATATCATGGCTAAACTTAACTTGAATTCTTCTTTATACTTCCATGTAGTCTCAGAACTGTTGGAGGAGAGCACCAGTATGGTATTTCGTAATATAGTATAGGAACTATGATTTCAACACAAATATAAATAAATCAAGTGCATTGATAGAGAGTTTAGCATTGTGATTTTTTTAAAAATATTTGTACGAATCTATTTATTTTATAAGAAATAAATTATAACCGCATTAATAGCCAAAAAAAAGCTCTAAAAATTAAACTAACTACCTTGAAAATGATGTGGACCATAGTATCATAATTTATTTTCATCTAAAACGAATCACGTTCTGCTATAAACTATTAGAAAAACGAAATAAACATGAAAATTTATTAGAAGCAATTAATTTTTAGTGTTTCCTCAATTATGAATCAGATTACATAACTTTCCAAGCTCCTCCAATATGTCTATACTATTTTACATCATCATTCTAATTTTCCATGGCTTTTAAACATTCAGTATCTTCAAAACACAACTCGATGCCAGTTTAAACTTGCTCTCTATATTATTTCCCTACCTATAATCTTCAAGTGCTCTAACCACCACTCATAATACACTCTTACGTCTGATACTTCCTCATTCTTGGAAGCACAGAAGCGCTAGGTATCACACTTGGAACTAATAAATGCTAATTGACGACTGATTATCCTAAAATGATTGCTCTGAATTAAATTGATGATCTATTTGTTCAAATGATGGTTTCACTGCGGTTGGTATTATTTTTTAGTTTAATATAACGGATCGTTAGCGATTGTTCTTTTACTAGACTAACGGTGAAATATTTTTAACCAATAAAAATGTATTAATTCTTATTGGTAACGGATCATGGACGTAATGTGTTACATATATAGCTTATTCTATAAGCCTTACCATAGTCTGTTTTTTAATTCCGAAGAGTAAATTCAAAATCTAACCGAAGATCTACAAGTATTTATGTACAGCAGTGGTCCCCAAAGTGACATCGATATGACATTGTTAAGGGTCGATTCTGGCTCGGGAGTCGATGGAAAAAAGTTAAAAACTACTAGTATAATAACTACACAATTATATATAAATATAAGTGAAGTTAAATTAGATTTATTTAGATCTTCATTGTTACGAAGAGATTGACAGTATTTTTCGAATTTGAGACAATGTTGATGACAAGATGAACACTTGGAAATATACACAAAGCATCTTGAAAAATTGAGCATGGATTTTAAATTACGTTTTGAGGATTCAGAGAAAATGCACATTCCAGATTGGATTATCGCGCCCTTTTCTACAGATGTTGAAAACATCGAAAGTACGATACAAGATGAACTTATTGAATTGTCGGTTGATCTTGAAGCTAAAACGCTTTTTAAAAATGTTACATTAAGCTATTTTTGGACAAATGTAAATGTTAAACAGAAATATCCAAAATTTTCGGAAATGGTAGTTTACTTTTTGCTAGCATTTCCAAACTCGTTGAGGCTGGTTTTAGCCATGTTAATTCCATCCTGGCAAAACAGACAAACAAGTTAGTAGAATTCCGTGGCGGTTTAAGGCTGAAATTAAATCATTCTGAACCCGACATTGCTAATCTTGCAAAGAGTCACCAACCACAACCGTCACATTGACAATGACAATGACAGTAAATTTTATTTAATAATATAATTGTATTGCATCTGATTAGATATAATTATATTTGATAAATGTAATATAAATAAAACACTGTACAATAAACAATATTAGAAATTACATCGTATTTTTTGCTTGTTCTATTATAATAACAAAATTGTAAAACAGAGGGGGTCGATAAGAAGTCGAGAAACTCTTCTGGGGGTCGATGGTCAAAAAAGTGGGAACTCCTGATGTACAGGGTACTTAGCAAGACCTGACAATGAATAGATCAAGATGGAGGAGTTATGTGAATGAGGCCAAAAGTCAACCTGACTGATAGTGCCCAAAGAAGAAGAAATGCAAAAGGAAGATTTACATTAGAACATTTTAAGAAGCATTAGTGTTTACAAACTAAAGATAACATTCCCGCAAGTATTAAATTTAAAAAACTGAAAACCAGTCGAGTGATTAAATTATCTGACATTTTGACAGAATTTTGAAATTGACAGTTTGAACATAGATAAAGAAGGAAATAGATGCGAAACTGCCGTTATATTTTTTTAAACCAAATTAGCGCTGTAGTTGTTGGGTTATTAAACTAAAATTGGTAGAGGAGGAAAGGGTTGGGTTTTCGCGGGTATTTCAAATGCTTCAGTGGATATAGTTGTAAGCATAATTAAATGTTATTATTAAATGAAACAATTGTTATGATTTAATAATAACATTTAATTATGTTTACAATTAAGAACAAACAGTTAGGAATTATACAGAAACAGAAAAACAATAACTAGCAGAAATAATTATTTATTAAGTAGACTAACATATAACATAATATTTACTAATACTTAATATTTATGGACACTTCCATGGACAAGCAATCCAATTTTGGATTTCCAATATTCCTCATCCACGTTTTATACAATTCTGGAGCCACACGTGTCTTCGGGTTTGGAAAGCGATATCTTGTAGGTTCACTACTATCACACCCTAAAACAAAGCATTTAACACCCATTTTCCGTATTAAACAATGAAATTACAAAATTACAGAAGACGATTTTGACACTAATTACAGATTTTGACGCTAATGACAGAAGCCGTAACAGGCAACATTTCGTCATGCATGTAGCTATAGCGACTGGCAGCGACTGGCGCGTTATTCGTGTTGGGTTATGGAACGTAATATGGTTTTCGTTTTGTCATTAGAGTTTCACCCCCCTGAGTTTGAAGTAATTTGCTGTATGTTAAAACGATTTGCTAGTAGCCAATCACAGTTGAGCTTTCTGGTATAAAAGTATTTTTGAATCGCTCCTTCGAATTAAAAAACAGAGTATAGTAAGAGTAAATATCCATCTTTGTTGTGCGCCGAAAATTATAACTAACTAATAAGCTAGAAAAGTTTAGCTAGAGGTTTTAGTTTTTAATTATTATTAATTATAAATTATAGCAATTTTTTTAATGCTATGCTATATCATATATTAGATTATCAAATGTTGTTGCTATTGGCGCCATTAAATGTTCACTGTTATCCCATTAATATGACTGTGTAACAAAACATTTTGGCTCATAGTGAGTTTATAATGGAAACAAAGTAAATCAATTAAGTGTTGCCAATTGACGTTCATAATTGTAAGTATACGGAGACATTATATATTAGTCGCAGTCGCAGATGAAATCTATTAAGTTTATAAATAAAGAGGTGTCTTTGTCGGTGTCTAACTAGTGATTTTATGATCTTTTATTCTCAAGAATGTCCGTAATACGTCCACGTCTAACGAAGAACCTGAACATGGATACATTGGATGCGAATAACATAAATAAAGTTAATTCGTTCAAGCAATAGAACATGAACGGCCTCCTATGGTTTTTAAGTCGGCCAACAGTATTACAACAGATTAATGTGGAACTAGTGGATAAACATTTATTTTATTACATTTTGCAATAACTTGAATAACATTTTATATAAATTGATTTGCAAAAGGTCGGATATGTATTGATGGAAATCGCAAAACAATGCACTATTTTATTGATTCTAAATGCCTATATATTTATTATGCGAGACGGATTGTAATAAAATATTGATGACGGAGCTCAAAAATAGTAATGGATAAACTAAATATCTCATTATCAGTAGAAAATCATAAAAAAAACTGCTTAAGAGCTAATGGTTACACCATTGAGAGAGTTTTTATCTTTTAATACCTGGATACCATGGTAAATCAAGTAAATCTGTTTCAAAAATAATTTTTAAAACAGAGCTCAAGCTGATAATTCTTACTTTGCATTCGAACTTCTTTTCAACAAAAATAATTTTCTAGAAACGCCAGAAAAGGGCTTCCGTAATTTAGTTTTATGACAGTACTTGTCATATTTATGTATGGCTCGGAAACATGACCCGTAATAAAACGAGATAAAAACCTTATAGTTTTGAAAATATAATATTGCACATAATTTTTGGTCCCATCCGTTAATGGCAAATGAAGAAGCCAGAAGAATAAAGATGGTATAATATGATCGAAAAAAAATGGTGCCTAGAATGCCATGTAATTCATTTTTACCGACCGCCAACATATATAAGGGAGGTATTGTGATCATACCAATTTTGACGTTTCGAGATTTCGATGGATCTCCACGAATTGAGGTCCCTACATAACGTTTTGACTATTTTTAGCATGATATCTGTCGGTCTATCTGTCCGTCCGTCTGTCTGTCTCTCCGTCCGTCTGTCTGTCCGTCTGTTCGTCTGTCCGTCTGTCCATCTGTCCGTCTGTCTGTGTACACGTGCAGAACAAATTCGGCTAAAAGCATTTTTATGAAACTTCATATTTAAGCTTCTGCCATCAATGGCACAAGTTGATCAACTTTTGGTAAAAATTGGTTGACTAAAAATGGGAGTTTACTCGTGTAAATTTTAAGATTTTTGCAAATATTTCACAACAGAAAAATATCTCGAAAAAATTTATTAAACAAAAGTTGCTATAAAAGCAATAACTAATAACTTTTATATATGTTATATATAATATATATTTATAATAATTTCGGTAAAATTTTTCGAAATTTTTTCCAAGTCTCAATTTTTTCATACTTATATGTAACGTTTCCATGGTCATGATAAACAATATCTCTGTTAGAAAATATTACGTCAAGTTATTTCTACTCTGCTGCTAGAATGTAATTTATATAAGTACTTTATGATGGCGGTCGGTCCTGTGGTGGCCAAAGCTGATTTTTAAAAATATTATGTTGGCAGTATCACTATTTTGCATCATTTTATTGGACACTGATATTTAATATCTTATAAGACATTTTTAATAAATATATTTGTAAAAAATGTGCATTACTCAGAATATATTCAAAATTTTAGATTAACCTTCCTGGGTTATAATATGTGGGACAAGTTTCTAGAGGTGCAGAAGTTTCACTATATATATATATATATATTTTTACATTGTTAATTTTGATGAAATGATAAAAAAAACAGCAGTGTTCTGGCTGGAATCGAACTCGAGCCACTTGTTAGTGTAACAGAGTTGCTACTCCTTTGCTGCTGATACAGGCAACCCTGAATTAATTGAGTTATTTCATACTATCTCTGTAACACATTTATGTAAATAATAGCTCCGTTATTGAGATCACCTTTTAATAATTTCTATAATTGATAATTTCATTATAATTGAGCAATTTGGTCTGAATACAAATAGACATGGTAAAAGGTTAAGTGTGCAGCCTAATATTTTAGTTTGTGTAGTCGTCACATTTCAGAAAAATCTAGATAAAAATTATTCCCACAAAACATAGCTACACGCAAACTTAATATTATAAGTTTTATGTTATATCTTTGTCCTAAGCAAGTACTGTTACTACAAGAATTTGGAATGTAAACAGATTGACAGTTTGATAAACAGCAATGTCTCTGCGTGTATGAAATTCATTAAAATGGAGAAATTTCTCAAAATTTAACTTATGCATACATAATACAGAAAATTAAGAACTAAACAATTTATCTTTCTCTGCTTGTGGTTAGTCAGGTTGAGTTCTTGCCTCGCTCACTCAAATCCTGCATTTTGCTGTGCCTCTTCTGTATTTACAGGTACATTGTATACAAATACTACTAGCTACATGTTAGCTTAGGGTGACCATTCGTCCCGCATTCTAACATTTTGTCCCGCAAAAGTCCCGCATTTTAACATTTTGTAACTTGTATTGAGGAAATGGGGACTTTTTTTTTTGCTCTTCCCTTGGATTTGGGAGGTGAGGACCTTTTTTTTTGCTCTTCACTTGGATTTGGGAGAAGAGGACCTTTTTTTTGCTCTTGACCTGAATTTGGGAGGTGAGGACCTTTTTTTTTGCTCTTCATTTGTATTTGGAAGGTGAAGACCTTTTTTTCTTTTGCTCTTCACTTAGATTTGGGAGAAGAGGAACTTTTTTTTTTTTGCTCTTCACTTGGGTTTGGGAAATGAGGACCTTTTTTTTTGCTCCGTCCCGCATTGCTTTCTTAAGAAAATGGTCACCCTATGTTAGCTGATATCTCCACTTATCAACAAATATTCAGCTTTTTCTCCCAAATTTATATATTATTACTGTATCACTGTAATCATTTGATTCTTATGTGATGGTTGGCTTCGAGTACAACGTTAGGATATTATATATCATTCTTGCAGATCCTCCACTTATTATTGACTTGATGGGACCAAAGATGCGACAATTTTTAAGAGGTACCTGACTAGCAAAAAAAGGATATCCAAAAAACCAGATGTGCAAAAAAGAAGGATTTCGAAAAACCTGACCTGCAAAAAAAAAATCAGCTGTGGCCACCACAGGACCGACCGCCATCATAAAGTACTTATATAAATTACATTCTAGCAGCAGAGTAGAAATAACTTGACCTAATATTTTATAAACAGAGATATTATTTATCATGACCATGGAAACGTTACATATAAATATGAAAAAATTGAAAATTGGAATTGAGCAGAAATTATTCGAAATTTTTCATTTTATCAAAAAACGTCTCAAATAAAAGTTATTAGTTATTTCGTTTATAGCAACTTTTGTTTAATAAATTTGTTCGAGATATTTTTCTGTTGTGAAATATTCGCAATAATCTTAAAATCGACACGAGTAAACTCCCATTTTTAGTCAACCGGTTTTTACCAAAAGTTGATCAACTCGTACCATTGATAGCAGAAGCTTAAATATGAAGTTTCATAAAAATCCTTTCAGTCAAATTTGCTCTGCACGTGTACACAGACAGACGGACAGACAGATGGACAGACAGACGGACGGACAGACGGACAGACAGACGGACGGACAGACAGACGGACAGACAGACGGACAGACAGACGGACAGACAGACGGACAGACAGACGGACAGACAGACGCACAGACAGACCGACACAGATCATGCTAAAAATAGTCAAAACGTTATGTAGGGACCTCAATTCGTGGAGATCCATCGAAATCTCGAAACGTCAATATTGGTATGATCACAATAGCTCCCTTATATATGTTGGCGGTCGGTAAAAAAGAAGAATTTCGAGGTCCCTGGTGAGCAAATAAAAAAAAATATCTGCAAATATAAAATAAGAATCCGCGAACCACCGAAATTCTTTGGCGACCCAACTTTGGGTCGTGGAACTGCTATAGGATGTTGTCGATCTCATCCAATAAATTTCTGCTTCAGAATTCTGATCAGAACTATCGACACTTGTATAACATGTCGTACGTCTATAAAAATTCTTTGCATCATAAGTTATTGTTTGTTGCATTTATTGATTGGATACTGATTAGATGAAATGGCTGTATGCCAAAATATGTCATGATATAAACTTTGAATATTAAAATTGAAATTTTACTTTCGTTTGCCATTGGTAATCATAATGCCATGGAAAATATTTTTATAGCATTAAACAAAATACAACATTTTGGTTGGCCAATATGATCACATAACTAATGAAATTTATTTTTGTTGCAGGTATGATGATGACAACCATTTAATAGAAATTAATTGGGTTGGTAAGAATTCTGCATACTATTGTAAAAAATTGTATCTATGTGTATCTATTGAAAAGTATTTCTTACTCACTTTGCGTACAAAACGAATATTAATTAAAGTACAAACAAAACCCGCGAGAGAGTTATTACTCCTTTGCGGCACTTAATTTGCACTTTACGATTTCATGAAAAATGTGCAATCAATTTCGCAATTAGATCCACGTAATTCCACGAAATCAATAGAAAGGAAATAGCCAATCAAAACCACTATAAACAACACAAGAATTATTGGTTTTAAGTATTGTTATAAAAAATAGGAAAGATATAATTATTGAGTGGTAATATTATTCCAAGTTAATAATAACATTCTTTAAATAAATGTAACGAGCTACTATATTGAGGTTAAGCAAATAACGATAAATTAACAAGTTCTTCAAATATCTGGTTTGTATCAAGAAAGTATAACTAGAAAGTCCTGTTAGGTCTAAAATTATCTCTAGACACATTACCCCTTATCAGTTGATATTACAGTGTAAGATGCAAAGCAAAGGCAGTCAACGTGGAAAATGTACCTGCTCCATTCACACAGCGATGTTATCGCAGAGAAATTACTGTTTTGGGTCACTTCCCATGTAGATGCAGCCAGATACCTGCAAATCAATAAGCCATTTCCAATGAACGATTCAAAAATTCATTCGTGCTGCGCCAATTGCCTTTCACCATAAGATTGTGCGTTAAATATTGGAGTTCCTAGGAAGATCTATCTTCTATCAATGTGATTTATTGATTTCATACACATAATATTTACACAATTAATACTTGAAAATGTTAATATTACTTTCATCATTTCTGATTGTAATTGACATCTGAATATTTTAGAAATATTATGCGACCATTTTTAGGGTTTTGTAGGTATGACCAAAAAACCCTTATACCGTCATTTCGTCGTCTGTCTGTCTGTCTGTCTGTCTGTCTGTCTGTCTGTCTGTCTGTCTGTCTGTCTGTCTGTCTGTCTGTCTGTCTGTCTGTCTGTCTGTCCGTCTGTCTGTCTGTCTGTCTGTCTGTCTGTCTGTCTGCCTGTTTGTCTGTCTGTCTGTCTGTCTGTCTGTCTGTCTGTTTGTCTGTCTGTCTGTCTGTCTGTCTGTCTGTCTGTCTGTCTGTCTGTCTGTCTGTCTGTCTGTCTGTCTGTCTGTCTGTCTGTTCGGTAAAAATTGTAGCCAAACGGCTAAACCTAGAGAGTTGAAATTTGGCATGCTTATACAACTCTTTGACCCGCACATAGGAAAAATACTAAAACATCTAAAAAACATATCCCCCTAAAAATATAAACAAAAATGTGCTCATCGAAAACAAAAATATTTTTTTTAAATTCTGATTAGGGTATCAAATGAAAGCCCTTAGTACGTGGATTAACGATCAAAGTTTTATTTTTGCAAAATAAATTATTTTGATGCGATTTTTGCCAAAATTGTGCAAAAAATATTTTGTCCCACACCCTGTAACCCAGGTAGTTTAAACTAAAAATCTGAAAAAATTCTAAGTAATGTACATTGGTGTGAACCGGAATTGTACAACAGGAACTTTTGATCGGATTATGTTTTTGGAAAAAAACGCATTTTTTTGTCATTTTTGGCTAATAATGTACACAAGTTATAGCTTTGTAACACGCTACACTGGAACGGGTATGCTGGTGTAGTGGTTTTTGACGCTTGTTTTTCACCCAAGTAACTCGATCCGAAAGGGATCGAACCCTACGAGAAGAGACAATATATTATTTGTTTTTTTTTTTTTTATATTGTTTAAATTAATTTTTCAAAATTCTAGTTATATTTTGGCAAATGTTGCATTTAATTTTTAAAAGCGTAATTTTAATAACCAGTGGAAATTGTTTAAATTATAATTTAATTCTGTTTCAATGTACACGAAATCAGAGGGGCGGAACTTATAACAACCAATGGAAGCCATAGGCGCAATTTTTAAAATTCTTAATGAACCTTGCTATATAAAAAAAAATACTGTACATATTTAGAAAACTAAATAATGGTATTAGGCTAAAACTAAATAATAGTATTGGTTCGAATTAAAATTAACAAAAAAAAAAAAAAATAATATAAAATTTGTTTTCGCATCCAAAATAATCATCATTCACTTACTAAATAACTGTAAAACCCTGAAATGTGTGAAAATTCACACTTCACATCAGTTTTTTATAAAACGCACTGTATTCTTGCAAATAAAGATTAAAAGTTTTTTTTTTATGCTAATGAGCATAATGAGCTAATGAGCGGGCGTTATGGATTCATTACGCCCGGTTGTTATGATTATGTTTAAATATCTCGTATCCAAAGAATTATAAGCTAATAACAGCGAAGTGAAAAATAAAATATTTTATATTCTAGAAATACGTTAAGCGTTATACTGGGCTTACTGTAGTTCGAGTTCCGTAGCAATTCAAATATTCTTAGAATATATTATTTTTTAATTTAAAATACTAATGCCAAAGAAGTTAGGTAACAAGCACATTAATTTTAAATCATCTCTACCGGCGTTAGATGGTATGTTGCAAAGAATATATACAAAAACTTATACAAAAAAATATCATCAGTGTGGAAAGATGGTTATGAGCAAAAAACTCGCTAATGTGTTGTGAATAGACAGCTCGTTGTCAGACCTACATCAACACGAGGATATTGTAATATTTAATAAAATATCTGACTTTTGAAAATCATCACATCCTGACTGGTTAATATTATTTAAATTGTTCTAAATAAACTATGTACTGATTAATTTAAGTGTAACAATTTACAACATAACCAACGAGAGGTCGACAATGTCCCAGATTTTGAAAATAAAGTAATACGCTTATTCTTTGGTCCCATCCAAATCAACAGTAAAAACTATAATGCCAATATATCCAATCGCTGGACTTGAAGTCGTGTATCAGACAAAAAATGAGAGGCTTTACGGTAAATGAGGCAATTGATAAGGATAAAAATCAGCTGTGGCCACCACAGGACCAACCGCCATCATAAAGTACTTATATAAATTTCATTCTAGCAGCAGAGTAGAAATAACTTGACCTGATATTTTCTAACAGATATTATTTATCATGACCATGGAAACGTTACATATAAATATGAAAAAATTGAGACTTGGAAAAAATTTCGAAAAATTTTACAGAAATTATTCTAAATTTTTCGTTTTATCAAAAAACGTCTCAAATAAAAGTTATTAGTTATTGCTTTTGTTTAATAAATTTTTTCGAGATATTTTTCTGTTGTGAAATATTCGCAAAAATCTTAAAATCGACACGAGTAAACTCCTATTTTTAGTCAACCGATTTTAACCAAAAGTTGATCAACTCGAGCCATTGATGGCTGAAGCTTAAATATGAAGTTTCATAAAAATCCTTTCAGCCGAATTTGCTCTGAACGAGTACACAGACAGATGGACAGACGGACAGACAGACGGACAGACAGACGAACAGACAGACGGACAGACAGACGGACAGACAGACGGACAGACAGACGGACAGACAGACGGACAGACAGACGGACAGACAGACGGACAGACAGACGGACAGACAGACGGACAGACAGACGGACAGACAGACGGACAGACAGACGGACAGACAGACGGACAGACAGACGGACAGACAGACCGACAGACATCATGCCAAAAATAGTCAAAACGTCATGTAGGGACCTCAATTCGTGGAGATCCATCGAAATCTCGAAACGTCAAAATTGGTATGATCACAATACCTCCCTTATATATGTTGGCGGTCGGTAAAAATATATTTATTTATTTGAAAAATATCAAATCATAACAGGTTTTTGGTGCCCCTTTTTGTCAGTAAAGGTGAGGCCAGTGCCTCCCTCGCCTCACCCTTAGCACGGGTCTCTATTCACTTGTTGTCAAGAAAATCGATATAATATTTAGATATAAAAATTTCTGTTGTTTGTATTGTTTAAACGCAGCACTAGAACATTATATCTATATAAACATTTTATATTTTTCGATTTTCTTTACTTTAAATAGAAAAGGTATCATACCACACACAGCTCAGGAATCCCAGCCTTTAGAAATATATCGTACAATATGCCTTTATTGTGAAACTTCTGTGTGGAATATTACTGTGCTAATTTGACTTCTAAAATTTTTAGTACCAATTTTTTTTTGTGGTTCTCTTACTAATGATGTGAAAGGGTAGAGCGTTACCGGCGCAATTACCGGTGGTTTCCAAACGGCCTTCATCAGCTCACTGCCGGTCATAATAATTGTTCCCTACAGCCATAAAAAGAAGAGGTTTTTTTGATTCTATCAGTGCATGATTTTTAACGATTTGTGGTTTCCGGTTTATAGTTTGTAACCGTTTTTCGGAAAAGTAAAGATATTATTTATTTAAAATTACTGTTAATTTTATATATCGCGTCATAATTTAACTGACAGACGCGAATCATTCTTGACAAACAAAATATCTTTGAAATATAGACCTTGATAAGACGAGAAAAAATAGAAGAAAATAGTAGTAAAATATTAAATCAAATCTTTGGTCCAATTCAAATTAATGGTAAATGGCAAATTCATAAAAATGAAGACGTCGGAGAACTGTACTAAAGTACAGTATCACACAAGAAACGGGAGGTATAAGATTACTATGCACAGGACACATGATGAGAATGTAAGAATACAGAATGGTAAAAAGGATCTGAGAGTAAAATTGAACATTCGTTGATCGAAATATAAAGGGATCAGTTCACCTGTAGGTCGAGTATCACACAAGAAACGGGAAGTAGACGATTACAGTGGCAAGAGTTCGAATACACAAAACTAAAATGTTTATTATCTATTATCGTTTGCCTATTTTCCTAATTCTGCTGTCCTAGATGTTTACAAACTAGACCCAACCTAATTTCCTAGTTTTTAGGTATGCAATACTTTATTTCCCCCAAACTAAGCCCATTAAAAAAATCAGCTGTGGCCACCACAGGACCAACCGCCATCACAAAGTACTTGTATAAAATACGTTCTAGCAGCAGACTAGAAATAACTTGGCCCAATATTTTCTAACAGAAATATTATTTATCATAACCATGGAAACGTTACATAAGTTTTTTTCAAAATTTTTTCGATTTATCAAAAAATGTCTGAAATACAAGTTGTTAGTTATTATTTTCATAGCAACTTTTGTTAAATATATTTTTTCGAAATATTTTTCTGCCATTTCTAGTCAATAGATTTTTACCAAAAGTTGATCAATCCGTGCCATTGATGTCAAAAGCTTAAATATGAAATTTCATAAAAATCCTTTTAACCGAATTTGCTCTGCATGTGTACACAGACCGACAGACAGACAGACAGCGGACGGACGGACAGACTGACATACAGACAGACAGACACACAGACATCATGCTAAAAATAGTCAAAACGTTATGTAGGGACCTCAATTCGTGGAGATCCATCGAAATCTCGAAATGTCAAAATCGGTATGATCACAATACCTCCCTCATATATATTGGCGGTCGGTAATAGTGTAATAAACTCTAGTAAATACGATCAATTTAGGTAATTAGTTAGGTTTACTTAGTAAAAATCTAGGACAGCAGAATTAGGAAAACAATGATAGATAATAAACATTTTACGAAGGGATTTCCAATCTGAGTTTGCATAAGTTTTGTTTTGTGTATTTTATGAGAATGCAAGAAGACATAATGGTAAAAAGGATCTGGAAGGAAAATAGAACACTCCTCTACCGAAATATGAAGGGATCAGGTAACCGAAGATCTAACAAGTATTTGTGTATGGGATACATGGAAATAATAGATAATAGTCAACCCGAGTGACAGTGCGTAAAGAAGGAGAGAAACAAAAAACCTTCATAATTGCTCATTAAGTGTAAAAAAAAAAATCTGAAATAATTCTCAACATTTTACTTGAATATTTCGAGATGTACGTTTAACAATGTCTCGTACTTCTGAGAGGCATTTTATTAAAGTACATAGTATATTATTGTTCGCTCACAAACTAACTTAATAGAATACAAATATGACAAAAGTTGGCAGAGGTTCCAAGGATAATACTGTAACAATGGTATTTTATAATGAAATGCGACAATTCACATTGTAATCACGTTTAAGTACGTGATCATACGCGCTTTTTACAGTCGGATTTTAAATTTATCTTTGTGTGAGTTCACTTCACTCAAAATGAATGAAACTAAAATACGAGTTAAAAATTATAATTATTAGAGGGAGGATATTGTTTTCGTGAAAAATAACTACGTGACACATTTTTTTAAAAGGTATTCAGCAAAAATATTTCAACATTAACTGTCATGGTTTCTGTAATATTCCTAATGGTTATTTGCACCGGTAGAGTTTAAAAATAAAACTAAGTTTAACTAAAAATTAAAGTAAGGTGATTCACACTAGAGATGGGTCGTTCATGAACGAATCGGCTCACTGAGCCGGCTTAGTACACTGACCGAAGTGACACGGTTCACCAAATTGAAATGAGTCGGCTCACGGCTCACTGTATAGTTTCAAGGATACGATTGGTCGGGCGATTGTGAGCTGTGACCGGAGTGATCCGGATCTGGATCGATGTCATGTTGAACTTCGCGAGAACTTTGCTTGTAATGTATTATCATAAAGTGTATTTTGTCATCAATTTGTAGGGCAGTTTATTTGAAACTAATAGGCTTAGTCTGTATTTTCTTGCAACCATACTATATAAAAATATTTAAAATATTGCCCAAATCCCAGATGTCCGATTTATAAGGGCAATAAACATCGCCATAAACTTAACACATCTGGTTTCAAATACAGTAGCTACATAAAGTGAATTGTTTGTTTTAAAAATGTTAGATAAGAGCCGGGGCTAAGTGACGATCTACCTACGAACGAAAGACCGACCGACCTGTGTCTCGGGATCATGTTTACAGTTCATATATTGCAAGAACCGGCTCTAAGCAAGAGCCGGCTCTAAGCGACGTTCTACCTACGACCGACCGACCTGTGTCTCGGGATCATGTTTACAGTTCATATATTGCAAGAACCTTATGGAAAGGCATGGCACTTAACAGCTCAAGGTGGAGAACTAATATGAGTCAAACCAAAAGTCAATCCGACTAACAGTGTCCAGAGAAGAAGAAAGATAAATACCTATCAAAGCTTAATGCGAAATCTTACCTAAATTGCGCTAATAAATTATAATTCAGGCTGATTAATTTTTTTGTACGTCCTACACATAATTCACTAATTTACTCCCTCAAAAGAGGGAGTAAAGTGACACTTTTACTCCCTAGGGAGAAAAGTGTCTGTTTTACTCTTTAAGGAGTATAAATATGTTTCCGTCAAGCACACAGTTTCATTGTTTCCTGTAAATTTTGTAAAAATCAATAAAACAAATCAAAGGTAACTATTGTTAGTATTATACCTATTCTACTTTATAATTTTTGTTTTATTGTATTTATAAGATTATTATTTTTGTTTTATTATTTTAGTCCTGCAAACCTCAGTATACATACCTCATGAGAGAGTGTATTGTAGCACTCGGCTTCAATATAGGCCTATCTAGGTATTGGGATCCTATTATTTATTTCTTTATTTATTTAATTGACATTTATGTGTATGTTTTTTTCCTCCTCATTTTGATTATGTTTTTACTTTAGAATTTAAATCATCAGTGGGTGTTTAATATATATTTTTCAATAACTTCATTATTAAAAATTTTAGTAACGGTTGCCTAACCTCCATATTTCTGTTATTTGTTAAGGCAAATTATATTTTGATTTGCGTCAACCCAATATGCGTGGTGATTAGCAAAACCACATTTCGGGCGCAAAGTGGGGTCTGGGGTCTTCATCCGCAGGGAGGTGAAATGGGAACGTGCCCCCTGGACTCGAGAAAAAAATACTTTAAAATCAAAATGTATTTTAAAAAAAGTAGATATTTGTCCCCAAGCATTGTTTCCCCTCCAGAAATTTTTCTGCTGACACCACTGTTACCTATATCGTGTGGAATATTTTCAGTGATTTTGTACAGTTTAATGTGTGAATGTAAATTTGAACGGTGCATTTTAACAGACTGTAGTGCCAACATGCAACACAGGGAAAAGGAGTTTGCAAGTTTTCCATAGAGAGATTTGCATGTCGGTAAGTAGGGCACCTGCACCTCTAGGAGTGTCTAAGTCCACTTGCATGTATAACTACAGACACTTGGCTTACTCTCACTTCCTATTTGAATTATTGATGCATAAAAGAAAAAAATGCAACAGAATTTACTACGGAATTCAGAAAATGAACGATATTATGATATCTATTTGATTACTTAATGTTTATTACAACAATATGTTTAGGGAGATATATTCAAATGTTAAACAGAATGATTATAAAATTTAATTGGTATTGCTTTTACATGTATTAAATAAATTTATTGTATATCTTATAAGGCTGTTATTCTAATTCAGTTATTTTTATGAGGAGAAATTCATTACGGATTTAGAAAATCATTTTAAATATGGCTTCACTCTGTCTTTTTGTGCACTATCAGTGACTTTAGGCCAGATTTACACAAATCTTCCACCTTATAACGTTAAGTATCAGGTCTTTCAGATACCTTTTACACCAATCGTCGCTAGATTTTTTCTGAGCTGATCTCACCTTTTGTGAGGACTTTCCACATACATATATTCAATCTTCCTTTAGATCTTTTTATTATCTTATCGTCTTTCATCTTCACCACGTTTTACATCCACTGAAACCGTCTGTCTCTCATTTTCTGTATGATTATTGGCTTTAAGTGTAGTGCTCGAATATTCTTGCTAGCATCAAATTTTTAAAGGAAGTCCCATCAAGGTCAATTCCGAATTGTACGAAGTAGGATTTTAGAAACGCCTACTAGAATTCACACCATTGGTTCAGTTAGAATAACACTAGAATTTCTAATATGTTCGAAAAACAGATTAATTTTCTTATTAAATAATTACGGAATATAATTCCTGAATAAAAATATTTACCGAAAAAATAATTTATTTGTACAAATATGAAATATTCTTTTTGCTGTCCGTAACAAAACAGATCACAGAAATAATATTGTTCCAAAAGGGTAATGTAATAAAATAAATATATAACACCCAGCAATATTTAAGATGAAAAGTTAAATACATAAAATCCAAAGATTTTAATCTTAACAATTTACATATAAATGAAAGAATAGTATTAAACGTTTAACAGTCGGAGAGTTGAAATGTTAAGGAGAGTGGCCCAAGTTTCTAAAAATTCGGTCGAGGGGCCAAAATATGTTAGAGGGCCCAAAATATGTTAAGGAGCCCAAATATAAAATCTTGCTCAGGTCCCGAAAAAAGCTAGTTCGGCATTATTTGCAGGTACAAACTCTCGCAAAGAATTTACAATTTATTTTAAAGAAATGATTTTTCATTGTTGTTAATTCCAGTAGTTTACTTGTTCATACTTCCTGCAGTCTATTTAGCACTATTGATAAACTACAACAATGTAACGCTTATTAAAACAAAACACTTTAAAATTATAAATATATCATAATGATATATCGTTTTGCATTTATTAAATTAATAATTCATCATAGTTTATATATTAATTACGTATTAATATTCCATTTTCCAAGTATGAACCATTGTGTGACATATAAGAATACACCTACGGTTGTTTTACAAACACCTGCATGGAACTACTGGCTTGCATTACGCACTCAATACAACTATACATTAATCAACATAGATTAGAAGAATAAGATAACAGTCACACACATTTAAATACGGATGCACTTTGAGAACTTTCTATTTTCTACTGGCATCTACGTGCTTGATCGAGCAAAGCGAACGTCTTACCTATGTCTTCTGTTTGTATTGTAAATTTATATATATATATTTAACAAATATTTTACGTGATCAACTTAAAGAACACCCAAAATTTAGATAAATTAAGGGATAGACGGTAAAAGACGTAAAAAAATTAGTGCCATTCGATTTTTTTTTTATTAATCGCTATATTTCCGAAATAAGCTGAAAGTACCCGTGTCCAATTCAAAGATTTTATAAAAACTTAACATTTAATAAACTATAGGCATTCGCAGTCGCGCACCAAGTATTTTTCTTAGTGGAGTCTCAGTAGACAACATTTTTTCTTAGGATGGCTTTGAAACTAAATTTGTTTCTTAGAGGGTTTCATGTTCTATGAAAAGAAAAAATTATCCCTTAGAAAAATTATTATCTTGCACAATGGTGTGCTAAAGTTTAGAAAGAGCTAGAAAATTCTACATTTCTACGAATTACGAGGGATGTTTCCTAAATTCTGAGAATTGTGCTATAATTAAATTACGCAGAACTTATAGGCAATGTTATTGGTGCCAGTAACTCTTGACATGTTTATGCAACTATCTAGTGCAATATTGTTCAGTCTGATTTAGGTGTTCGACTGATATAGACGCGTTTTCATATCACTGTTTTGGAACCATGGAAGAGACGCAGCAAAATCTCAAAGAGCAATAATTTTCTTTTTGTGAAAAGAAGGTGTGAAAACATCAAAAATTATTCAGCGTCTGCAAGGAGTATTTGGTGAGTCTGCAGAATCCAATAGTACTGTTTATCGGTGGTTCGATCGTTTTAAAACCGGTAGAACATCACTAGAAGACGATCCACGCAGTCGGCGCCCAAGCGAGTCGGTAAATGAAAGAAACATTACTGCCGTTGAAGACCTACTGAAAGAGGACAGGCGAATGACTATTCGTCAAATTAGTGTGCAGCTAGGGATTGGTACACGACAAGTTCATGACATCTTGCATGATTGTTTGGGCGTTAGCAAGGTTTCGCCGCGCTGGGTGCCAAGGCTTTTGGAATAGGTGGATTGAGGAGACACCGAAATAGTTCTTTGAGGACGGCTTAAAAAAATTGTTTATCGTTGGGATAAATGTATTCAATTAAATGAAGATTATGTTGAAAAACTACATTGTAATATTGACGAAAATTAACAAAATTATAGCTAAATTCCCAGAACTTTGGAAACATCCCTTGTATTTAGCTTCAAGGTTTGTAGTGTCTAATCAAAGATCTTAATTTAATTTTGTAAGAATTAATTTTCTATTAGGTGCCATCTGCCCTATTGTAACAAAAAAGGTGAAAATGAACGGTATCCCCGCAAGCTAGACATATACATTTTTTCTTATTCAATTAAAAACCGATGAATAATACATTGAATCTATTAAAAACTATTAGAATTTTAATAAAAATTAGATAATACCATGCCCTTAAAATGTCGTTAAAAATAAGGAATCCAAATTTAATATTTAATAAAATAAAACAATATAAATAAAAGCGAAATTTATAATATAAACCTTAAGGATTTCGTAGAATAAAACGATAGTATAGGATTTTTATTTTGTAATTGTAGAATCGCGGTTCCTTGCGCACCTTCATTCGATTAATTGTATGTTTAATCCATGATGTGAACACACAGTAAATCTCAATCGGGTCTATTCTCTAAGCATGATGTTAAAATCTTAGCATCAGAAACTGACGTTAATTTTTTTAACACCATTTTTAACCTAAATGCTATTCGCTAAACATATATGTGTTAAAATTATAGCGCGGTGGCGTTAAAAAAGCCAGTTAACGTTCTACAATAAGCGCCTACCGAAACGGTGGCTTTAAAAGTTAACGCTAGTGTTTAGTTGCAAAAATGGCTTATCCTATTTAAGTAAATGTCATGTTATTTAAAAAAATATTAATAAAACACAAGACGGTAGGAATATTAATCAACTTTCTATTACTTTTTAAAGTGAATTCTTTACAGTAGAGATAAGAATGACGCTTCATAATTTTTGTTATACAAGTAACCCAGACGCAAGTTCAAGTAATTTTATAGAAAGGAAGTAAATGGAGTATTGGAGAGCAGTTTTGGTTTTTGTTGAGGCACAGAACTTAAAATTATAATCCTCTGAAAACTACAAAACTTCACTTATGCCTCCGCCGTGTTTCAAAATATCGCAGTACATTTTAATAGTGTATTATTTGAAGAAACAACTGATGAGATTGATAATGACGATCACAACAGTGTTATTCCAGGGTAGAAATAGCGTAATAAATCAAATTTAATAATTAATATCACCGAACACCTTTTTTAAAAATAGAATGAACATATAATTCACATATTATTAAAAAATTAGATAAACTGTTATAATACAATGTAGTATATAAATTGACTAAACAAAAGTTGAATAAAGTTATATTTTTTTAAATACACTGTGGAAACCAGTTATAATGAGTATCACAGGACCAAACATTTCTGTTCCATTTTTAAAATAAATTTCGTCACTGAATATTTAATTCAACACCGAAATATTAGGTTAAGATTCTCTTGGCATTTGACTAAATAAATACTCCTGTTAAAATTCAACGCAACAGCGCATGCGCGTGTAGTTAATATTAGCCTCTCTACAGGGTGAGTTAGCGCTTCGCGTTAACAAATATTGTATTAACGCTTACCTTAACAAATGCTCTTACAGAATAGCATTTTTGGATAATGACGCTAATTGTAACGCATTTCTTACAGAATACACCCGAACAACAGCTACACCTAGGTAAATTCTTAGCAAAAAAATAATATCTTTGTAATAACCGACATATTAAGATTCCCAAAATATCTACTTTTATTCCTACCTCTTTTGCTTTCGAAGATCAAAGAAAATTTTGATCTAATACAATATTTGCTACCTACAACACTAAAGGAAAAAGAAAGTTAATTATAATAGCTATTTTACAAGTAATTAATATTCCATATTTAGATAATTTATGAAGCTAATAATTTATCGCCGTATTAAAAAATATTATGTAATTTATTGCTTAATAAATATATTTACTACTATATTCCTGTAAAATTCAATAAACAAACTTCATAATTCTTCTTCTTCAACTTTTGCCTTATCCGTTCCGAACGTTTGTTATCATCATGTCATCAGTATTGATCGCTCATAAGTACAAAAAAGACATCGAAATTATAATATTGAATATTTTGCTTATTCATGATATATAGATATAATTTTTTAAAGACTATTGTGGAGTTTTTCATGAACAAAATAGATTTTTGTAGTGTAAAGGGTACAGGGTTGGTGACCCTAAACACCCAAAAACAAAGCAGTAGAATCGCCCTGGGTCGCCCTCTGCTCCAATAGGAGCCAAAGAACTGACGATGATGATGATATATATGATAGATGATGAAGTATACATACATAAAATAGCGAGAATAACAATGCTGGAGCATAGAAATTATCAATTTCTAGCAATAAACATAAAAATTAAGACATTAACTAATATTATAGCTCTCTTAATGTAGCTTGATCCGTGAAATGCGCAGAGAACAGATACATTCGATGTGCAACAAAGATGAGACTCACTGTAGTATGTAGTCTACCACTATTTGACCACAAGTACACTTCATGTTTCAAGTATCAAAAGATTTTACTAAAAAAACTAAAAACAAAAATCGTCGGAGTAATCCATGGAAGAGAAAGACAATATAAGGCATGTTGGAGATAATTGAACAACAACAAAAGCAATAACTGTTTATTACTGTTATTTTTGACCATTTAACATGTTCAAAGAATTTGTGTTCAACCTTTTAGATCAATTATCAGAAGAATCATAATCTATACTGATGAAAGCTAGGGTCATTATTCCATCTTGATTAGTTTATAAGCTTATTAATTTATTTATTTGAAGTTGTTTATTTAAGTGTGTGTCCATTTTTACTTCGTACTTTATAAAAGAATAGATAAATAAATAAACAAGGTTTATTTTAAAGAATAACTATTTAAAGCAAAATTTAAATTTGCTCAATACCTCTGTAGTATCAAAGGTTATTTGAGTAGTTCTAACGTTCCAAATTGATACAAGGACATACGTTATCACACGTTTTATCTTATATACTGTAAGAATTCCACTGTCACAGTTTTTGTGACAGTGAAAGGATACTAGTGTAATAAAATTAGTGAAAAGACACAGGCCTAGCGATCCTGTTATCCAAACAATATTTTGGAGCGATCTGAAATGGTAACCTTATGTTTTAGAAAATTTGCATTTTCTTCAAAATTTTTACAAACCCCTGAATGATCATCTTATTGTCTTAAGTTTCAAAGAATTATATTTACAAAAAAAGAAAATATGTAGCCTGGGGTTAATTCTAATGATCATATAAGAAAGACAGAAAAGAAACGTAATGATAGTGTTAGGACACAAAATTACCGTGATTTTTTATAGAATGTCTTAGTGTTTACGGCATATAATGAGCAATTTTCCAACACACGAAACAGTTTTTAACTCATTTAGATGACAATATATTTAATGAAAATTCTTTCCTTTGTTCAAAAATGTTAATTTTATGGTTGATTCAAACTGTATTTGTTTTATGTAGTTATTTTAAAAAATATATAAAATATACGTATCTATAGCAGATAATAACTGTTCTTATATTGTTCTCTACTTTGCATAAGTAAAAGTGACAATTGTGGATCATATTGAAATATAGGGTACACGGAACACGGTGCAACATGTAATTTCAGTCTTGAAAAATAAAACCAGTAAATTTACATTTCAAAATAATTTATACCCGCACATTTATTACACTATTTTTCATATAAAATACAATAAGGCATAATAAAATTACTTCCAGATCTTGTTACAGAAAAATAAGAAGCGGACCGTAGCGTTCAGATAGATTTGGTTATGTCAGGAACAGTTGCGGCGCTAGTTCTCCCCAATATTGCTCTGCCCCCAATTGCCGCACCCCCTCAGAATTGCTCGGAAAAAAAAAAAAAATGTGTGTGCAACAAGAATTTGCTTTTTAAACGAAGTCATTCATTATTTTATAGCTGGTATTTTAGAGGTGAGGGGTTTTTTAAAGGAAGTTATTCTTTATTTTATCATTGATATTTTAGACGTGAGGGCCTTTTTTTATTGTAGAAAATGAAAAAAAGGTCCTCACTCAACTACAATTATTATGCCAATATTCTCCTTTCTGGGCCCCTCCTTCAATCTAGGCCCCGGACAGGTGTCTCTGTTGCCTCTGCCTAGTTACGGCACTGCCAATACTTGTTAAGTTAGTTTTACACAGTTCAATTAATTGATCAACAAATTGATCAAGTTTTTTGTCAATTAATTGAAAAATTTATTGGTAACCTTGGGAACAAAAACTTCACTTTACACACATCAATTTATTTATCAATTTTTTTGAAAATTTTTACATTACCAACTGTAAAACATGTTGACATATTTATCAAAATGAAAATATTAAAAAAATCTTCACAAAATTACGAGCTGTGAACAAAAACAAAAGAAATAACCTAGATGATGGTAAATTAGAACGTTTGAGGTTATGTTAGATTTGAAACTGAAACACAAATAATATGTTTCAAGGTTATGCTACAACTAAACAGTTGGCAATATCTTAACAGATAAAAATATGCCTAGAATTCCCTAAAAAATTGATGAAAAATTGACGAAAAATAGAACTTGTTCTATTTTCAAAATAAATTGATCAAATTTTTTGTCAATTAATTGATCAATTAATTGACGAAATTTTTACGCTTTACACACATCAATTAATTGAATGTCAACTTTTTCAATTAATTGATCAATTAATTGAATCGTGTAAAACCCACTTTAGATCTTCGGTGAGCTGATCTCTCCATCCCTTGCAAAGCCTTCCCATTGTTCGACGGCCGTTCTATTTTCCTTCCCACATCTTCTTACCATATTAATTGTATTCCAATTAAATTTTATAATCATTCTGCTTAGCACTTAAATATATCGTCTAAAGAAAACTTCCCAAATACCCGACAGATGTAAATGTAGAATTTAAGACTTGGAGCTAAATGTTGTCTTAATTATTTAACGCAATTTTGAAAATATCGCTAAGCGAAATTATGCAAGCTGAATTCTGGGGGTAACAGATTAGTTATGATGAACCAGCTCACATATTTTTTTTAGATAACAGGTGAAAATGTGAGGCAATCAAATATAAACGAGCCTTTTATTTTAACAATTTTTTTAACAAGTAATATTTATACATTTCTACAAATTATTTTTCCACATAGTCTCCTCCTTTTAGGATGTATTTTTCCCAAGTTTATGTTGTGTTAGATCTGCTATGTGGAACCTGGCGTTGTTGTGAAGGATCATCACTCAACAGCTTTGGAACCCAACGTGATGAGATTTTTTTGAAGCCCAAGTGCTTTCGTATGATTGATTGGATACTTCCATAGCTGACACCAAGTTCCTTCGAAATTTCAAGAACTGTTAATCGTCGATCCCGTTCCATTAACTCACAAGCACGAGCAATGTTTTCATAAGTCACAATGGTGCGAGGCTGGCGAGGATGACTTTGATTTTCAACTAATTCACGGTATTGCTGGAACTCGTTGGACCAAACTTTTACCCTTGGCCATGAAAGGGTTACTTGCTCGAACTGGAACTGCGGTGAATTTCGGCTGGTTTTACGTTTTCACGGGTTAGAAACTTTATAATAATGTGTTGCGCAACAGAGACTGGCACACTCTTCACATTCCTCGCAAGTGCTACTAAATATGACATTAAATAAACCGATTGGGCTGGTTTTCTCTCTACGAATCCCTACCTGAGGACCCCAACCGCCAGAGCACACTTTGTTGACTTTCCCGCCGCTCAGCCGCGAAAGGCTCGTTTATATTTGATTGACCCTCGTAGAAGACAGGAATAATTTAATATAAAATATTTATATATTTAACTGCTCAGTGAAGTTATTTCAGAAAATCAAATTCAATTTACAATACTTATGATTCAAATTACTCAAATGGTAATCTCCGATTACTACTTCCTTAATTTACTGACTAATAAAATAGATATTAAAAACATGAATAAAAACAACATATCATGAATAATGTTATCTAATTGTTCATGATATCAAATTCAAAGTCCGTTGTATTAAAACACTGAGAAAAATCGTTACATCCAATCAGTACCAAAACTTCAAAGTTGAAAGTTAACAAGCTGAAGTGTTCTCGTAACAAAAGCGGTATTTTTTCTTTAAAATGAGGAAATTTGTATTCAGTACATTGCTGTAAAACGTAGGTTTGAGTTTGTGGTTTATTGTTAGTACTCGGCGTGACTGTGATACAGCCCACGTGTTTGGACGAGGCCTCGCCTCGCCGAAATATTGATGCAAGAAGGGAGATAAGATGCACCCCTTTATACCACGGGGCGTCACGTCTTTATATGTTAAATAAGATTTGTGACTACTTACATTTTTACTACTTAGTATAAGTTATATTTGACTTGATGAATTCACCTACGCTTTGAAACATATTTAAATTTACGAACGAATATTTAAATTTAGGAATGATAAATATTTTTTTTTCAAATCTGAAAAGCATATTTACATTATTTATATACATTATTATCAAATTAACCATTTGTTATTTAAAGTCGAGCTAAAATAATTGTGTAGTAGACTGTATTTTTAGTAAGAATTGGTTCGTATCCATTTCAGAGTTTACAGCTACCGATACTATGCAGTCAGCTCGTTATCGATTACACAGGTCAACAAAAAAAATATTTTTTTGAGTCTTTATTTTAATGACTATTTTTTGTTTCTTTATATCGAAAAATAACTAAAACCTTCGTTTATTTTTTAAAAACTTTTGTACATTTTATAACGATCAATATATACATATTTATTTATTTTTATGACCATATAAAGAGAAGCGCGTTATATTAAATAAGGGTGGGGACGAGCGGATGGAAAGCAAGTGGCATTTCACTTACGTGATTCTTAGTCGGTATGCGCATACGCATTGCAGCGATATAACGCATTTTGTGTGGCGGCAGATCCAAAAAATGGCGTCAAAAAGTTGTAAACACGAGGTAGACTCATCCTGCTATATTTGCGGCGAATTTATCAAAACAAGAGAATGGTTGGATTTCTGATGGGAATGTATCCCTATATAGTTTTGTTTTACTGTGTTAAAAATGTCAAATTTTGTGCCAAATAAAGAGCATTCGCGGACAGTACTACTGTTTTGTTTTCATTTGAAAAAAACTGCTGCTGAATCATACCGACTGCTTCGAGAAGCTTATGGTGAATATGCTCCATCGCAAGATACGTGTGAACGATGGTTTCGGCGTTTCAAAAGAGGTGACTTTGATCTTATAGACAAAGAACATGGAAAACCTCCAAAAAAAATATGAAGATTCAAAATTGGAAACATTGCTACAGGAAGACGACAGTCAATCACAAAAACAAGTAGCAGAGCAGTTAGACGTTAGTCAACAAGCTGTTTCTAATCACCTACGAGAGATGGGTAAGATCCAGAAAGTCGGCAGATGGGTTCCACATGCATTGAATGAGAGGCAGATGGAAAAACGCAAAAACATTTGTGAAATTTTGCTTGCACGATACAAAAGAAAGTCTTTTTTGCATCGTATCATTACTGGCGATGAAAAATGGATTTATTTTGAAAATCCCAAACGCAAAAAATCATGGGTGAACCCAGGCTCACCATCCACATCAACTGCAAGACCGAATCGCTTTGGCAAAAAGACAATGCTCTGTACTTGGTGGGACCAAAAGGGTGTGGTCTATTATGAATTGTTAAAACCTGGTAAAACAGTTAATACCCAACGCTACCAACAACAACTGATCGAATTGAACCATTCGCTGCTCATAAAACGACCAGAATACGAAAGAAGACAGCACAGGGTAATTTTTCTTCATGATAACGCTCTATCACATAAGGCAAAAGCAGTTTGCAACACATTGGAGGCACTCAAGTGGGAAGTGCTACTCCATGTAGACCTGGTATACTCCAGCAGACGAAATGCTGGTGAAAATGGTTTCTATTTCCCTTCTAATGGAGTTACCATGAAACCAGGCAAAACACCGACAATGAAGACCTTGAGCTTAAATCTGGATGTAGCTTTCGAGGCTAAGATAAAAGACCATGTATGTGAGGTGGTAAAGTATAATTCTAGTAAATTCGATACTGGGATTTTCCATCATTGATTTTATTTCAGAGGCAAAGTATGGTATGAGTAGTGTTGCGTCAACATCGTAAGGATGTCTGGGATGCAGATATAGAACGCGAAGAGCTGGTTATTAATGCAAACTTGATATAAAATGCAAATTTTTATAATATTCTCTCTGTTTTTGTTCGGATTATATTATTACACTTCGTATTACACCTATCCCTATATTTTATGAATGCAAAAATGACGACAGAATGCACCTGTTAAATATCTGCAATTTCATTGTTTGTCGTGTTTTATCCTATTTTTTTAAATAGCATAAATGTAACTTCAATATGTAAATTTATACACAAGTGCAGCAATTAATTGCAGGTAACAACATGTTAAATAATGATAAATTAAAAACACAATAAAATGATATTAGATTTATAATAAAAACGTGACGTAAGATCGTATATGTAATTAAAAACCTGAGGCAAGTATGACGAATCGAAAAGGGCGGCATTAAGCAATCCATACCATATAAACAAATATTCAAATGTAAAGTATAACTCAATGAAATTACAATAATGAAGTGTGTAGAATAATTTTGTTGCGCACCGGAGCTCAAGGTAACCATTACAGTGGCGTGAGCTCATTTATAATACCTGTAATTCCAAAATGCAATAAAATGAAACTACATTTTTACTTTCCGCATTATGTAGTAGGTATTGTAATCCGAACATTTTTCTTTTAATCGAGTTACCAGAAGGCGTAATATTTACTTTTACATACATACACACCTCCACCTATATGGGAAACTTATGCAATAATCAATATTTTTCATATTGAGTTTTGATTAGAGAGAGTACTGATCCCGAACTCGTATGATAATTTCTATGCGTCCGGGATACAATTTTTAATGTTATTGAGTTCAATAATAAGATTTTTAATTTAATAATACGTAATTCAGTATTCAATATTACTCTGCCGACGGTCTGCAGTCGACTGAACTGCACAACAAATAGTTTAAATCAGATTATGATGAATTGGTAGATCACTCGAGTGATGGTCCTTTAAAAATTAATTTTGAACAAAACACTCCCTTAGACTTCTGACTGTCAGTAAGAAACATTTATTGAAGATTAGCAGAAAAAGCTCTACAGAAATTATTTCACATTTATTCTATATATCTGTGCTAGTGAGCCTTTACGTGTTATTTTACCTAAAAAATAAACAGCGAAATAAACAGAATGTTGAGCAATGATATAAGGAAAAACCTGACAAGTATGGTATTACTGATGTTTTGAACTTAGTGGAAAAGTAACATCATCCATCGCAGAGATATCGAAATAAAAATAAATAATTATTGCTTACATTTTTAGGATTTTGTAGGTATGACCAAAAAATCCTTATACCGTCATTTTGTCGTCTGTCTGTCTGTCTGTCTGTCTGTTCGGTAAAAATTGTAGCCAAACGGCTAAACCTAGAGAGTTGAAATTTGGCATGCTTATACAACTTTTTGACCCGCACATAGGAAAAATACTAAAACATCTAAAAAACATATCCACCTAAAAAAATATATACTCATCGAAAAAAAAAAATATTTTTTTACAATTCTGTGTAGGGTATCAAATGAAAGCCCTTGGTACGTGGATTAACGATCAAAATTTTATTTTTGCAAAATAAATTATTTTGAGGCGATTTTTGCCAAAATTGTGCAAAAAAAAATTTGTCCCACACCCTGTAGTCCAGATGGTTTAAACTAAAAATCTGAAAAAATTCTAAGTAATGTATATTGGTATGAACCGGAATAGTACAACAAGAATTTTTGATTAGATTATGTTTTCGAAAAATAACGCACTTTTTGTATTTTTAACTAAAATATGTAAAATATTTAATCCGCTATTTAACATAATAAACGAGTGAACCTGCGTAGTACAGTGGTAACGTTGTCGCTTCGTGAGTTGAAACTATTTTAAGACACTACTGTTCGAATCCCGTCAATTTTTATTTTTTCTGTTTTTTTTTTACATTTTTATTTTGTTTAAATTATTTTATCAAAATTCTAGTTATATTTTGGCAAAAAGCAAAATAATAACCAGTGGGAAGTGTTGAAATTATAATTTAATTCTATGTTTGAATGTATACGAAATCAGAGGGGCGGAGTTTATGACTTAAACAACCAATGGAAGACGTAGGCGCAATTTTCAAAATATTAATGAACCTTGCTATATAAAAAAAAAATACTGCAAATATTTAGAAATCCAAATAATGGTATGAGGCATTCGAATTAAAATTAATAAAAAAATATTTTAACATAAAATTTGTTTTGGCATTCCAAATAATCATCATTCACTTACTAAATACCTGAGAAACCCTGAAATGTGTGAAAATTCACACTTCACATAATTTTTTTAATTAAAGTCTTACTTTCATACCAAAAGACGCACGTCACAATGAAAGGCATTATTTAAACAATATGTTGAAATTTGTCTAATTTGTAATACTCTAAAAATAAAACTAATTTTTAAAATTTAAATTTTGCTTCATATACTTTGATTATTAATTAATATCAGTCTAAAAACAATCCAAAATATAGGGGATCGTCAAAATATTTCATTTATATTTAGATTAATGAACCTTGTTACCCGTTGACCAGTGGGAAGACCTTGCTAGAGATGGAGAGAACAGCTAACCGAAAATCTAACAAGTATTGGTGTACAGGGTACTTGGCAAGACCTGACAATGAATAGATCAAGCTGGAGAACTTATGTGAGTGAGGACAAAAGTCAACCTTACTGATAGTGACCAAAAAAGAAGGCAATATTATGAAGATGTTCTTCAGCTTGCAAAGTTGTGGAACCACTGAGATAAACTTATTATCCTATGAGTTGCCATAGCTTCATGGTAAGACGGTTGCATACAGATCAGAAGGATGTGGGTTCAAATCTCGGATACCACTCCAAATTTTCACTTTTCAATACTATGCAGTTCTAATTAAAGAAATCTTCAAAAACTTATCAACATTTAAAAGACCTAAAGGAATACCAAAACTTAGATAGAAGAATAGCGTTGTCAGATATAAGCAACATGGTTCTCAACGAAAAATTAGCGATGACAAAAGATATACGAGGCATGAGACTAAGGAGCATATTCCAGAAAGAATAAGATAACCAAAGATGTTGATACTGTGTCTAGTCAGCTAAGGCAGCGACACGATAAGTACGTGTTTATGCAGGGATAATAGGAACAATCGAAATGTCACATTGAAAAGATCACATCACCCGAATGTCAGATCCGAAACTTATATTGTTGAAAACTGACAGAACAAATAAAATTTATTAGCAGACAAAGAAAACGCTTTAAATTTGTCCAATGATGGTCAGTAATATATTAAATGCAGAAAACTGAGAAACTATGGTAACAAACCACTGGGTTTGTCCTTTTTATGTAGTCTAAAGGGTTCCCCAGGTCCAGACGTAACCCAAGAGGGGACATACATTTGTGTATGACTACGCCAGGTCTGCGGATCGCAAATTGAACTTTTCAGCCATACAAGGACACATATTTGTTTCGGGACAATCGTCAGTGCTGTCCAGCAAGAGTAAAAAGATATATTGCGGTATAAATCTACATTAAAACATTATATTTGTAGCAGTTTTCTTATCTGATGAAGTATAAAAAATAACTAGATTATTTAAATTGTTTTCTAGAAAAACATGATGCAATGTTATATATCGTTATTACTGAAACTTCAATTAATTAACAATTATTTTCATATATTTTATTTTTCATTTAAACTACATTTTAATTCCAGTCATGTGTAACAAATTTTCTAGTATATTATAAAATAAAAAACAGTACTCGATCAATATTACAAGGAGCAAGCCGATTTTATACATAAATTATATGATCTATCACAGAGTATGGTAAAAATAATGATAATTAAAAACGGTTTAATCGATAGATCGGCTGAAATACTAACAAAAAACATATTCATCAACGATCTGAAATTACTATCCAGGAAGCAATAAGTTTATGAGTTGTGTAATGGGAAGGTGTTGGTTTAAAATAGATTTTATAGAAAGATGAAAGCAGTCAAGAATATTGTAAAATATAATTTGTATTTGGTAATCGCAGCCAAATAGTAAAGTTTGTGTGAAAATATTTACCTGAATTACGGATTATCTGGCGTTTGCGTATTGTCTTACACTGGTGCCTTCCTGCTCTAGCAATTCTTTAAAAAACACTTATTTTCCAGAATGAATTTAAATATTTTTTTCTATTTTTAACTAACGGCTCTTGGTAAATGAAGTTGATGAACTAATGAAGAAGATTTCTGTGAAGCCTAGGAGAAAGTAGATGTTATATCGACCATATTACTCCTGAATTGTGTACCTGAAGAAAATCCAGATCTAAAAAAATTGATGTGAAGTGTGAATATTCACACATTTCAGGGTTTCGCAGGTATATAATAAGTGAGGCGGTATGCTGAGTGTGTAGGACAAATTTTACTTTGTAGTAATCACGGCAAAATGAACGATATTTTTAAAATAATTTATCGTCTGTTAATCATATAATAAGATAATTATTAAATTTACGCTCTTAAAAATTAAATACAACATTTGTCAAAATATAACTAGAATTTTGACAAAATAATTTCAACATAACAAAAATGCAAAAAAAAAAAACAGAAAAAATAAAATTCACCAGTACTCGAAACCCTTCGTTTACCAGCGAGTTTTAGCTTACGACACCAGTGCTCTAACCAATAACGCCATCGTACGCCTTGCATGTGAGTGTCTTACATTGGTATAACTTTTGTACTTTGTGAACCAAAAACCACAAAAAATGCGTTATTTTCCGAAAACATAATCTGATCAAAAATTCCTGTTGTACTATTTCGGTTCACACCAATATACATTACTTAGAATTTTTTTAGATTTTTAGTTTAAACCATCTGGGCTACAGGGTGTGGGACAAAATTTTTTTTGCACAATTTTGGCAAAAATCGCATCAAAATAATTTATTTTTCTAAAATAAAAATTTGATCGTTAATCCACGTACTAGAGGCTTTCATTTGATACTCTACTCATAATTTAAAAAAAATATTTTTGTTTTCGATGAGCACATATTTGTTTATATTTTTAGGGGGGTATGTTTTTTAGATGTTTTAGTATTTTTCCTATGTGCGGGTCAAAGAGTTGTATAAGCATACCAAATTTCAACTCTCTAGGTTTAGCCGTTTGGCTACAATTTTTACCGAACAGACAGACAAACAGACAGATAGACGACAAAATGACGGTATAAGTCATACCTACAAAACCCTAAAAAGAAATTTCAATCATAAATAAATAAATAATAGGTTCCCAAACGCCCAGATAGGCGCATAGGGGTAGAGTGAGTATGTGACGACAAAGCCACGCGGTATACGACGTTTCGACCGGTCCTATTATCCCTGAATAAACAGGTAGTCTGTTTTGGTGAATGGAGAACCCGCAAAAACAAAGATATTCGAGAACTGTACTCAAAGCCGAGTATCATACTAAAACTAAGAGGTAGACGATTACAGTGGATAGAATACGTGATGAGGATGAGGGAGGACAGAATGGTTAGGAAGATATGAGATGGCATATTGAATACCCGTCGGCCAATGGGAAGATCTAATAAGTATTGGCATACAAGATACAAGACACATGTAAAGACCTGACAATTAACAGATGAAGATGGAGAGCTTATGTGAGTGACGCCAAAAGTCATCCCAGTGCCCAAAAAGAAGAAGAAAAAGATTTTTCTCTAGATTTTCCAATAGCTGATTTAACAATCTTTTACAAGATCTTCCCTTGGGCAAAATGATGTTATATTTTTTCTTTACGAGAAAAATTTCTAATTACTTTCTATTCTGGATATAAAAGAGATTACGGAACATTCTGTAGTTTGGTAAAGCCTCTTATTAGCTTTTTAAGAACAGAATTATTTTGAAGAGCGTTTCAAATAGGAAATTAGATGACTAAAATGTTTGAATTATTATTTCGATGTCCTAATCAATCAGATTTTCCCGATTCATAATGGTTTCCTTAGATTTGAACTTCATGCTGAACACGTGGATTTCTCATAGTGCTGGAAGTCTAGAAACGGAGAACTTATCTTTCCTGACTTATGTTCCACAGGCGATTATTATTATTTTGAATTAAGAAAATTTTGACTCTGTACCAGTTGATATACACTTTCTTTGTTGGTGTGGGTCAAACGCCTCTGCTGAATATTTTTCACGTTAAATTGATTAAATATTTATAATCTTGTAAAACAATAAATTGAGTAAACAAAGGAATATCTTTTCTTTTATTCAAAGCAAAATTTCCATCAATAAATAAAATAGAAATTATGTCCCACACCATTACAGCAAACATATATTACTGTTTATATTGTTTTATTTTCAAAATTAATATTTATTCTTTATGCATAATTTGTTTTGAAAACATAAACATGTATGATCACGTATTGTATTTTATTAATATATTCATTATTCAATATTAATTCATTAAACAGATTCATTCTTCCTACGTTCTTGAAAATATCAACAATATCATTCTTAACCACTTCCGCGTAAAATTCTTCACAAACGCGCGTTCTCAAACCTGTCTTAAATATTAATCCGTGGTTCTTAATCCTATCATACGATAGTCATAACACATCATATGCTAAAGATGTTATACATTTAAAATTTAAAACTTGTTTCAGTTGTCATACCAACATCATCTGTTAAAAGTAGTGTTGAAATCGAACGTGAATGAGTGTAAAAGTGAGGTTAGGAATGTCTGTCAAACATTGCTGGGAATTATACGAGTCGGATTAAGACTTTATGGTTTTTAAATTAAATGTCACGCAGCTGCGAATTCTTAACAATCATTATGACTCATGAGATTACTGAGCTTTTTATCTAGAATATTCAATTTCGAAACTACTAGTAAATAGCAATATATTGTGATATATTAGGTCTGTGTTATTTAATAGAAACAGATCAGACATACAGGCTACTCCAAATGTTTAGACGGAACTAGTTTTTCAATTTTAGTAACTTTTACCGATTAAGTGAGGCTTTCGATAATTTTGTTCAGCAAAAGCATACTTTAAACCATAAATGAAGAGCCCATAACAACTTACAAAAATGAAAGTTCAAGTTAGTTTAGGATGACCATTTTCTTAAGAAGGCAATGCAGGACGAAGCAAAAAAAAAGTTTCTCACCTCCCAAATCCAAGTGAAGAGCAAAAAAAAGGGCCACATCTCCCAAAATTCAAGTGAAGAGCAAAAAAAAAGGTCTTCACCTTCCAAATCCAAGTGAAGAGCAAAAAAAAGGTCCTCACCTCCCAAATCCAAATGCGGGACAAAATGTTAAAAAGCGGGACGAATGGTCACCCTAAGTTAGTTGCACCTAAACGTTTGGAATAGCCTATACACCTTTTAATTTTAGTTTTAAAATATTTTTTTCCTAAAACTACTATGGATTGTCTCATTTCGACATTTTTCAAATTTCGAATTCATTCAGAATGCTGTTAATAAGTGCGGATGCGGTGCGAGAATGAACAATGCGCATGCGCAATTCGTGCGAATGTATTCATTCCTGTACACACTGCGCGCGCTGTTTGTATGAGAATTTTCATTCAAGTACTACCTGCTAGCGCATTACCGTCTATTAACAATATTTACATTTAGTTTTTGTTTTTTATTTATTGAAAAATGGTAATCGTAGAAAAAGCATCACCATGCTTTTAGTGAACACTTGATGTGCTCAGATTGCATATTCCGCACTTGAATGAATTCGAGTAATTCCACAAACTTCATTACCCTGCGAAATATATGGCATTCCGTGTTAGTTGGACAATACACTATTGCCTTAGTTCAGACGTTCCCAATCTGTGATACGCGTACCGGTATTGGTACTCATCAACCTATCATCATCAGCATTGACGCGACAGCCCGAGGTGAGCCTAGGCCTCCTGTTTCCAGGTCTCATGGCCATGGTTTTAATTCATGTACATTCAGGAGTAATGGTCAGTATTTTGTCCATTTTTTATCGTACACAGAAAGGCACCTACAGTTTATAGCTGGTTGCGAACGGCTAAGCAGAACCTGTAATTTGTATGATTATTTTTACACAAATTATTTTACATAAGCAAGAACTGAACTCACGTCCGTGTCCTTGCTTTGCGGACAGATAGCAGGTATAAAGGATGTACCTATCACTAGATTTAAAACTCCACCTGGCAAAATGTTACATCTTTCCCATTTTATTATATGGTGCCGAAACATGAATATCAACAAAACAAATAAGTTAGTGAAAAGCAGCTTTTTATTTATAGAAGACAGTTGCGCATTTCATAGATTGATCAGATCAAGAATGATGAAGTCGTAAATAAGATAAAAATAAAACCCCAATTAATATATCAGATCAAAATACGAAATCTAAAATATCTGGGCCACATTACCAGTAACAGCAAATATAATATCCAATATCTTCCAATTCAAGGGAAAAACTGAATTCAAGGGAAAGGCTGACAAATCACCAACCCTGAGAAAACACTTGAAGAAGAAGATCGCATCTTGCTAGATTGTTTGTCAGTTTTCTTTTATGCCATCGACACAAATCAGCAACGAGCTAAAAATATTTACTAATAGATGCCTCTGCAATATCCATTATGTTTTATAGCTAAACATAGATTTTAGATCTTTATAGTTTATAAACAGATCTCTATAGAAACACATTTTTTTTTTTTTTTTTTTTTTAATTTTTAATGGCCTTTGCTACTGTGGCAATTAGCCAGGACAATTTTTGTTTAAGAAAATTTCCATGCCATAACCGGGATTTGAACCCGAGCCCCCATGGTTGGTAGTCAAATGAGCTGACCACTACGCCATAGCGACCGGCATTTGAAACACAAATTAAAATGCTGAATATGTCACACAAAAGTAATAATCTTGATTAAAATGCGAAAGAGAAAAAAAACGTGGCTAAAAACTAGCTCCTTGCACAATCGCTTCCATTCTGGTCTGCCATAGATGTTTCCCAATCGTCTACTCCGCTAGACCTCTAGATCTTTCTTGCCGTTATCCCTCCATCTCTATTGCGTACACGCGGCCTCTTCCCGATCAAGTTTTCTTCCCATATTTAAATGATAAGCTTGGTGTTCTGGCTTTTGCTGACATGTCCCACCTTAGTCTACGAAAACACATCACTGCTTTTGAATAACCTGGTTATGAATTGCCCAAACTAAAGCCCAAGGTAAAGAAAAGTTTTGGGAAGAAATAATTCGTCGACAACCTAGGGTTCATTTGGGCCGTATCCACCTTTTGCGTAATATTCTTAATGAATAAAGGATAAGTGATCTTTTTTCTTAAAATTTCTGTATCATTCCAAAATATTTCTGCCTTTTGTAGATCTTTCGGTTCAGTAGTGTTTGGAGAATCATTTAAATACTTTTGTACTAAGTCTTGTTTATCTTCTACGCGGGAATTTAGCCAGTAATCTAGAACACGTGTATTCAATGACATATGCATATTCATTACTTTATATCTTGGTGCTATTTAAGGTGTCGCTAATATTATTTGGTTTATTTGATTGAGTGCCACTGTCTAGATTTTCTGGTTGATTTATTTATTTTAATTAGAATTTACGATTCTTATCTCAATGGAAAAATTAAAGAAAATGTCAAACGAGTTAACCAAGTGTTACAATTTCTGTATTAAATAGGAAATCCATTTATTATTGTAAGTTAGATAAGGAGATTTCAACTCTCGACTAAGCGAGCAACTACAATTCTTTTTATTATATCTTATTTTATGATAATGTATAAGGATTAATAACAATTATAATGTATTATATAATTATAATTGTAAACATTATTATGTATGTAAAAGGTTATGTTTGTATGTTTAGTCATACATGTCACAGATGAACAATATAGTCGAAGCCAGGTACCATAAAAGATGAAAGGCAGGAGAAAGGGCACATAACGAAGATGGAAGAGAACTTAATAATAAAAAGGTACTGCATAGGAATTGAAGACCTCACTAACATTAGATCTACCGATAATTGATGTGCAAGTTAAATATACGAGAGGCAATCAAATATAAACGAGCCTTTTATTTTAACAATTTTTTTTACAAGAAATATTTATACATTTCTACAAATTATTTTTCCACATAGTCTCCTCTTTTTAGGATGCATTTTTCCCAACGTTTGGGCAGTTTCTTTATCCCGTTTTCGTAGAATGAAATTAGGTGGGTATCTAACCAGTTGTGCACAAACGTTTTCACTTGATCATTGTTCTCAAATCGCTCGCCTCCAAGTGCTCCTTTGGGCCCAAAGATGTGGTAATCGCATAGCCATAAGTCTGGATTATAAAGTGGATGTTCAAGCATTTGCCAGTGCATATCCACCAGTTTATGTTGCATTAGATCTGCTATGTGGAACCTGGAGTTGTTGTGAAGGATCATCACTCAGCAGCTTTGGAACCCAACGTGATGAGATTTTTTTGAAGCCCAAGTCCTTTCGGAATATTGATTGGACACTTCCATAGCTGACATCAAGTTCCTCCGAAATTTCAAGCACTGTTAATCATCGATCCCGTTCCATTAACTCACAAGCACGAGCAATGTTTTCATAAGTCACAATGGTGCGAGGCCGGCGAAGATGACTTTGATTTTCAACTAGTTCACGGTATTGCTGGAACTCGTTGGACCAAACTTTTACCCTTGGCCATGAAAGGGTATCTTGCCCGAACTGGAACTGCAGTGAATTTCGGCTGGTTTCACGTTTTCACGGGTTAGAAACTTTATAATAATGTGTTGCGCAACAGAGACTGGCACACTCTTCACATTCCTCGCAAGGGCTACTAAATATGACATTAAATAAACCGATTGGGCTTGTTTTCTCTCTCTACGAATCCCTACCTGAGGACCCCAACCGCCAAAGCACACATTGTTGACTTTCCCGCCGCTCAGCCGAGAAAGGCTCGTTTATATTTGATTGACCCTCGTAATATGTAGTATAAACGAATTTTTCACTTATTTCATCTGTCGAAACATATACTGCACAATTAAAATGAATACTTAATCTTACTCAACTGTAGTCTTAAAGGCAAGTGTCGAATATTGCAACGTTCAAATGCCGTATGAATGAAGCGTCGAAAGACAAATTGTAATACAAGGTGTCTCAAAAGAAATTTTATATTTAGTGGATCGATTAAAAAAAAAGTAAGCCGTATATAGAAAAAATGTTTATTAATTATTAAAATACACTTTTTGGGGATTTATTTCTTAAAAATAATATCGTCTAAATGTAGACCCTCACGTTCTCGGCACTCATTTAATCGAACAGTAAATTTACTTATGACGTCTCGGCAGGTGGACTCAGGGATGGCTGCCATTTCGTGACGGATATTTTCTTTCAAATGCGCCAGTGAAGTCGGTTTATTGGCGTAAACTTTAGATTTAAGATAACCCCATAGGAAAAAGTCCATAGGGGTTAAATCTGGACTGCGTGGAGGCCAATTTATGTCACCTCTCCGGGAGATCAATTTGCCTGAGAAAATTTCACGAACACGTGGCAGAGACATATTGAACGTGTGTGAAGTTGCTCCGTCCTGTTGGAACCATGTTCTTTGGTTATAGCCAGGAAAGTTTTGCAGTTCAGGTACCAAGAAGTTGTCTAACATCTCCACATAACGCTCTGAATTCACTGTAACTGCACGCCCCCTTTCGTCTTCAAAAAAGTAAGGGCCGATAATTCCTCGCGCCGACATCGCAGCCCATACGGTCACTTTAGGCGAATGTAGGGGTTTCTGATGTTTGCGTTTCGGATTCGTTGCACTCCAGTAGCGGCAGTTCTGCTTATTTACGTGGCCATTAAGATGAAAATGAGTTTCATCCGAAAACAAAATGTTGGTAAACGTTGAAAATCGCTCAATCACCTGATTTACGAAATTAAGCCTCTGACTGGCATCTTGGGGCTTTAATTCTTGCACCAATTGAATTTTGTAGGGGTGCAGCTTTAGGTCTTTGTGCATAATGCGATGTAATGATGATCTATGGACATTTAAAGCACTTGCGCGCTTCCGAATTGAAAGGTTCGGGTCGTCACGAACAGACTGACTAACATTCTCCACGTTTTCTACCGTTCTTGATGACCTAGGTCGCCCGGATTTTGATTTATCCAGCGTTGTACCAGTCTCTTCAAACTTTTTAACCCAATGTCGAATGAGAGGAATGCTTGGTGCATCATTTAAGTGGCGAAAACCTCGAATACTGCAGAATATTCTATGCGCTGCAGTCGCCGATTCACCGTTTTTGTAAAACTCTCGCACGCATAACGCGCGGTCTGCTCCCGAGAAACGCTCCATAGCGACTGAATTCCCAAGAGCCAGGCTACCGATTGACGTAACCCCCGCGCCCCTCGGATACGTTGCGTTCACGCAGTAAGCTAAATAAATATAAAATTTCTTTTGAGACACCTTGTATAATCGGGTAGACGCGCATCCACGATTTATTACGGGGGGGGGGGTCTCAGAAGCCAAAAGAGTTTTTTTTTTTCTTGACAACATTTTTTCATGATGATGATAATATGTTCTAGTTAAATAATTTGACTGTATTAAGCACAAATAGCCATTGTTGCTGTGCGTTTAAAATTTTAGCTAGCTACGCATGTTTGCTTTACTACTATAATTAATAGAATTGAAATTTGAAATAGGTTTAAAAATGTTTGAAATATATATCAAAATCATTAAATTCTCGTATAGAAGACAAAAATATTCTTTTGCTACTTTGTTGTTATTTTAAATAGTATTTTACATTAGTTAGTAAATGTTACGTAAACCACGCAAGGTGTCAAAGTAATTTACGAAAATTACATGTACAAACATGTTATTTACGGAAGTTCATTACACCGTGTTGCATTTAAAATTGATCGTAGGAGCACGTACAAGTTGCAACATACGCAAAATGGGAATGACTCCACTACAAATCGCGTTATCTCATTGATATTTATTTAACGACATTTCTCAAATAATGTCGTGAATATTGGAATAAAAATTCATTCAATTTATTGATATTGAAAGCGTTGAGAATTGAAGAAAAATTCTGATGTGCCAGATTGATAGACATTTATAGTAAAGTAATTTGTTCGAGAAAATAAATTTTATTAAAGGTTATTAATTCTTAAACTTACAATAAATTAAAGAACTGTTTTTAGAAATGTTTACTTTATAAATCAGGAAATAAGAAAAATAGCAAATTACAATCTCAAACAAGTTTAATAGAAATACACAACCAGTGATCTCGTAGGCAATAAAATGAAAGGCAAATGATTACACGACATATGTGTAGAAAGAAAAGAAAAAAAAAATTAAAGTAGTAAACAAATTTATACAAATATAATTTTAGAACAACAAATAATTATTAACTATGTCAAAATCACCAGAAACTAAAAAAATAACTGGTAAATGATTAAGACACCAAGATGAATATACAAGAGGGCAAAATTGCTAAGAGGTTCGGTAGAAATATTCATTAGTTTGTTGGAAAATCTAATAAAGAAACCGGTTAACAGAAGATGGAGAGAATGTTGGTATTACTCAAATGTTGGAGGAAAATTTGTATGTGTAAGGACAAAAGCACAGAGACTTTTATCTTCCAATATTGTACAGTCAACTCTGGGGTCGACTCAGCCTTAAGTATTTAATAATTAAAATGAGTAGGGTAACTGCAGCGAATTTCGACTACGCAGGTAATTTCGACTATCCCATTATTTCTCTAAATAATTGCTGCCATATAGCGGTAGTATAACGTAACACTATGTTTATGTGAAAAACTAACCTCACTTTATTTTAAGCCACGTGTGAATGTCGTTAGACGAATAGTGTAGATATTTATATTTTTTAAGTGTTAAAATATTTTTTTATTGGTTTCAAACAGCAGTTGTTTATCAAAGGAAAGTTGAACAAAATATTTTGCATTGAATAAACTGATAAGAACTGATCCAAATACATATATATTAGCTGGTAAAATTTGATTTTCATAATATTTTGTAACAATATCACAGGCTAAATAATACAGATTTGATTGCAGGTAATATCGACTACTAGAGGAATAAAGCTACTACGGACTAGTCGATATTACATGCATGCATGTTTTACTTACCTAATTTGACGACAATTAAAATCACGTCTTACTAAAAGTCTCTATTATTATATTCTTTTACCTAAATAAAATGTAAAATAGACAAGAAACATTGATTATCTTAAAATTTTAGGGTAGTCGATATTAACATCACTTTTTTGAAATCAACGTTTTTTTCATATTTTTTTTATGTCGAACTTAAGTTTTAATAACAACTTGTTTCATCGTGAAAATATTTAGCACCTAAAGATAAGTGAAAGAGGTATCGATTGGGACCACTTTCCTACCAAAATATTGAATAGTACGTAAATTAAAAAATAAATAAATTTGGTAGTCGAAATTCGCTGCAGTTACCCTACCTGTTTAAACAGGGATAATAGGACCGGTCGAAACGTCACACTGACCACGTGATTTTCATATCTATGGCCGGCGATCTAGAATGGAGAATCTAGGCGTTGGGAACTTATTATTATTTATTTATTTTCATTTTAGTATATTGTATGTTTTGTATATGGAGCAAGCCTGTAGCTTCAAATGTTATATCGCCTGTACCTACTATTTGACCGCTAGACAAGGGAACGAACGTGAGTTCAATTCCTGCTTATGTCAAATAATTTGTGTAAAAATATTTATACAAATTACAGGTTCTGCTTAGCCGTTCGCAACCGGCTGTAAACTGTAGGAGCCTTGCTGTGTACGCAAAAAAAAAAATGACGTATTACTGACCATATTACTCCTGCATGTAAATAGATTGAAAAAAATTTATGTGAAGTGTGAATTTTCACACATTTCAGGGTTTCGCAGGTATTTAGTAAGTGAATAATGATTATATGGGATGCCAAAACAAATTTTATGTTAAAATATTTTTTTATTAATTTATTTCGAATGCCTAATACCATTCTTTGGGTTTCTAAATATTTGCAGTATTTTTTTTTATATAGCAAGGTTAATATTTTGAAAATTGCGCCTACGGCTTCCATTGGTTGTTTAAGTCATAAACTCCCTCTGATTTCGCCCCTCTGATTTCGTATACATTGAAACATAGAATTAAATTATAATTTCAACACTGCCTACTGGTTATTAAATTTACGCTTTTAAAAATTAAATGCAACATTTGCCAAAATATAACTACAATTTTGACAAAATAATTTAAACAAAATAAAAATTCAAAAAAAAAAACAGAAAAAATAAAAATTTACGGGATTCGAACAGTAGTTTGAACGTTATCCTTCGTAAGTTGCAATACTAAGCGATAACATTACCACTGGACTATAGATGTTCACTCGTTTACCGTCTTAAATAGCGGATTAAATATTTTACATATTGTAGTTAAAAACACAAAAAATGCGTTATTTTCCGAAAATATAATCTGATCAAAAATTCCTGTTGTACTATTCCGGTTCACACCAATGTACATTACTTAGATTTTTTTCAGATTTTTAGTTTAAACCATCTGGGCTACAGGGTGTGGGACAAAAATTTTTTTGCACAATTTTGGAAAAAATCGTGTCAAAATAATTTATTTTGCAAAAATAAAATTTTGATCGTTAATTCACGTACCAAGGGCTTTCATTTGATACCCTACACAGAATTGTAAAAAAAATATTATTTTTTTTTTTGATGAGCATATATTTGTTTATATTTTCAGGGAAATATGTTTTTTAGATGTTTTAATATTTTTTCTATGTGCGGGTCAAAGAGTTGTATAAGCATGCCAAATTTCGACTCTCTAGGTTTAGCCGTTTGGCTACAATTTTTACCGAACAGACAGACAGACAGACAGACAGACAGACAGACAGACAGACAGACAGACAGGCAGACAGGCAGACAGACAGACAGACAGACAGACAGACAGACAGACAGACGACCAAATGGCGGTATAAGGGTTTTTTGGTCATACCTACAAAATCCTAAAAATGGTCATGAAAACTGGAAACATGAGGCTTTAGCTCACTTCGGGCTGTCGCACCAGTGATGATGATGATATTGCAGTATAAATATTAGAAAATGTCTTTGAACATGTTAATGCGATACCAATAATAGTAAAAACAATAACAATATTGAAGGTCTCTGTTACTTTTATAATTTAAAAGGAAATTAGTTTTTGCTCATTTATTTTACAACTAATCCAATGCCGAGTTATATCCATCAATCAGGTAATAAATAATTTAACAACAATGTTTACACATGCCGTGGCAACATGAGATTCGTCATATACTAGTGCATAATAAATTCCATCCAATAACTACGTTGACTACTGACTAAGCAGCCTAGATTTAAGTCAATGATAATTTAAGTCATAAAAAAAGTGGAAGGTATCTGTGCCACATTCTTATAGATAACATTAATCGGTCGTTGAAATCCATAGCCCATGGCAACCAGTAAAATATAATGTAATATTTGCATCCATTTTTATTAGATCGAAATCTATTTCCTTTGTATTGATTGTCATTAGTTTGTTATTTATTGTTTGTTAAATAGTTGTTGTAAAATATCGATAGAATGCTGTTTATACAATTACACAAGGTGTTGGATAACAATGGGCTCGTTTCTGTATCCACTAAATATCTGTCACTTTCAACTCAACTCTAACCCCAGATTCATAACAGTTTCATATACGCTATATCAAAATATACAGTGCGAAAGTCATAGCGTTTTCGATTTGTAAATAGGGATTTAATCTGAGATTGCCCTGAAATCGCTCGTATATCAATCTGTGACCTCACGCTCTGTACTAGAGTGATTTGGTAGAGAGTGTACTTAACCTCATTTTATTTTGACATCTGTTATTTTTGAATAGTACCTAGATATGGAAAGCCACAGTGAATTATTCTTGATTTGGTGATTATTATAGAGAGTATATCTGTTTATTTACTTCTGTCTAATTATGAACATTATCCACATAATTTTTTACTTCTATTATTTCGTCTTATCCGAATATACGTCCCACGCAGTCAATAATTTCATCATCCTCCGATTCGCTAGAATATAATAATTCCTCCAATTTTTTAAGTAGATATAACCCGCAATGCGAAAAAATATTGTTGAAAACATAACCGAAAATCATCTAACAAAAAAATGAGGTTATATTACTCTACTTCATCGGTTCCCAACCTGTGTTCCGCGTGCACTTCTCAAGGGCTCTGCAGCTGTTCCTGGAAATAAAATAAATAAAAATTGAATAAAATCGCAAGAATCAGGAATAAAAAACAAATCAAAATAAGAACACCGGAAATTACATTCTGAACGAAAATTTGCCAAGTTGAATGTTGAATGTATGTCCGAGTGATTTCTGGCTCTAGGTGGAATGTGATCGGCGAGATCCATTGTTTGAATAATCTACGTGTATTTTGATTATTTGCTTCATTTTATAATTTTTTTTGTATATATCAATAAGTGAGCTGTGAAAGAAAAGTGAAGATGTGAATGATAGGGTAGGCCTAAGGGGCTTCGCCATGAAAATTGGTTCTAAAAAGGGCTCCGCAAGTCAAGAAGGTTGGGAACCACCGCTCTACTTGATCACTGTCGCGAGACAAATCAAGTAGAGCGCTCTGAAACCACTCATATTACGATCAATAGAGTAAATCTAAAATTAATTTGAGAGCGCTTCAACTGCTGTAAACCAAATCGAAAACATGTTTTTCTCTGAGAGTGATTTGAGAGCAATCTCGGAGCACTCCAAGCATACAAATATTCATACATATTCTGAATCAAATGTATTAATTGTCTTGGTGGTGTAAACATTCAAGGTAAAACGAAGTTCTTTCTTACTGTGTTTTTGTTTCTGCCAATGATATCAATATCCTTCGCATCGGCTAATAATTAGCATTATTGTCTTCCCTATACAAATATTCATCTTTTTTTAAATTATCTTTCTTTTTTTTTTCCTGCTTGTCTATTGTAATAGTGTTTACTATACAGGCAAATTGTTGTACCATTCTGATCTACGAGAATATGGTCATATATCCTTCATTATTATAACTTGCTGGTGATTTTATTTACTATTTATTTGTATGGTACCAAAGGTTCGGAATAGAACTTTTTTCTTTTTTTAATGTCTGTTCAATATTATGGATTGATATGTAAAAATTGGAAGTACAGTAAAGCTGGTTAAACCCAGGATTCCTCTAGCACAGATTAAAATTTTAGTTAAACCTTTTCTAGATTGTTGAGTTACATATTTGAATATTATAGGGAAAAATATGTTAGCATAGATAATCAAATAAAAAAGCTAACAAATGGGAAACGTGTAATATTAAGATAGTAATTTTCACTTTTTTAGAAGATTTTTTGCTCACTCTAGCATAATTTCTTGATATGTATCTACTTCGTATTCATAATTTATATTATTTATTATCACTTGACATAAAATAACATTTAAAATGCTTTTATAATAATTACATACATTTAATATTTTTATTTATCTGATTAAAAGCGGCTTACAACAAAAACTAAATATAATATGCATTGAGTTATTTCTTGTTGAAACTATGACATACCAGCAATTGTAATGTTAACTAATATAAAATATCTTTTTCCTAGACTGATGCTAACATGCAAGTGTTTTTGCTTTTTTATACCGTTAAGGTCATGACTCAGTTAATTTATTGTTTATTTCCAATGACATAATACAAATTCCATAAGATTTAAAAGTTTACTTTAGTGGGTTAGATACATAGTTGTTGTTATATTAATTGTTGTGATTATCTTTTACATTGAATTTTGTTGTATTTTTTTGTTATTTTTTATAGATTCAGGATATGTAATGATTTAAATGCATTAAATTAAGATTGACGTTTCAGATTGTAAAAGCATAAATAATTGCTATTTTTATAGAATATTTTATTATATCCGTGTATTTCAATAGTTTTTTGTCTTACATTTTAAAAGGTAAAACCTCATACACAGGAATATTCCCAGTGGCGTAATTTCATTTCTTGCCCCCCTCCCCGCAGAATTTTCTTTGGGCCCCATACTAGGTTTGTCAACTGTGTCGCTAGGGAACCAAGCAACCAAAAAAAAAAATGATGTGAAGTGTGAATTTTCACACATTTCAGTGTTTTGCAGGTATTTAGTAAGTGAATGATGATTATTTGGGATGGCAAAACAAATTTTATATTAAAATATTTTTTTTGTTATTTTTTTTTTAATATATATAGCAAGGTTCATTAAGATTTTGAAAATTGCGCCCATGGCTTCCATTGGTTGCTATAAGCTCCGCCCCTCTGATTTCGTGTACATTGAAACAGAATTAAATTATAATTTTAACTGGTTATTAAATTTACGCTTTTAAAAATTAAAAGCAACATTTGCCAAAATATAACTAGAATTTTGAAAAAATAATTTAAACAAAATAAAAATGCAAAAAAAATCAAAAAATATTATTGTCTCTTCTCGCTGGGATCGAACTGATTTAGTTGGATGACAAGCCAGCGTCATAATCACTAAACCAGCATACACTTATCAATCTAGCGTGTTACAAAGCTATAAGTTGTGTATATTATTAGCCAAAAAAATTACAAAAACTGCGTTTTTTTCCAAAAACATAATCTGGTCAAAAATTCCTGTTGTACTATTCCGGTTCACACCAATGTACATTACTTAGAATTTTTTCAGATTTTTAGTTTAAACCATCTGGGCTACAGGGTGTGGAACAAAAAATTTTTTGCACAATTTTGGCAAAAATCGCTTAAAAATAATTTATTTTGCAAAAATTAAAATTTGATCGTTAATCCACGTACCAAGGGATTTCATTTGATACCCTACTCAGAATTATAAAAAGATATATATTTTTTTTTTTCGATGAGCACATATTTGTTTATATTTTTAGGGGGATGTTTCTTAAATATTTTAGTATTTTTCCTATGTGCGGGTCAAAGAGTTGTACAGGCATGCCAAATTTCAACTCTCTAGGATTAGCCGTTTGGCTACCATTTTTGCCGAACAGACAGACAGACGACAAAATGACGGTATATGGGTTTTTTGGTCATACCTACAAAACCCTAAAAAGAAGATATTTAGAGGTCCGATTGGCCCCTAGGCCTCTAATTGACCTGTCAATCTATGGGGGGGGGGGTAATTTTTAATATGTTTGCATTTATCATTTAATTATTTTTAATTATTTTACATTGTTGGGAATACAAACAGGAGAAACGCTGTGAAGTGTTCACTATCAATTTTTTTACACATTTACATAAAAGACGATAACAAATTATAAATTATTAATGTACAAATATACAATTGAATAATCAAATAAATATTAAAGTATAGAACGGATAAATTATCATCTACCAATGTATTTTAAGCTCAATGAATCTTCCACGAAATTGTTTCAAATGTTTTAAAATCCCTACTACCAATGATATTTTCAATGTTGCAAGGGTTAATCAAGAGATTTTACCTCGTTGTTAATCAAAAATATTTTTGCCCATCTTGAAGAATACATGAATATAAGAATACAGGCTGATCTTGAAAATTTCTTCTCTGTTACTTTTTTTACACCATCTAACCAGTGGCGGGGGGGTTGCATGTGAAGAAGAGAAATATAGAGAGAGAAGGAAAGAGTTGGGATAGGCCCATGCACAGAAATGGGCTTCGTGAGATAATTGATGTAATTTTACGCTTAATTATTATTCAATTGTTAATGTTTTTTTCATTTTGTATGTGTTTATTTTGTACATGTTTAGATTAATCGGAATAAAGGGCAATTATTATTATTATTATTATAAGATTAAAGCAAGTATTTTCAATTTATATTGAGAGCTAATTGAAAATTAGCCAAATGACAAAAATGACTTTAATAATTTTTAATATGGCCAGTAATAAAAAGTAACAAGGTTACATTCATATGAAAATGTCAACAAATCAATTTGATTACATTATTATTAACATGTTTATTTACGCCTTAGTAATGATTCAATTAACTTGCTGTTCCGAAATATTCATAAAAAGTGGTAAAAATTTTTAATAAAAACTAAAACAACAAATGGTGTAAAAATATGTACTAATTGTCATTTTGTCATTTTTTATTTTGAGATTAAAATCTTTAAATAAATATAAAGTAATCTAAAAAAACAAGTTAGATTAACATGTGATCACTTAATCTAATCGTAATACACAGTGGCGGATCTAGCTTTTTGGTTATATTTGGGAGGTGAAGACTTTGTTTTGCTCTTTACTTATATTTGGGAGGTGAGGACCTTTTTTTTGATTGCTCTTCACTTATATTTCGGAAGTGACGACCTTTTTTTTGCTCCGTCCCGCATTGCCTTCTCTAAGAAAATGACCACCCTATCCTTTGGTCGCTCCTCTAAAATAGCCGCTCAAGTGTCTGACACACGTATGTCCTTCGCCAGGTCCGGCCCTTATCAAATCAGTATCATTGTTTTGTTTATTACAAATAGATGTTCGTATTATAAATATAACAAAGATTATATTCCCATGCAATGTGCTAATGATATGGATTCAGGTTTAGGTCTTTGGGGTTACACTGCAAATCTCAAGTGAGTACTAGTACTCATTTAAAGTGCGTACATTGCTTGTCCTCGTTTTTACTCACGTACAAGTGAGTACTTTTGTACGCACTTTAAATGAGTACTAGTACTCACTTAAAGTGAGTACTAGTACGCGTTTTAAATGGGTAGTGGAAAGGAAGAGAGGGTAGTAATACGCACTTATAGTGCGTACATAGGTATAAAACTCTTTTCTTGAGTGACGTCACAATAAAGCTTTAAAATTCAGGAAAAGTAAAAATGTTGATTGAACATCAGAAAAATAGTTTTTAAATTATTATAATCAATAATTTATACACTTTTTTGCCAATTTTCAATGCAATCCTTTTCCAGAATTTATGAAGCTTCATATTTTTCTGTAAATAATAAAATGCGATTATTATTATTTCTTGAATATATTTATTTAAAAAAATTTCAAACCTTTCAGATATTACAACTAAAATAATCATAATTAAGTATAAGTATGAACTTAGTTAAAATCTAAAATTCAATAAATTATTCTAAACAATTTCTACGAATAATAGAAGATAAAAATTATGATTTTCTCCTTAGTTACATTTTGAAACGTATTATTTTAGTATCTAAAATATAATGTAATTGTCTCGGTAATTATGTCGTATAATAGATTCAATGTTAAATCTTTAAACATATCTAGAAGGTACCTGAATTAATCTGAGCGCATTTATTCCTAAAATAATGCAATCATCACATGTGCTATTATTATATCGCATTTAAATTAAAACTGCATATTTGTATAACTAACTTTGAGGCTTCCGAACCTTCTTAAACAAAATCTATGCAAAAATAGATTCTGGCTTCAGCAGCCTCTCAATGCTACATTTCATTTTATTATTATTATTTTTCACTTTTACTTAACTTTAAATTCACTTATTAATCAGCAGATACTTTGGCACTTTTTTTTTAATTTTTAATTGTCTAATAAACGTTAATATTGTACTATTATTTGGTTGTTTAGTTTTAAAGAGCTTATATGACAGGAAATTTAATATGTTAGGTTAGGTTAGAAATTCATCGCAAGTATATTGAAAGTACGCATTTAAAATGAGTATTAGTACTCACATATAACGCGTAGTTTCAGTTCTGCTTTAGAAGTGAGTACTTGTACTCGTTTTACGTGAGTATTTTGAAGTACTCATTTATAACGAGTACTAGTATACACTTCAAGTGCGTACACTTATCTCCTTCTTCAAAGTGAGTACAAGTACGCACTTTAAATGAGTAATATAAAAAGTACTCATTTAAAAGGAGTACTATTACTCACTAAGATTTGCAGTTTAGGTCTTTGTTGAAAATCTTTTATGGCAATTTTAATAATTAAGGTTAACTGATGAACACGTATAAATATCACGTGCCTTATTTCGTGTCAACAAATTTGTGGCACGCATCGGGGCGCCGATTCTTCTTATTTGGTCGTTCTCATTTTAATCAGTCTTCCTTTTTTGTCAGCACCTGGATTTATCTTTAATTTTTTGCTTGGGCTTCACTTAGATCTGTCTTGTATATTTTTTTTGTTCACTTGAATTTACAATGAGTGCTCTACTTAAAATTACAGTGACTGTATAAAGACAGTGTGGCCATATGAACTGTAGCCGCCATGTTTATTCCAGATTTGTATTGGGTTATATGGAATAAATGTTAATATATCCTAATATATTATAATATTTCTTAAATTTTTAATAGTTTTACGAATTTATGTTTATATATATGTGAATACCAATTTATTGTTAAGAAAAAAACATGTATATGATTCAACATTTATTAAGATAAATATTAAAATTTCCTACCGATGAAGGTATTTTTTTGAAATGTTTGCAACATAAAAAGAAAACAAATGAAAAAATCTTAAAAAAGGACATGAAAGGAAATATGTTTTTATTATTTTATAATTTTATTTGAGGACCTATAAAAACTAAAACATTTTTTTTATAAAAACGGGAGTTACATTTTAATTTGAATATTTTAAATTTAAGAAAACAAGTTCAAACAGGACATTAGATTTAGAATAAAAAGATAGAGAAAAAATGATGATAAGGTTCTATAAAAATTAGAGAACCCAACATTTCTCTAATTTTTGGGAAAACGCATGTTTATATAAAAAAAAAATAGGATATTTTCATATTAAAAAAGAATAAGCAGAACATGTTATATACCCTGAGTTCAAAAAGAAATTACATAAGAATTGGCTATGGAAAAATAAAATAATGTATACTACAAGCTTTATGTAACAATAAATAACTTATGACAACAAGAGTGATTTAATTAATTCAGACAGTAAATTAATTCTAAAGCTTTCTGTTGACATTACTTTTATTTTCCATAGCCAACCCTTATACAATTTCTTTTTGAACTCATGGTATAAATGATATATTAATAAAGAAAACTGATGTATATATTATCAATTACGCATTTATTCAACTAAAATTATGGTCAGGTGAAAAATAAAATGAAATCAGCATGGAATAACATTAATATTAATGAAAGTAAATACTTCTTATAATTGTGAAGCCATCCATTGATTTACTGGCATAATGTTTTTTTATGTTCATTTAGCCTTTTTTTCCCAGCAATTTTGACCTAAACATAACAAAACGTTTCATTATTTTTAATTTTAATTTGTGACAATTTAAAATATGTGCACAGTTTACATTATCTACATTGCTCATTACTCATCACAAACACAACAATATTCACTATTAAACGTCCAAATATACGTATATTATTTGAAAATATCACTTAAATATGTTGAAACATAAGCTAAACACATGTAAACCATATATAATCTGTAACAAAGTTGGAAGAAATATGGCGGACTTCAGCTCGACCAATAGAAAATGAGACCATCATATGGCCACACTGTCTTTATATAGTCACTGTACTTAAAATGGCATTGAGGCGCCATCATTCTTTAGTAATTAGTATTAGTTATTAATTTGGACATAATATTAATTTGGGATTGATATAGTAAATGCAAATATTCTCGCGGGCATACGTTAGGACATCTCTGCTGTAAACGATGCATCATTGATCGCCTAATGTAACAATTAACATTATGAATTTCTAAATTTTGCAGAGGAGCTGAGAAGAAATAATGAATATTACTCGAATGGTAATTAAGTAAACACAATCAGAAATGGTAATATAAATTGAAACATGTGTTCTTCCCACGTTGTAGGAGTGAGTTACGCCACTGATCTTAGTAAAAAGCCATTCATGATTGAATATCGTACATTTCTTATTAAAATGAATTCACACACACCCATTATTATGAAGGACATCTTACGCAAAAGTCGCAGTTGTGCACTTGTTCTGTTGTGGCAGCCAGCGTGGCTGCACAAGTCCGATTCACACGATACATTTGCAACTAATACTGATCTAACCACTTTCTAATTCATTTTACTTCATGGCCAGCTGCGGATCATGCTGCTTTTCATATTTTAACATCGTATTTTATATGCGATTGTGTTTAATTGTTTATTTATAACACAATTGCCTTTATTTGATATTTACATAGATTTGCAATTTATATATACATTATTTTATACATTGTTACTGTAAATCTTTCACACAGACTTTATATATTATAACCAACATTTCAAAAGATTATGTACATATATTTATTTTTTATTTTAAAATCCTTAACAGATGTAACATATATCTTGAGTTTTACTAAATAAAAGCTTATAGTTCAGGCAGAATAATTATTATAGGCAAATTAAAAAATTTGGTAGACAGAGATCTGCGTCTTAAACATCGTCCGCATTGCCAACATAATTTCCATTATAAAAAAATACTCTTTGAATTTGTGCTGTCAACATTTTGTATTATCATAAACAAGAATACTGTATTATATCGACGTTATAAGAAGGTAAGGCAATGCGGACGATGTTTAAGACAGAGATCTGCGTCTTAAACATCGTCCGCATTGCCAACATAATTTCTATTATAAAAAAATACTCTTTGAATTTGTGCTGTCAACATTTTATATTATCATAAACAAGAATACTGTATTTTATCGACGTTATAAGAAGTTTATACTTATTGTTATAATTAAATTATTCATTTTAATAATGTGTTTAATAAAATACAGAGCTACAATAATTGAGATAAAATGTATCGACTTACATGTTAATACAGGTGTAATATATTCTTTATTGTAGTGTCTTTATTGTAGAATGAAATGAAATTTTCATATTTGTTTATAATAATTCAAAATGTGCGTCTGCGCAGACAGTTCAAAATTGGTAATTTCATGACAATAACTTAAGGACAAAATTACTGTAGCTGATGACAGCACCGGAGATTTAAACATCAAGTGTGAAAGCAAACCGATGTTAAACATCGGTGAACTTTAAGTTCACTCGTCTTAAAGTTCTAGTGTGAAAAGGGTATAAGATATCACATTTTGTTTCAATTTGCTAAACTACTGACAATAGAACATGGAACAATGATTAATACTATTCCCAGTGCTATATCTAAATTAATGGAATACAATTCTTCATAAGAAATTGACCATAAGAATTTGCATTTAATTTGTATTTGTTACCATATCAATGTAATTTTCTTACATTTTGAAAGAGTTACATTATAAAATCGCAGTGTTTGAGTATGAATGTAATTTCAACCTGTATGAAGTCAGCCCAGTGCGTGGAGGTGTGCTAGTTATAACTAATAGTAGAATTACTAGACCATAACAAGTTAGTAACACAACATACAATAATCAAAACAAAACTCAATTCGGTGTAACATTACACTAGTGTAATCAACGCATTCACTATGCTCATTGAAAACCACGATAAAACATAAATCACAAAATCAAATTGATAGTAATAATTATTGTTTCAGTAATAAACTATAGTTCTAAACACATATTTCATGCTTTCAATTAACAATAGATTCATTTGAATGTGTGAGAAAAAAGTATTTTTTTATTGTTTGGAATTTATTAATCAAGGATTGTTAATACATATGTCATATGCGCAAATTAACGATATGGTTATTCGAATAAAGGGCCCACCTAGGCAGTTTCACTTACGCAATGAAAACAACTCATATTAAAGACACACAAGATTTGAGAAATAAAATTGGAGTGATAAGACGTATGTTAATAATTAATGTGTTGCTTATTGTTTCATATTTAATAAATGTTGGGAAAAGCATTAGCGTATTATACACTGAAGCTAATAATAAATAGATAAATGCTTCCTTGATGATAGCCTGATAGTGTCCTCGTAATGGAACATCTACCTAACATTCAAAGCAATTTATAAATGAAAAACCCTGTAGAAAGCAGTGATGGGCGTTTACACGTAAACTTTAATTGTTTACGTTTACGTGTAAACTTATGTAAACAATTGGTAAACTTGTCAACAATGTAAACAATGTAAACTTTGTAAACTGTCAAATAATGAGGTTATTTTTTTTTTGGTTTTAGTTATTTAATACGAATAATAGAGAGTTAATTCAGTTCAAAACAATAAATTTATTAAAAAAATGGTGGGAAGAAACCGAAGGAATAGTTCTGAAGAACTAGGTTTTGTATTAATTAAAGAAAATGAAAGAAAATATAGGGCGTTATGCAAAATTTGCAATGAATCTTTTCGTTATTAAAAAATATAGGCTGATTTTCTTAAAGGTGAAATTTAATGTATTTTGTTATTAAAAAAATTAGACTGAATTTTTTAAAGAAAAAAGTTTTTTATTTTTCATATTCATATTTACTAATTTGTATGTAACACCTGTATAATGATGCAAATTCGATTTTTATTAATATGTATATTGGCTTGTCCTAATTTTATATACTTACTTTTTCATTTAAAAAGTTTCAATAAAAATTTTATTATTTATAAAAATGTATTGAAAATGAGGTTCTGTAATTCAAAACAAGTACGCATGTCTAAATCATTGTTTACATTGTTTACGTTGTTTCCATTGTTTACAAGAGTTTTGTGTTTACTTTACATCAATTCTTTACGCGTCAACAATGAGGTAACTTACATCATGTAACTTACGCGCCCATCACTGGTAGAAAGCTACATATGCGCTGGAGGACTGGTATATAGACGAAGCCAACTAATTATACAATAAAATAGTTGACCTGATAGTAATACGTAAATGTACAGCCAATGTATATGGCAAATAAATGGAATAATTCTATTGGATTTTCATACGCATGAGCAGGGCCGTAACCAGCTGTTATAATTGCCCCCCCCCCCCTAACTCTATATATATTACGAATTAAGTAGGGTGACCATTCGTCCTTTTGCGGGACTGTCCCCCATTTTGATTGGGTGTCCCGCGAAAGTCCCGCATTCTAACATTTTGTCCCACATTTTAACAATTTTGTCCCGCATTGTAACTTGTATTTGAGGAAATGAGGACCTTTTGTTTTGCTCTTCACATAGATTTCGGAGGTGGGGACTTTTTTTTACTCTTCACTTGGATTTGGGAGGTGAGGATCTTTTTTTTGCTCTTCACTTGGATTTGAGAAGTGAGGACCTTTTTTTCTTTTTGCTCTTCACTTGGATTTGGGAGGTGAGGACCTTTTTTTTGCTCTTCACTTGGATTTGGGAAGTGAGGACCTTTTTTTCTTTTTGCTCTTCACTTGGATTTGGGAGGTGAGGACCTTTTTTTTTGCTCTTCACTTATATTTGGGAAGTGACGACCTTTTTTTGCTCCGTCCCGCATTGCCTTCTTAAGAAAATGGTTACCCTAGAATTAAGTAAAGATTCTTGCTTTTTTCCCCAAAATAATAGTTTTGAACTCTTGCTTTCTAATGATTTCTCCAAGTTTTAATAAAACACAAAACATTTTAACTGTCATATCTAATTGTATATTTAAATGTCATTATCTCATGCGACAGAAACTGCAAATGCAAGTATTGCCTGTTTTTTATTGCCGCCAAATTAAAAAAAACTTTTTCTGAAATAAATAAAAACAATTTGTTTAAACAGTTGAACAGACTCAAATAAACTGAATGAACCGTTTTTTCAAATTGAAGGAACTATATTCAGTAACGGGGGAGTAATTTTTTTCTTAAGTGTCTTCGTATTCTTGAGTCATATGGAAAGACTTGACGATAAACAGATCAACGAAAGTAACGAAACAGTGTTGTACAAGTTAGTCTTAATCGTGAACCATTTTCGCGCATAGTGGTATTTTTCTTTGAGGGGGATCCAAGAAAAATTGTGATATAAGGGTAGGGATTGGGAAATTACTCGGCAACAAGTGCTGATCAAAAGTACTTTATTTTTCAATATGCAATTGTTAACTTAAAAAAAGTCCTGACCTAAAGAAAAAAGGTCCTCGCTTAAAAAATGCAAGTAATGACACAATAACAAGATGGTCTTCGCTTCTAAAATAACAGTTATGATCTACAAAAATCTTTGAAGTGTATTCCTTAAATACATAAAATTCACATAGATTTTGAGTTAGGGGGGGGGGGGTGATTCGCAAGCGTGAGCTCCTGGGTGCGCGCCTGTTCCTTGCATACCTAAATTTGATGGGCAACACCTCCCACTAATTCTAATAAGATATTAAATAAACCAAAAAGTATTTAAGTAATAAATAATTTCTTTAGAGTAACAAATATTCATAATAAATTTCAAGTTGATTATCTGTTATTAAAGGACTCTGTCCAAACGAACCCCTGAAACCCCTGAAATAACTTGGCCCAATATTTTCTAACAGAGATACTCAGACTAATTCTGTAACTCAGTTACTATGAAAATAGTAACTAAATATGTCACTATGAGCAAGGTCAGTTACTATCATGAATGAAAGGCATTATACTATTTATAATATTTTATCTTGTAGTACCGTTATTACACAGTAACTTTTTACAGAATTGATCTGATTATTTATCATGACCATGGAAACATTACATATAAGTATGAAAAAATAGATACTTAAAAAAAAAAATCGAAAATTTTTCAAAAAATTACCATTTTATCAAAAAATATCTCAAATAAAAGTTGTTAGTTATTGCTTTTATAGCAACTTTAACAAATATTTTTTTTCAAAATATATCTCTGTTGTGAAATATTCGCAAAAATTTTAAAACCGACATGAGTAAACTCATTTCTAGTCTCCCATCTACCGATTTTTACCAAAATTTGATCGTGCCATTTATGTCAAAAGCTTAAATATGAAGTTTCATAAAAATCCTTCTAGCCGAATTTGCTCTGCACGTGTACACAGACCGCCGGACAGACAGACAGACAGACAGACCGACAGACATCATGCAAAAATAGTCAAAACGTTATGTAGGGACCTCAATTCGTGGAGATAAATCGAAATCTCGAAATGTCAAAATCGGTATGGTCACAATACCTCACTTATGTATATATGTTGGCGGTCGGTAAAAAATACATTTTTCTAAATTAACTAAATTAATTTGTTGCAGTTGAAATACGTAGTTGAACAGAATAACCTAAATTGAATGACCCTTATGCCATTTATTTGTGCAGTATTAGTTCTAAAATATACTTTATTGAGCTATAGCCGAATTTGACATTGAATTTAACAGATACAAATGTACCTGCTACAAGTCGAACATATTTTTATATCTTAGTATAATTTAAATGATTTCAATGACAATTCTTCGTCTGTATCATTCTAAATGTCACGTTCCTGTCATCACAGTTGTGAAAGCCCACTCCCTACGTCTCAATCAGTATTAGTGGGCATTTACTACTCAGCTCAATTAATAAAATTGTTTATTAATTAATAAAACTGTTAAAATTATTATTACTTATGCAATAGGTTACGAATAAATATGACAAACGTGATTAAAAATTATTTTTAAATGCAAGTGTCAATGATTATTAATTATAATTAACTAACTCAATTAATTACTTTGTTTGTTATTTTCTGTATTATTTATTATTATGTTAATTTAAATTGTAATAAATAGTTTTTTAAATTTATTTTCTCGGCTCGAGATTTGTTTGTATGATTGTTTTTTCTCAATTTTTCCAGTTATATGAATTTATATTTCTTAATTAAAGTTAACAAGACATTAATTTATTAGTTATTTTAATTGCTATTTTTTTGTAACACTACAATTTTGTTTTTTTTATTGTATATTTTAATTAATTAATTATTATTTCATAATATCAACAAGGGGGTTTTATAGCAATAAAAACGTATTAAATGTCTAATTTTCTGAAATTTATAAAACTGATTAGAATTTCCGTTAGAGAACCGTTGTAATTTCCTTGAATATAGACACTGATTATCAGGTATAGACAATGCCCATACCTACAAAACTCATACAATAGAATCCGCTTTTCATATTTATTACATTCGGTGTTTGTATTGGCTCTGACGATTTTCAACTGCTCGCTTAGTAAAGAGTGGACAGCAATAACTATTGTCAATAATTTTTAGGATGATGTGACAGCAGGATTTTAAATAACAGACCAATGATTTTGTATTTGTAATGAAACGATATGAAGCAATAGTATTAAAGAAAGGAAACGGAAGTGGATTGGACACACACTCCGAAACCAAACAGTGTCGCCAAACCAAATCACCAAACAAGCTCTCGACTATACGATCAGAGGTAAAAGAAGAAAAGGTAGGCCAAAGGATACGTGAAGAAAAAATGCATATAGAGCATAAAAGCATAGGACTATCGTGGATCGAAACAAAGACTTAGTAAAGACCTTTTGCGATGGAATCTATTGTTTTCATCTAGTTTTTTATTTAATGTGTTGCTGACAGTTCAAAACCGTTCAGGTACAGTTAACACTAATGTAAAAGATACAGGACTGGCAACCCTGACATCTCAAAATTGTGTCGCAGAATCTCCGTAAGGCGTCCTATTATGCTCCAATAGGAGCAACAGGACAGATGATGGTGAATGAAACGATGTTGACCGTAAGAAGAATTATTTGTAAAAGGTGTTGCCAACACCCGAACCGGATAGGCACTGTTAGAAAAAGAAGAATAATTGGTTGCCGAGAGGGTATATTAGCTCGAAAGGCACTAAGAGGGTTGTAATGACGTCATAAAATAAATGAATGTCCAAAGTAAAGTATAGTCTGTTTCTTTGGTTTAAGCGGAAATAGATTCTGAAAACTATTGATTTTATACATTAAATGACGCTTTTGATCATTTTGTTTAGCAAAACTGCACTTCATTCATTAGAGAGTGAGCTCGTGACAACTTACAAAACTAAAAATTACATTTAGTTCCGCTTAAACGTTCGGAATAGCCTATACGTAATTATTTGGCTGACAGATGTTATTAAGGTTTGGTCAAATAGCAAACAAGGTTTTGAAAATAACCTGAATTGTTAAAATACTTTGAAATATTTCATGACAGGAAATTAGCAATTATATTTTGTATTTCTAAAAATGGTCAATTTTAATAAATTCTATTAGATGCGCCATTGATATGCCGCTACAAATACAATTCTGTTTACTGCTCTCCTTTCATTAGGTTTGTATTTGCATTCGCAAGTGAAAATGTCTGTTTATCAGCAATTGTCGTTTTTTTATATCGGGGTACTGTCAGTTCGGACCAGGATAATACTGACATGGGAAAAGTATCGTCATCAAACCAGCCAAATTCGTCCACTTCTGAACATAAACCCCCACCATTCTTTCTACAAACTTTATTATTTCAAATCAAATTTCAGCAATTCACTTATTTACTGAGGAACAGAAAACCTGTCAAAACTTGAATAACAAGTATAGTAATATGTAAAATGTTCAGAATTTTTTATTAGGTTATTAGCGTATTGTATTCATTTCCATTATTTCTTCGTAGAAGTAACCTATTTATGCAATTAGCGGTATTGTTACAAATGGTAATAAATACTGTTTGACATAAAACCATTGTAAATCAATTATGAATCAATAATACTATAATAAATCAATATTATTATTTATTTCCCTCAGTCTATAAAAAAGAACATAAAATTAACATTAAAATATAATGCAGGATTTTAATAAAATGCAAAACTTAGAGCTGTTAAATTTTATCAAAGTGTATATATTTATTGTAAATTTTACTTTTAGTACCAACACAAGGGTATATAATATACTTACAAATTTAGTTTAATGTACGGCGAAAAAAAAAAAAATAAAAATAAAATAAGAAACAATATTGCCATTTGTTGTCCGATAAAATACAAAATATAGATCTAAATATGCTAATAAGTCAGTGATACATATATATATATATATATATATATATATATATATAAAACACTGTATTAAAGAACAGAAACCACCTTCGCCACAAAATATAGTCATTTTTATTATTCTTTTGACATTATATTCGTCGTCTTTGTGTATTTTTAGCTACAAATGTAGATAATCATGGATCTCCAAAGGTCTCTTTCTGCTGTTCTCACTTAATCTCCAAAAGTCTCAACACCATTATTTTTCATAATATCCTCTATAAAGTTTGTCACCTACCCAAAACAACAAGCGTTTACACAGCGGAATTATATAGTTTACTACAGGCCACCAAATTCATTAACGAAAAGCAGGAAAATAAATTTATCATCTATACCGATAGTCTTAGTGCCATACAAGAACTAACACACCTATATTCAAGAAACATATTGATCCAAGAACTTCAGGAAACAATACACCAAGCCATCTGTAAAGATAAACAAATAACGATAATGTGGATACCCTCTCATGTCGGTATAAACGGCAACGAAAAAGTGGATAACGAAGCAAAGGAAGCTATAAACCTACCAATAACCGATATAACTATACCAATTTACGACGTAAAAAGTTTGATGTAAAGAAAAATCAGAAAATCCTGCAACAACCAATGGCTAAATACAACAAACGACAACAAACTACGAGAAATAAAGAAAGACACTAAACCGTGGGAAACAAAACAGAATAGAAGAGAACAAATTATTATAACCCAACTACGTATAGGTCATAACACTGCTTACACACCAACATCTATTCAACAACTGCGAACCAAGCCAATATGAACAGTGCAACACTACCCTCACAGTAAAACACCTGATAATAGACTGCCCTAAATATAGTTATGAAAGACTCGTAAATAAAATACCCAACTCGATTGAAAAAGCCCTCTAAATAACATCAGTGAAACAGATAAAGTGTTAAAATTTCTAACAGATATAAACATGAAAGAACGAATCTAGTTAAAATCTCCCTCATTTTGCCTTACATTATTGTATTATATTAATATTTTATTAAGCAATGTTATACCACCATATATTATTGTATTTGTGTTATATTAACAGTGCTAGGTACTAATGACCTAGTTGTCGATGTACCTATAAATATTTAAATTTAAAAAAAAAAAAGTTTGTCCTTTTTCTGCCTCTAGGTCCTTGTTCCATTTACCCACTACCACTGCACATATTCCACACAAGTTCTTTAATTCTAATAATGTGAAATAAAATTGTATTTTGTTCTTTTTTGATTTTACACATTACTTGTCTGTTAATATTTAAACGGCTAAGTACGTTTTGGTTGCTAATATTTTAATGCCATGATATTTTTGCAATTTTTCTGTAGAACCACATTTCCGCTGCATTGTATGTATTAAGTGGGTTTTACACGATTCAATTAATTGATCAATTAATTGAAAAAGTTGACATTCAATTAATTGATGTGTGTAAAACGTAAAAATTTCGTCAATTAATTGATCAATTAATCGACAAAAAAATTGATCAATTAATTTTGAAATTAGAACAAGTTCTATTTTTCGTCAATTTTTGATCAATTTTTTAGGGAATTTCAGGTATATTTCTATCTGTTAAGATATTGCCAACTGTTTACTTGTAGCATAACCTCGAAACATATTATATGTGTTTCAGTTTCAAATCTAACATAACCTCAAACGTTCTAATTTATCATAGGCTATCATCTAGGTTATTTCTTTTGTTTTTGTTCACAGCTTGTAATTTTGTAAAGATTTTTTCAATATTTTCATTTTGATAAATATGTCAACATGTTTTACAGTTGGTAATGTAAAAATTTTCAGAAAAATTGATAAATAAATTGATAAGTAAATTGATGTGTGTAAAGTGAAGTTTTTGTTCCCGAGGTTACCAATAAATTTTTCAATTAATTGACAAAAAACTTGATTAATTTGTTGATCAATTAATTGAACTGTGTAAAACTAACTTTAGTCTGGGTCCAATGCGCTCCAAACAAATTCAATGTGCCGTAATTTTATTTTTATAATAATATTATTATTATACAGAGTCTTATTAAATTTATTAAACATGTTTTTTCATATGACTATTCTATTTTTAATATCAGCTTTACATATTATATTATAAAAATTATTTTTGGGATATTTTTTAAATGAAAAAAGTACCTTTAGTTCACGAGAATTGCGGACTGATCGACAGAAAACCGATAAATAAATATATATATCTATTTCACACAGTTCTATGTAAAATTCAATGTCGTGTTTGAACTTCTCATACCCATCGTAAGTATCCCCATCGTAATTTTTATCTTGTTTTGTTATACTAGAATTTATTCAGATAAATGTGTGTTTTTGTATATGGGGCGCTTATATTGCAGCTCTGAGTAGAGCTTGTGAAGCAAGACAATATATCTTTCTCACTATCCGAAGCAATCCCAGCAAACATTCAACTAACGGCCGAATGCTGGCAAACTGCTTTTATGCTGGTAAATTACTGGCACCAAAAGTAAGTGCAACGCCAGTATTAATAATGTACTTCACATTTGTATTTCGCATTCCGCCTATACGAAGTACTTTACCAGCATTTTATAAGCACTCTTCTTCACTCATACTTTTTACTTAAAACCATCAGAAATAAATCTTGCAACTAATGCGATTATTTTGCACTTTACCGTTGCTGGGCCGGCAACTGATACATCAATGGGTCAGTAACGGCCACGGGGACACCGGGGTACTGGCCCATTACTTTCAATGCCGGGGAGTATGTGCTTTACCAGTACTGGCCCGTATAAAAATGTTTGCTGGGATAGCATCAGATAATTTTTATGGCCTATTAGATTCAACCATACCTTTTTTTAACGGGCTTCGATAAAGTAAATATGTAAATCCTTCCTGTGTATGTATATATAGTTTACTTAGACATGTGCCACGTCTGAGTAATTCAGAATTAAAGAACAAAAAATTACATTTATTTTAATGGTTTGAATAATTAAGAATTAAAATGATAATTTATTTATTTATTTTGTTGCAGGTATGTTGCTGTTCAATAATAAAGCTGGTAAGAAATTAATTTAATTTTCTGCCGTTTTTAAACATACGGTGTAAAAACTATTACATAATATAAATTATTTAAATATACTCCAAAATTACAACTTTTGTTATCATATTTTTTTTATTAATCTCTATATTTGGATGCTAAAAAATGCTTGGTATTGTTATGATATTTTTTATAATTTTTCCTTAATTTCAATTTATGACATATTGTTAAAGTTATATTTACATTAATACTAACGATAATGATATATATTTTTCTGTCTAACATTTACGAACACCTACATCATATTTGCATCATGCAATATCCTTCTTAAACCCGGATTCGTAATATATAAATCAAGATCGAACACCAGGGCCGGATTAACAAATTTTTCTTTTGTTTAATTTGTCCTTATGATTTATAAGATATATCGAATGTAGTATACTTCAATAACAATTTTCCAGACGTATTCAACATTCATATGGATTATATTTGTTCGTGTAAAACTGAAGAATGAGGTAACGTTTCGATCTGCCCTAATATCGGTGTATAAATTGATACCAATTTTAAGTATTAAATACTTGAGACTGAAAAGTTTGATCTGTATGCATAGTATCGGAAGGTGAAAATTCTAAAGTGGTATACGAAATTTGAACTAATTTTCCTGTGCTCCGTCTTATGCTCACATCTTTATAGAAGATTGCTCATAAAATTGTGAGAAATATGACCGTATTATAGGTCATCTTTTATAAAAGATGATAGTTTACTGTTAACTTTTATAAAAGATTTGTCAGTATGGAAGCAAGATGACGGAAGGACTTGTTTAGGAGAACTAAATTATTAATTTCGGAATATGAGGGTTATGAAATGCTATATTACAATATTCAGATTACGAAAACAGACTAATTGCTCGAAGCATAGGTACTGAATCATTGCAAATACCATCAAAATTATAAACAGTAAATGTAGAGCGGTCGATGTAAAGAAGAAATTAAATAGATTGAGTAGCCCATACTAGGGATGGAAAAAAAACATCGATGTATCGAAAACATCGATGTTTGTTTTAAAAACATCGATGTTTTTACCATCGATGGTCAGCTGGCGATAGTATCGATAAAACATTGATGTCTACTACCGATGTCGATGTTTAAACTTTGAAATTCAGAAACTACCGCTAGAGGAGCTGGAATCTTAAAAATTTTATTTTTATTAAAATTAATACTCAAAATATAAGTGCCATCTATTGTGATATAACAATACTAATAGTGTTAGTTCTTATTCTTCTCATCAGTTAGCAGAATACGAAAAAATAAGAAGAAACTTCTAATTTTTTTTTTTGAGTCTTGTTGCAACTTTCCCAGTTGTTATTCCTCAAATCCCTGGATTTTTATAAGTTGTCATCAGCTATTTTTTTATATATTGAAGTTGGCTTTTCCTGAACAAAATGATCAAAAACTTCAATTAATCGGTAAAAGTAACTAGAATTGAAAATCTAGTTCCGCCTAAACCAAAGGAACAGACTTTATTTCAACTTAAAAAAGTATAAAAATAATTGTGTATGACAGTGTTATTTTTATGTTAAATAATATAAAATTAACATTAAGATTACTATATTAATATTGTAATAAAATCCAATATTTCATTTTAGAAATGTAAAAATAGTAAGGTCTGTTCCTTTATTTTCAATTCTAGTTACTTTTACCGATTGATTGAAGCTTTTGATCATTTTGTTCAGGAAAAGTCAACTTCAATATATAAAAAAATATCTAATGACAAATTACAAAAATGAAAATTGCGGTTAGTTCCGCCTAATCGTTTGGAATAGACTGTAGGTACAAATCAGGATTATTATATTGGATATAATAATGTTAATGTGAAATTAATTACTATTAAAAAGGAATATTTCTATTTCAAAATCTAATAAATGCTTTTTGTGTATTATATGTTACTCTTTTCGTGTTTTATCTTTACATTATTAAATAAAACCTGTATAATATAAATAAATAGCTTTTTTTAATATTAATAAAACATCGATGTTTCCGATACATCGATGTTTTTCCTTCGATGTTTTTTCAATATCGGTAGTAAGCGCCGTTGTTAACATGGATGTTAAACATCGATGTTTTGCCTTCGATGTAAAACCCTAGCCCATACTTGGGTAAAAAATTAAGATAAGTAATACCGTTTTATTTATTTACTTAAAGAAACAACTTACACTACTAAATCTAACTTCACCAGTGTTTATCTGTTTCGTTTATCATTTTTTCGGTGTAAGCTTGAAAAGTGGGGCCAAAGATGATGACATCTATTTATTTTTTTATAAAATAAATTTTTCAAATCATTTTATAAAAAATCTTTGTCAAAGATCTTTTATAGTGTAATGCCGACTTTACCATGGAAGTCACAATAACTCGCAAGTTACATCAATAGCAATTTTTTAATATTAAATTTTTAGCCGCATTGCATGTACCAAAATTACATGGCAGTTGTGTATTCCTAACAATGCTGTCCTGTATTACATGTCCATCTAAAATAGGTTAGGATAAAATATCCACGATGACTCAAAACCCAGTTTAATTTAATTACTCAGTGAAGTCTCTTTGGACTTTGTTAATAAGTATTGTCTAAGCTATTAATTATTCTAATTAATCCCGAAGGTTGATATGTAAAAATTCTGCTCATTCACAAGTTCCTAAGGTGTGGGTTTAAATGTCCTTCATCTCTACAGATCAACTTTTACATTTAAATGATCGTTTAAATGATCGTAGATTATATAGTCCATTCAATTTTAGCAATGAGCATTATATAAGGAGTTGAGTTATACGCTAAATATTATTACTACAGTTGAAAAAATTACTTGTGAGTCATCAAATTAATACGTAATAGATAAAAGTGTAAAAAAATCAAAAAGGTAATACGAATGCGTGACAATAGTTTGACATGTACCACACCACTTCTAATAATAAGAAGAAATGCGGGTTTTGATTTTACTAATCTTACACGATACTAAATTTATTCTGACGCTAACAGGATTAATTTTATTATAGGGATTTGCAGCTAAGCACCCTACCATCTGGTGAGCGTTTCATGAACTTGTGTACATCAGATAACATTTCGTTTTGTGTATTGGTTTTGTATGAAGTTTGTTTTTAAAGTTTTATTATAATCATTGAAAAATGTATAATACATATTGTTGTGTGCCTATGTGCAATTCATTGCAAAGAAGAAACCCGGAAATATCGTTTCATTTGTTTCCACTAATATCAGACACCTTACGGTTCGAAACAAAATTGGGAAAGCAAGAGGTTAGGAATCGACGCGATGTTTAGATAAACAATTTAAAAATTGGAAAAAAAGTGAGCCCTTATATCAAAGTTTGCTCATTACATTTTAATGATAGTGACTACAAAAAATATTTTCAATTTTGTATTTATTATCGCATATCTTGAAAATTCCTGTTATTGTGTGTGGGTTTGTAATGCACAAGTTTGTAGGCATAATGCATTGTAAATCTTTATGAACTCTCTGTTTTTTTCAGTGACTCCACACAATATTATATGCCCAGCATTGTAGATTTCTACCCCTTGGTAAACAACACGGGAATTATTATTTCCCCCAATATAGTTAAAATAATCGACAATGGAAAACCGCCATAACTTAAAACCAGATCACAAAATGTAGTATTTTAGATGTTTACAAGTAATGTCACTTCACAAAATCAGAAAATCCCAAACAATTATTTATTTTTTGTCGTTTTTTGATACACTTTTCGCTATTATTTACTAGTAAATGTCAAGTGGTATCTGATTTAGAATGGTTTCAAAAAAATCCGCGTGGCGCTACGATCTTAAAATTTTTCCCCTATAATTATTGTTTCATGAAATCCCGAGGAACAGAAATCCCTTAATTAGCTCGGGTTCGATTAGTACGCTATTCGATTTAGCATGGTTTATCATTATCTATTAAATTTCGATTAGTGCAATATTTAGAATTTGCCAAGGTTTACATGAACTGGAGCTGGCGATACCACTTTTGCCAAATGAATCTCGTTAATCGAGAGATTCTTGTATAATGTAGCTATTCTAAATAATATATGTGAATATTAAGGCGGTGTTAATTGTCTTAGACTATATCTTGTAACACGCACATCTGACCAGTTTTACAACTGTGTAACAATGTACCTACAGAATAAGGGTATGAGTTGTATAACACAAATGATTTAGATACTTACATATATAGCTATCCTAAACAAAACATGCGGTGTTATTGTCTCAGACCCTATCTTATAGGGGAAGCCGGGGCATAACGGGCATTTTAATGATTATCTTTAATAAAATCTTAAGGAATATCGTAAGAAATTTCGAAATATTTTATTCGTAAGATGATTTATTGTTTAATTATTACAGTCAGTAAAAAGACTTAAATACAAAAATAAAAGTTATGACGATTTAAAAAAAAAACTTCCTTTTGCTCATTTTACCCCGGTGCCGGGGCAGAATGAGCACACGCGTGGTATAATCAGCTAAAATCTGGCGCAGAATGAACACACGTGAGTGCATTCCTCATCGTTATCATCTTTTCCAGCGCAAGAACAATGTGCCCACTTGCCACATGCTCTGCACTGGAGTAATCAACGTCTGGATATGTGTGAAAAATATATCAACACAGTAAAAAACACGTTTCATCAATTTACAAAATATAAACGCCAGCTCTCAGTCATACAATCACTCTCGGAAGACACTAGCGAAGTGATTAGAATGCACCCAAACATGGCGGCATGCTTTAACAGCCAAAAAGAGGGGAGCCCGTTATACCCCGGGAGCCTGTTATGCCCTGGCTTCCCCTAATACTCATATTTGGTCAGTTCTTGACATTACAGCGGTGGCAAGAAAAAGAATCACTTAGCTTTTTGGACAGTACGTATATTTTAGAAACACAACGTTTCGCTAAACCAGTGTTAGCATCCTCGGTTTAGCGAATCTTTTTATTTCCATTTTTTAAACATTTTTCTATTATTACAGCGCTGTACAGATGTTCAGAGTAACTGTATTAATGTTTATTTATTCGTTGAAAACTCTGCTGTGAGGCAGAAAATAAATAACATTTAAATGTTTCAAGTCAATGAAAAATTAATTTCAATAACATGTTTTCAAATAATGAGCCTAAACAGTTCAGTTTATTGACATAATGTATTTGGCGTGATGTGTTACTGTTGGATATCTCATATTTCAATCAGAGTCATCCATCTCTTCTCTGTTTACGGCTCATAACTGTATCATATCTATCCGGTAACAACCTTCGTATAATTTCACGCAATCATCCATATAAATCAAACGAGCATCGTTATTTATACTACACCGATCTTGTATGTAGGTTATTGATACTAGCTACACTTTAAATGCAGCTCCACTTTGATAATTCTTTGATAAACTGCTATAAAGACTGGTTATAAAATGTCATAGATTTAGAAATTTCCGGTTATTTTACTGTTAAATGGGATGGTTATTGAAAATTGTTTCGTTTCAACTTCCCGCCAGAATATTTTGTAAAACTGTTGCATTTGTTGTTTTGGTACAACTGAAAATTTTGCATCTGATATATTTCATAACACACTGAATCCTAAAGATGAATCCTAAAATTAATAGACTGTAATATTCAAAATCTGGCCAGATGCAGGGCCGCCCCTAGGCGGGGGCAAGTGGGGCAGATGCCCCAGGCCCCGCGCCTCTAAGGGCCCCGCACTTCGACCGTCAACTAATAAAATGCATTAAAAATATTATTCCAAGTTTTATAAATAGTTGGAAAAAAATATATAAGTATGTGTACTATGTTAATAGTCAATAATATTAAAGAAAATATCGTTATTCAATATATATATAGATGGGGCCCCGCAAATCCAGTTTCGGGGCCCCGCAAATCCAGTTTTGGGGCCCCGCAATTCCAGTTTTGTCCCAGGCCCCGCAAATGCTAGGGGCGGCCCTGGCCAGATGAGATAGGGTTTTTGGCAATGATCTTATTAGTATCGATAATTTTTAATAAGCAAGCACAAAGCATTTCAAGGGGAAACAGAAAGTCAGAAAAAATAACCTCTCTTGTTGGTCCACTATAAATCGAGTTGACATATGGTTTCAGTCACACAAATTCTCCATCTTCCTTTGTTAATTGTTAGGTCTATCAGTGTATCTTCTATGTAACTACTAGTTAGTTTCTACTTGTAGAAATTTTGATCTTTTACTTGCTCTTCTCACTGGCAGGCGGCTGTTGAGTTTTTCTCTCTCAATCCTTTTGTTGCCATTCTGTCCCGTTTCATCGGCACTACGTGTCCAATTTATAGAAGTTTGACTCTTAAAAGATTCTCAGAAAAATATAATATTAATGCGACTATAGGTAAATAAGGATTTTATCCTCCTGATGGAATTTTAACGTTCCGGTACTGATTTATCGCCAACAATTTTTGAAACTATGAAATACTAAGCGTAGTATCGGTTGTATTCAAATCAACGTTGATGACTGCAAACGAAAATAAAATATGTTTTTTTTTTAAATCTAATATTTGAGGACTTCTAGTTTCTAATGCCGGCAGCGTTGATTAATGATTCCCTATTCAAAAATGCCCTCTTTGCAGGTTTTAGGTACTCCTACAATAGTGACATACTTGTTACTGTTTTTTTTTTTACACCCTTTATAAACAGTTACAAAACAACATAAATTATGTAAGTTTTAGTTATTATAAGTCTTCTTCTTCTTCTTTCACTGTCAGTCGGCTTGACTTATGGCCTCAGGTCTCTACATGTGTACTGTCAGAGCCGCATTAAGGAAAACTTGCGCTAGGGGCAAAATCGTGTTTTGGAGTCCTTGCAAAAATAAGGTTCTCACCTTCCCAAATGTTAATATGTAAATGATGAGCAAAAAAAAGGTACTCACCTTCCAAAATCCAAATGATGAGCAAAAAAAAAGGGTCTTCACCTCCCAAAATCCAAGTGAAGTGATGAGCAAATAAAAAGGTCCTCACCTTTGCAATGTGGCACCCCTTAGTCAAGCTCGTCAGCGCCTTTTTCCTTGGTGCGCTATCTTTTCGAGTTCATCCGCTGGTCAACGAGTGTTCAACTTTCCTGCCCATAACTTATTTATTCGTCAACATATCACTTATTGTGTGATACTCAGCCTTGAGTACAGTTCTCGAATAACTTTGTTTTTTATTTACCATTTTTTATATACCATTATATTTGCGGAATTTTTATATACCATTAGTTTGAATGGAACCAAAGATTCGGCGTAATAATATGTTTTCGAAAATGATGACTTATTTCGCTTAGTTAGGGTCCATGCTGGAGTCATACATAAGTACAAGACGTGCTATAGTTTCGTATAGCCTAGGGTGACCATTCGTCCCGTACTTTGACATTTTGTCCCGCATTAAGATGCGTCCCGCATCGTAATGCGTCCCGCAAAAGTCCCGCATTGTCCCGCATTGTCCCGCATTTGGATTTGGGAGGTGAGGACATTTTTTTGCTCTTCACTTGGATTTGGGAGGTGAAGACCTTTTTTTTTTGATCTTCACTTGGATATGGGAGATGAGGACATTTTTTTTGCTCTTCACTTGGATTTTGGGAGATGAGGACCTTTTTTTTGCTCTTCACTTGGATTTGGGAGGTGAGGACCTTTTTTTTGCTATTCACTTGGATTTGGGAGATGAGGACCTATTTTTTTGCTCCGTCCCGCATTGCCTTCTTAAGAAAATGGTCACCCTAGTATAGCTTGATCTTGGTGTTTCTAGACAGAAGCTTTGTTTTGAAAAGAGGATTAAGTGAAAAATACGATGCATTAACAGCGTTAATTCTGTCCATAATTTCCCGTTGTATCAGATTCAGTTAATTTATCATGATGCCCAGATATTTAAAAGCATAAACTCTCTCAAAAGTGTTATCAATAATTTAAACAACGTTAGTAGATTACGAAATGTTATACCTATGATAAAAATACTTTTTTAAGAGTTTTTTATTGATTATTACATTGTAAATCAGATTATTCAATTACTGAATAACTTAAAGATATATGTTTCTGTGAATTATTCAAAATAAAACAAAATATTTAAAAATTATGAATTTATTGGAGTTGTATATGCTACTTTGAAGAAAAAATGATGAGCAATACAAGTATTATAAATAAGTAAATACTATGTAAATCATCAGTAGAATATTTATGTCCGGTTCTACAATCGCTAATTAACAAACATTCCTCTAGTATTTATAGTTTTGTAGTAAACTGCAGGGGCTTTAACTAGATCTGCAATAAATCTTACGAGTCTTAGAGGTACAACCTGCATTACCTAACCCAATACATAACTTGCTTGATATATACCCCCGCTAAATGTTAACACGCTCTTTACCTGAAATAAACGCATCGTTTATAGCTACACTATTAATTTCCATAATAATATAACAGATTTAACATTTGTACGTATGCTAATAAGTGTTGTAATACACAGTACGAATTAATATAATGATAAATGTATACATTCCTCGGTAATGTGGCGTGGGACTGTCCACCACTCCATTGATATCACAGACTGCTTGTCTCCTCTATACCTATACTTACTATGACAAGTCTTGTTCCGTCCTGTTAAACTATCATTTATCCTTGAATTTTATGCATTTTTTAAATTAATTTGTTTTGGTGTAGTTTATTTTCCGGTTTGGATTTTTACATTTTTATAAATTTTTTGTATTTAATTTTGGACATATTAAATTGATTATTTTTTCTTGGATTTGAATATGTTAGATAAATATTTTAATGATAAAAAAGTGATTTTCCACTCTTATCCGTTATACTGCTAAACGCTAGCAGTTAAACGCTGCAGCTAGCAGTTTACTACTAAAAACTGGTAACATACAGCGAGTTTAATTTTCTGTTCGATTTGTTTATACGTAAAGAATAAGAAGTACGTCTGTAAATGTTAAATGTCAGACAGATGTCAGATAACTTTCCAGGTTAGGAATCTTTTTACGATTTGGTTCGGAGATTATCTTGTGTGTCGAATAGGGTGACCAGATGTACTCTTTTTAAGAGTATGCCCCAGGATAGAAAAACTGAAAAATTTTGTAGAAACTATTGTCCCAGGATATTCAAAAAAGAATTTGTAAGACATTAGCCATCAAAGAATATAGTATAAATATCAAAACAAATATGCTAGCCATATTCCTGTCAAAAAGTCAAAAACAAAGTACCAACCATTTATTCTTTATCTATGGTACCAACTCAAAAAGATAAACAAACATAGCCGTAACAAATAATCCGCAAGAGAAGCAGCTGTAACTTTTTCGCAGTAGCGTCATAAACTGGCAGTAAATTACGACAAATCGAACAGATTTGCAGTTACTGCGAAACAAAACGAACAGATTTTTTTAACGCGGCAGTAAACAGTAACTGCAAATGTGCAAATCGAACACACCTATTGCAAACTTGTATAGAAGCAACCATTTTAGCAAACGGAGGAAATTCCTATAAGATTCTACACATTAATAAAGCAAAACTTCATCGTAAGGGTCGATTACAAACAACATTATCATGTTTCATACAAGCTGTGGAGACAGCCACGTCTTTGATAAATTAAAACTTTTGGTACTAGATTCTTTGTTTTACTAGATATTTGTAACTATTTCATTAATAAAATCATTCTAATTAATTAAAATTGTAAATGTATATCATATTTTCGAACAAGAAAAAAATCAAAATGTATACCATATTTTTGGAAGGAGAGATTATAAAGTAGAAAATAAATATCAAAATACAACCGGGAACCGAACCCGGCATCCTATTATTATTATATACAATATGGCTGTGCAAAGCCCAATCCCTCCGCCTCTAAACATGCAAGTTTCTGCGTGATTTAACAGGATTTTGCTTGCAATTTTATGCAACAGCAAGAATCACATTTAATTCAGTAAGTGTAGTTTTTACTTTTATCCTACTTTCATGTGTAGATTCTATTGAAAATGTGCAAATTAACACTTGTGCATTAATGTTATTCATAGTGTTACTCTATCAGTGATTTGATCGTGAGTGGCATATCAAGTGCAACATTAGTTTTTAAATGTCAAAGCAATGTCTTTAAGCAGTTTTCCGTTACTCACAGCATGTTAATTAAAACATAATATACCTACGTATTCGTTCATATTATATGGACGTTGTAATGGTTTACTTTCACACTTTTATCACATTACTAATTACCTTCATTATTCTTGCACGAATTTAATTGGATGCTCTTATAGGTAATAATGAGCTCCGAGATTTACCAAAGTAAAGTTGGACATAGACTGACACACAGAAAAAGTTAAGTGTACTTTCTTATGGCTTCAGTTCTGTATAAAAATTAACTACTAACTCTTCAACTAAGCGTAATCTAATTTGCACTTAAACATGTACCTACTAAATCGGTTTAGTTATTTACTTAAAGTACCACATACATTTGTTTATTTGTTTAGAAATATGCAAAATAAATGTTCAGGCGGTTTGGTCTCAATATCTAAAAATAATCTTAGTAATGCACTGAAATTAATATACAGCAGGATTTATTGAGCATAAAATTATTTTTCAAACAAATGTTTGTATCGTTCAAAATTTTGTTTTTGTTTCTTATTTATTTATTTTTTTGTTTAATTTATTGTAAAGTGTCAAATAAAAGTATACGAGGTCTGTTCAAAAAGTATCACGAATTTTGAATTTCCGCGGGTTACGTATATTCGATTTTCGATTTTTTTGTGGCGTTATGGTGGTACTCATGTCTCTCACTTATGCCGCCAAGTTCGGCCATTTTGAATGTTCAGTTAATTTTTGACAGTTGCTTTGCTTGCACGTGTTTTGGCTCGTCTTCGATTTTTGCCTATACCAAAAAATGGATCAAAGAATCTGTATCAAAATTTGTTTTAAAAACAAAATTAAGTGCGCGGACGCATTCCGAATGTTGACTGTGGCATATGGTGAAGCTACCTTGGACCGAAGCAACGTTTATCGGTGGTACAAAATGTTCTCAGAGTGCCGAGAAGATGTGAACGACGAAGAGCGTGCCGGACGCCCGAGCACGTCAACAACAGACGAAAACAGTGATGAAGTGAAGAAAATGTATTGGCCAATCGTCGAATCACCGTTTGTCGGGTTTAAAGGTACCTTAGATTTGCATATATGCTAATGTTTAATGTGTGACTTGCTGTAACAATTTTTGTATTTTATTAACCGTTAATAAATTATTATTATTATTAAATGTGTGAAAATTCACATTTTACATAATTTTGTTGTTTTGCTTAGCTTAGTCAATCACTAAGTTACGGTGACCATTTTCTTAAGAAGGCAATGCGGGACGGAGCAAAAAAAAAGGTCCTCATCTTCCAAATCCAAGTGAAGAGCAAAAAAAAAGGTCCTCATCTTCCAAAATCCAAGCGAAGAGCAAAAACAAAAAGGTCCTCATCTCCCAAATCCAAAATGTTAAAATGTGGGACAATGCGGGACAAAATGTTAAAATGCGGGACTTTTGCGGGACGGATCTTAATGCGGGACAAAATGTTAAAATGCGGGACGAATGGTCACCCTACACTAAGTTCAATTTTGACTGTCTGTTTCGAGCTTTACTTTCTGCTATTATTTGATTTATATCTGACAAGGCTTTGATTTCAAGAGTGCCAATGGTTTTATTTCTTCAGCTTCCATTTACTTAATGTACCTGCCTTATATTTACTAAAGCATTTTGGTTTCATCTGATAATTTTGATGTTACATTTGCACTTTCTGGTTTATATTGCGATTTGTACAGCCTAATTATTATAATATATGTTTCACCAGTCAGGTTAGGCGCCAATACAATCCCACACTGAGAAAGCACTCGTAATTTAACAGAGTTAGTTAACATTTTTGTCCCATAAGATTAAATAATCTTTGATATTTCACTAGTAATAATAAGTTCCTTGAACCAAAATGGCACATAAGGGCAGAGAAACGAAATTTCCTGGTTAACATACATATGTGAGGGGGTTAAAACCAAAGTGAAATGAGACTCACATACATTTTGATTATATAAAATAAATAAAATTCACTGTATTAAGTTACACAACCAACCTATTTGAAATTCTTCTAAATTTAATACCAGGAGAAGAAATATGAATTGAACCACCTTTGCATTTAACAGATTTGTATTTCTAGCAGTGTCTATATTCTCCATATTCTCCAATAGTCAATTTGGTTTCAGAAACAACCTAAACACGACTCACGCACTCCTAGATTACTGTCTCAGCACTTTTCTGGACTTAAGCAAAGCTTTTGATTGTATTTCACACAGCATTTTACTTAATAAACTCCCCTTTTATGGCTTTGACGACAATAGCTGTTCTATGCTTAAGTCTTTTTTATCCAATCGATAACAATTCACCCAAATTGACGGCCACAAATCTGAACCCCCCAAGGTTCAGTTCTCGGCCCACTACTATTTTTAATTTATATCAAAGACTTCTCCCTTATCATGGAGTCCAAAACAATCCTTTACGCTGTCGATACAACTCTGTTAACTGCAAATTCAGACTTAAACTTACTTCTATCTGAAAATGAACCCCTCATCAACAATGCCAACTTATGGTTTACTAGAAATAAATTATGCTTGAACGCAAGCAAATCCCAGAACCTTCTTGTAACAACTAGACCACATGACTACGACAATCCCGCATATGTAACATTCCTTGGAATTCATGTTGATCCCCATCTTCGCTGGGACCAACATACGGAATTTCTTAGTCGTAAACTAAGATCTACTTATTTAATTAGAAACTTAAAACGAGAAGTTAATACTGACGTGGCTCTAAAAGCCTATTTCTCTCTTTTTCATTCCCAACTAAGCTATGGCTTATTAATCTGGGGACATTCGCCAGCTGCCAAGAGAATCTTTGCCCTGCAACGTAAAGTTGTGAGAATTGTGCAGCGAAAAGTTTAAAGAAGAAAAGACCTCGTAAGAGCAAGAATTTGCTAGCTGGCTAACCTGAGGTAACTATATGCAAGAAGGTGCAGATTGCCATAATGATAGCCAACATTTGGAATGGATAAGGCAAGAGGGGAAGAAAGATGTAAAATATATAACATTTTTACAACTTGTTTGGACAATTTTAATTTTACAAAAACTAATTTACTTTGAGAGAATAATTATTTATACAAAGTTGTAGTTTTCGACAATTTTAACTCATTATGGTACAATTTTCATATTATGTACAATTAAGTATACTTATATTTAATTAAGTTAAGTTAGGGAAAGTATAGTTCTGAGTAATAATTATAAATCTTATTTCATTGTCTAGTCGTATCCTTTCTCCATGTGGCGACACATGCTTCTTAACTATAATATTATAGTTATAAACATGAAACAAGTAATTAAAATTAATATTAAAAATAATTGGCGATGAAATTGAAATAATAAATTAAATTATCAATTTATTATAATCATAAATAATTATATTATTGCATTTACAATTTACACATACGTTGAATTCAATATAAATTTAATAAGACATAACAAGTTCACCGATAAATAAAAACAGAGAACATAAATTAATATACATGTTAGTATGAGGCCCTTGCCTTAAATTTTTAAAAAATATTTTGCATAAATCTCTTCAAAATCAAAAGTTTTTCAAGAGCTTTCATTTTATACTTCACTATATATTTAAATAATAATAATAATAATAAAAGATCCAAAAAAATCGCGTCGTAAAAAGTTGTAAAATTACTTTTCGTTCTTTAATTTATTTACAACCGTTTTAAATCAGGAGCTTTTGAAATCCCACTATAAATTTAATAGAAGAGAAATTTGTCATTGCTATTCTTTAGGGAAAGAATATTAGGTAGGTAGACCAAAGTTGTCAAAACATTTTGCAACTCATGGGCCACGAGCCATTTCCCATGCAAATGTAACTCGTGGGCCTCACAAACTTATATATCTTACCAATACTCATCCTTGGCAGCGATACTTTAAAGTTTTGAAAGGCTTCCTGAAATTTTTGACAAACAGAAATGGAAGAAGAATGTATTTTTCAAAATATATTTTTATCTTAAATAAAATTAATTCAAAAAAATGCACAACAATTCGACACCCATTGTGGGAGTGGTAATTTCAGAAATAAAATATCATTATTATTTAAAATAAAATTATTCAATTAGTTAAAAAGTATACAAATTATTCAAGTATAAAAACTCTATTTTAAGATAAACATCCTCAAAGATTAGTTGAGCTATCACATATTTTTCTAGTTAAGTGTCGATAGATACGAAGAGTGAGTTACGGTCGTATATTATATGATTAGTTTGAAAGAACGTTATTGTTTAGATCAAAATAGCAATGGTCAAATGTTTACACAGTAGGTGATAGGCAACAATATATTTTCAGTGATATGGACCGCGTAGTAATTAGAGTCAAAATTAATTACTTGGGTTTATAATTTATTGGTCATAGAAAGATAAGTTTATAAAAGGGTTTGTTGTTAATGTGGAGAGCTGATTATTTTTACAACGACAAAAAATGGAGTCAGAGATCAGATTATTAGTTTAAGAAAAGAGTTGGAAAAATCTTGTGAGAGACAAAGGAGTCATGAGCAAACCGACACCGTGAACGGACGAACTCCCAAGTAATTTTGGTAGAGAAACCCGGTAGTTTGTAGTGGGTAAACCAGAAGTATCTGGAAGTGTTGAGGACAGTTTTAAATGAAATAAACGAACCTCGTTAACGGGTTAAACACCGTGAGTGTTGTGAGGTGTTTAGCGGCTTGTGAGGTGAATACGGTGATTGTGAGGTTTTGTGTTTGAGTGTCTCTCTTGGGATTTTATAGCCAGCATTAAATTGTAAGTTCAAATGTAATCAATAACCCTTCAATTCTAACTAAACATTAAACGTAGATTAAGTAAAATGCAGACTTTAATTCAAACACCCTTATTCCTCTCATAAAGAAACTAAGCAACCGACCGGCGGATCCTTTAGGTTTCCAGACTTGATACCGCTCGCAAGTCTTGGAATCCACTATGTGGAGGGCCTTTCAAAGTAAGTACCATGAAGTACAATGAAATTATTAAATTCATTTAGCCAACCTTGACGTTTCGACCGATCCTAGAAATGCCCCCACACCATGACCTAGCCTAGTGTTTCTCAATCTTTTTTTGATCGCGGACGATAAAAATAGATATAAAAAATGTTATATAGTATGCATTTTATTTATGTTTTATACAACTTGTAATACATTTTAATTTATTGAGTGTATAATAATATAACTTAAATTAAATTCAAGTATTTCTGCGGATCGATCAAATTTCTTTGCAGACCGGCGTTTGAGAAACACTGACCTAGACAAAATAGGAGAATAAGGAAATTAATGTAGAACAGAGAGCTGGTTAACATATGGCATAAATAAGATAGGTGTGGCGAAAAATATCAAAATGTACATATATCAATAGCAAGTTATGAAAAAGTTATATAATACGAAAATACAATACTTTTTATTCGGAATAAAATGGAAATGCATGGTCGTAAATGATGCAATCGCGTTAAAATTCTAAACAACAGTTCACTTCTCTAAACTCGATATTTGTAGCAAAAACTGAAATCCACATTAATTTAAAATAATCAGATGACATTCGCGTCATTCTCCGGAGAAAAGACGGCCATCTTGTATAAATATAATTCCGTATACAGATCATGCGTGAGAGATAAAAGTAACAAACAAACAAGGACTTATTACAACTATACTTAATTTTCATTCTAAAAGTATAAAGAACTTTTCTACGTGATGATATAGATAAATGTAACAATTTTGAACAAGACCGAGTTTCACTCACACGAAAGCCGACTAATACATAATCAATTTCAATCTGTGCGTAGCTGAAAAAAATGGTAATTAAAAATAAATTGGCACAAAACGCCGATAACACCTTAAAGGAAGTAAGGAATGTTCGTCATAGAATAATAATAATAATAGATAACGATTCTAAGAACATTTTCCAATATTGTGCAGTCAGCTCTGGGATCGACTCAGCCTCAAGTACAACTCAATACAGGAATAATAAAATCGGTCGAAACGGCACACTACTATGTGGCATTCATATCTATGCCTGGAGGTCTAAGCTCGGAGGTCTTATGCTCTCAGCTCATATTCGCCACCTAGACGTTAAACCTATTATTTATTTATTTTTATTTATTTTATTCCTTGCATCCCAACAACATCCCCCATTTAACTTTTAAAAGATAAAAATGGTGTGTAAAATACAAAATAGGTGTATGTTAACAGAAGATACTAAGTCGACTGACAATACCCACAAATAGAGATAAATGTCTTACTACTGAGCTAAGGCAATGGGCAATGATGATATTAATCTCAATAGTGAAATTGGTGAAGTTGGTGAGAATAGGCCGTCTACTATCCAAAGGTTTTGATTTTTAAAATGCATATATATTATGAATCTGAACTTGGTGCACCCTAGAACAGTGTTTCTTAAATTTGATTGACCACGGATCACTTTCATAAAGCATATTATTCAGCAGTAGTGGCGTACGCAGAAAAATATCATGCAATAAGAGTCGATCTGTTGACCAATCTAGGCTGTTTTTCTTTAAGTTTTTGCATCATTTCGTCCAGTTTGTTGAAGAATATTTCTGCTGTGATCGATGAGCCAGGTTTTTTTTTGTTCGGTTTTTAAGTTACCTGTACGAAATTTGGCGAACCAATTTGATATTGTCTGCTGCGTAGTAACATTATGGTCTATTTCAAAGTAGAAAAAAGTAGTTAGCGCTGCGAACCGAGTACGATTTACACTGATCAAATACAATATAGCGGGAAATTTAAAATAAGTTACAACTAGGGCATGGGCGTAGCAACTGGGTTAGCAAGTGATTTTTTTTTAATATAAAAAAGGTTAATAAGATATTGAAATAAACAAGGCAGATAATACTCTTTTGTTATTTATACGAAATAAATTCAGTTTAATGTGAAATTTGAAAAAGTTAAAAAATATTAATTTTAAAAATTATGTACTATATATGAAAGAGAAATTTGGCTAAAAGAGTTTAAACAAAGCAATAAATCAAACAATATATCTTCAGAGCTAAAGTTTCTTATTTAAATAATTATTGTAAATAAAAATAAAAAATATATGTATATATGAAGGTCTAAAAATTATATCAATAACTTCTTTTTTGGGCACAATCAGCTGGGCTGTCTTTTGGCCTCACATTAGTCCTCTCTCTTGATCTGTTAAATGTCAAGTGTCAAAAAATATTTATATGTCAGATAACCTAAAAAATATATAACTATGTAAAAACAAATTACATGGAGAATTTTCTCCACAAAATCTACGCCAAGAATATAAATAAAAGTCTAAATATGTTAATAATAACAAAATATATGAGAAAAATTAAATAATATAAATAATATATATTTCCAATGTACGACACTGAACATCTGTCAACTTGGACTAAAAACAATATTTTTACAGTGTAATAGGGAAGACGATCTAAACCAATCCGAATTAAGGACAAACAGCTCCTATCTTCTTACACACATTTTTCTACTTTGAAATAGACCATAGAGCCAAATACACAATTAATGTTTCGCGCGGTCTTCGATACCGTAGTTCCACGTAAGAACTCATACTTCATAATAGTGCGAATTTCCGACCGTTCCATGTTCAACAAAATTAATTTTTTAAAAAAGTTTTTGATATTTTTTAGAGCATACAATGACATAATTTCTGATTTTTTTAAACAGGCGAGATGTGCAACTTTCCAACAACAAAAAAAAAAAAACCGAACGGTAAAATATTAAGCCAATGTCATATAATAAGCTGTTAAAGTTGGCAATATTATTAACTACAAATTTCATCCTTGACGACCTGATAATAAAACAATTTCATTGCGATCCATTCAAAATATTTTGTGAAATTCAGAATTACAGAAATATTTTTGAACGTGAAACCTTCATATTAATAATAAAATAAATAATAATAATGTCCAGTTTTTTCATCTACTGTATGTGCATATTTGTAGTAACTGCAGTGCTCTTCAAGAAATTAAACATACCAATTAAGCCTCTAAAGAGTGTATTTATATGAATATATCTGCCATTCATTCAAGAATGATCCGAGACAATATGATTGTACTTATGCAAATACTAACGTTATTACTGGCGACACGGCTATCTTTATTATTATTATTTATTTAACATTTCATGTGTCACTGCATGGATTATGAAAATCGGTTATAGATAAAGCTAACCTGTTCGGCCTTGGCACAGTCTAATTTAAGCTCCAATAAAATGCGTCATTTAGTCACAGACAGATTGTGACAAATCCGCAAATAAATGTTCTTGTTGTTCAATTTTTTCCATTGATGTTTTCTTGCATCGTCTGGACGGAGGATTTAAATAACTTATATAAAATATATTGTTTTTTAAATTCGAAATTTAAAAAATTGAAAATCTTCTACTACAAAGTCTGTTTAAGATGAATATATATTATTCTTGTATTAGACAACTCGATCATGCGATTTTATTTACTTTTTAGGATTTTGTAGGTATGACCCCAAAACCCATCACCCGTGTATCTGTTTGCTTATTTCTCGGTACAGTAGAAATTCTGGCGAAACGGGTTGACCTATAGGATAGAAATTTGGCATGCATATACAATTATTTAACCAGCATATAGGAAAAATACTGAGACAAAAAAATGCTCATAGCCAGAAAAATATAAACAAATCTGTATTTAACGAAGAAATAATATTTTCTTAAAAATTTGAGTACTGTTTCACATATAACCTTGATGCGTAAATTAACGAGTAAAATTTTATTTTTACCAAAAATGTCAAACTATTGTCCCATGCCCTATTTCCCAGAGGGGTTGGTAGAAAAATCTAAAAAATTCAATGATACTAATAGGAACCAAACTAACTCGACAGGAATTTTGAGCCAGTCGTTGAAAATAATATTTTTTTTCTTTTTACTTGGTATTGGTAATCATACCAATTTTGACGTTTCGAGATTTCGATGGATCTCCACGAATTGAGGTCCCTATATAACGTTTTGACTATTTTTAGCATAATGTCTGTCGGTCTGTCTGTCTGTCTGTCTGTCCGTCTGTCTGTCTGTCCGTCTTTCTGTCGGTCTGTCTGTCCGTCTGTCTGTGTACACGTGCAGAGCAAATTCGGCTGAAAGGATTTTTATGAAACTTCATATTTAAGCTTCTGCCATCAATGGCACGAGTTGATCAACTTTTGGTAAAAATCGGTTGACTAAAAATGGGAGTTTACTCGTGTCGATTTTAAGATTTTTGCGAATATTTCACAACAGAAAAATATCTCGAAAAAATTTATAAAACAAAAGTTGCTATAAAAGCAATAACTACTAACTTTTATTTGAGACGTTTTTTGATAAAACGAAAAATTTCGAATAATTTCTGTAATTTTTGGTCATGATAAATAATATCTCTGTTAGAAAATATTAGGTCAAGTTATTTCTACTCTGCTGCTAGAATGTAATTTATATAAGTACTTTATGATGGCGGTCAGTCCTGTGGTGGCCACAGCTGATTTTTTTATTTGCAAATAAATAGATAGAAACTTGTCTAAGGGGAAAAGCTATTAAAAGAAACATTATTTATACAGCAGTAGAGCTAATATTTCCCGAGTAACTTTTTCTTAGTGCGTGACCCTAACTGTCATATTTATTTGCAAACAATGCTTGCGAAATATTGCGTTCAAATTACAGCGACAATAGTACAAAAGCCTACCGTTCAAACAAAACAGACAACACAAATCAATCTTTGGCGAGTACTGGCGTAACATTGGTTAAAAGTCATATCTAACTAATGACCAGCCGACCGAATGACAAATAGCTACCCCTTTTGTAAGACTTCATGTATCTCATTTACATATGTAATTCAATTAACAATTTATACATCTAGTTAGCCTTGATACTGTCACACTATTGGCTATATATTATTTCAATCGGTAATTTCATGTAGGTACTTGCTAGTTTCACTACACTGCATACAGGCCTTGAAAAATTATATCTGTAAGAGAAGTTTATTATATTTTATATTATTGACCTTTTTCATAATGTTTGTAAATAAGTATTAGTTATTAGTTATTTTTATTATGATGTAGTTACTGTATTTGATTATGATTTTTATAATTCACAACAATAAATTCTGCTTCTTATATCAATGAATTTAAATATATTCTAGCTTCTGTGCTGCTATTTCTTTATTTCGTACTTTCCTCGTAAAAGTAAGTAAAATGTATATAGTTCTACATGGCGCAGGCGCTATAATTTTGAAATATATGACCTATATGGTTAGTGTTGCCAACGAATAATCTTTTCTAGTAATTCTGGTAGAATTAAATGTTGATCTGGTGACTGAAATTTGAATCTAGTAGATATTAAAAAATCTGTTAGATTATATAATCTGTCAAGAAGCCTTTCTTTTTGCCATCGCTTCGATTCTTCTTCCTTTTTACCGACCGTCAACATATATAAGGGAGGTATTGTGATCATACCAATTTTGACGTTTCAAGATTTCGATGGATCTCCACGAATTGAGGTCCCTACATAACGTTTTGACTATTTTTAGCATGATGTCTATCGGTCTGTTTGTCCGTCTGTCTGTCCGTCTGTTCGTCTGTCTGTGTACACGTGCAGAGCAAATTCGGTTGAAAGGATTTTTATGAAACTTAATATTTAAGCTTCTGTTATCAATGGCACGAGTTGATGAACTTTTGGTAAAAATCGGTTGACTAAAAATGGGAGTTTACTCGTGTCAATTTTAAGATTTTTGCGAATATTTCACAACAGAAAAATATCTTGAAAAAAAGTATTAAGCAAAAGTTGCTATAAAAGCAATAACTAATAACTTTTATTTGAGACGTTTTTTGATAAAACGAAAAATTTCGAATAATTTCTGTAAAATTTTTTCCAAGTCTCAATTTTTTCATATTTATTTGTAACGTTTCCATGGTCATGATAAATAATATCTCTGTTAGAAAATATTAGGTCAAGTTATTTCTACTCTGCTGCTAGAATGTAATTTATATAAGTACTTTATGATGGCGATCGGTCCTGTGGTGGCCACAGCTGATTTTTTTTTTTTGGTCATTACTCCGAAGCGTCTTTTTTTTTTCATCACTTTGGTCCACTTTCCTTTTTTTTCTCTCACCATTTCAATATGTCTTCTTTTTTTGTTCATTATTTCGGCCCTTTCGGTCTTTAACAAAATTCTGGTAGATTTTATTGCCACTTTTGCCACTATTGCCACAGACGAGAGTCACTGCGTTAAATTCAACAAACGATGATAGATTGGACATGTCGAAAGATTTAATGAGGACAACCCAACCAAAGTGGTATTTATGGAAACATCTCTCGGTCGCAGAAGTGCAGGAAGACCAAGGAAAAGATATAAGGATGACCTTATAAAAGATCTGAAAATATTAAAAATACGAAACTTGAAACAAATGGCAAGAGATAGAGCAAGCTGGAAAAGTCTTTTGAAGGAGGCCAAGTCTTATAAAGGGCGAAGTGATGATGATATTTATTCTATATTATATTGTCCAAAACAAAACTAAATATACCTCTAATAAACCTATACGTTCTTAATATATCTAGAACTCTTCTTCTTCTTCTTCTTCTTCTTCTTCTTCTTCTTCTCCTCTTCTTCTTCTTCTTCTTCTTCTTCTTCTTCTTCTTCGGGCACTGTCTGTCGAGTTCACTTATGGTCTCACTCACTTAATCTTAATCTGTTAATTGCCAGGTCTTTGATTGGACCCATACAGAATCAAAATAAAGTAAACACAGTGCCCCCACAACAAAAAACACACGCACTTTTATTTTTTAATGTACCCCCGCGAGTTTCTCCCCTAGTTCTTCAGCCCATTCAAATCCTAATAGTATTTTTAATAGTATTGTGAAAAACAGCTCGAATTTATTTGGTAAAGTAGTAGTCATAGGTTTTATTCTGAAAAAAATCTTAGAAATTCCAGGAGTAAAAACAATGTTTGGATACCTTAAGAAACTAACTAAAATATTTCAGGAAATTGTTATTGTCATTTTACATTCCACGGATTTCCCATAACAATATTATTTATATTTCCAAGATATACCACCAACAAATATGGTATATTTATGGAAAATAATTCTTTTATTGGTCTCAAAAATCTAAAGCCCTCAAACAATTGTCATAACCTTAAATATAAATTAAACACGAAGTCATTTAAGCAATAATTACAACATTCCCAAACAGATATAAAAACCGCATTGTTACACGCGTAAAAACTGCAAAAACAACCGTACATAGTTAGTCTGTACTGCAGTTATACTGTATTATGACTTCAAACTATAATTGTTCCATAACATCTTGTGATCCTTTTTTAAAATCAAGTATTTCATGTTTTTGTATAAATGTATCTATGAGTATTCTGGTGTTGTAAGGTCTCTTTGAAAGGTTGCTTGCGCTGGGACTTAGTACAGAGTAAAAAGATGTTGTCCTTTATCGGTGAGATGAGTGACATGATATGGATGTTGTAGGTTTCAGTTACTAGAATTATATGAAATTGCGGGATATTTGCATATTATTATGGTGGCCTAGAATAATATCACGATACAGGTTGTCTCTACTTATTTTCACTTGCTTGTAAAGCTAAAAATAACATTTAAGGTAAGCTCAATGAAAACGCACACTACAAGCACGGCATATATGCACTGTGAATATTAGCTAGGGAGACTTTTGCTATATTGACTTATGACGTCCTTGGATGAGTTGACAAAAGATCTTACCATCGTGAGAAGAAGGCAACCGTGCAGCCGGAGAACAAATCCGTCTGAATTTGCTAGCATTAAAACTAATGCACTCATTTTTTTTTTAAATTAAATAAAATCGGAAAAGATTTTTAAGTGTTCATGGTTTAATCTTATTTTACATTGCAGTGTATCTAAGACTTGAGACAATTGCCTTAAACTCAAAGTATAATTTCTAAACATTTTTAATATGTGATAGGCAGTAACGGAAATGGCCAGCAGAATACCGGAAGTTTCTTCGTGGGCCTTTGGTGATTTTATTATTATTATTATTAAATTACATTTGTTATTAGGGTTCGTGGCTCATTCAATAAAATTCTCGGGATTATTTTAGTGTCCAGTAAACTTCTTGTGATGTGTGAAAACAAAATAGTGCAAAACTAAGAATTAGTTCGTTTGTTATTTTTTTTGGTGTTATTTGCACTTCACCCAGCCCATATATTCGACTAGCTTATATTGGAGAATACAATTTATAAAAAAATGTAATAAAATAAATAAATAAATTTCAATGCACATACAATAAAAGAAATTTTGCACTAGCAAACACGAATAAATTACAATAAAAGACTGTTCGAACAATTTAACAGACGCTCGTTGATGGAAGCATATTGTACAGTAGACAACTATAATTTGAAATCACAGACTAAAATTAATAACACGTAAAAATAAGGTGCACGCACTTAACTTCCATATAATAAAACACATCTGTAAGGCTCTATTAATAATAAATCCGTAGCACAAGTATCATAAGACTATCTTTGTTCTGTTTATTACAAACATATGTGCAGAAGAATGGAACTCCTTTGAAAATTCATCTTAAGGCTTATGCTATACCTTATGTTATGGAGCTATTATAAACCACACTTTAGATCTTAAACTCATAAGAACTGATCCTTTACCCTTTGATACATCTCAAAACTGTGAGTTTTTAAAACCGTCAAAAATAGAAATTACAAAAGGGAGTATGGTTCGCCAACATTTTTTGATACTGAATGCGATCCGAGACGTAAAGATGGTTGGCGACCCTTAGGCTAGATCAGTGGTTCCCAACCTTTTTTGTGGTGAGCACCTTTTGAATGTGAAAATAAGCTCTCGCAGCACAGTGGCCATTTAGTAAGAGAACTGAATCATACGCGAAACTAGATGCGCTCAAAATTCTGATGACGTCACACGTCAAAATGAAGATTCGAGTGTTAAAAAAATTTAGACTATTTAAAATTTAAATAAACTAGATTTTTTTATATAAATTTTATAAATTTCTATATAGTAATCCTATTTTTTCTGCCACTTTTCTGAACTTATGTTGAATTTACTGATAAATGTTTTGGTATTTTATGACTAAATCATTTTATTGGAATTCTTAATATGTTTATATGGTCTTGGCAACTATGGTCATTAACTAGATGGTATATTTGAAAACTAAAAATCATTACCAACTTAAATATCTTTGTTACGCATCCTTTTTAATATAATTGCGCAACCAGACGGGTGTCTAGTGGTTTTGTTGCCCAATCCCCTTAAGGCGGCGCACAACCCTATAGTTCTCAATAGTTTCTTATACAAAACTAATAAACGGAAATAAAATTAATAACAATCTATATATCAAAATTTGCAGCGAATTTTTATCTATCTAATAGGATATTTTTAATTGTAGAAAAAACTGTAATGTAATTGTAAATAAGCAAATTGCATTATAGACGCCATCTTGTAAACCAATTGACGCATATTTGCGTACGATGCGGCAATTTGTAGCTAAAGCTTCATTCTACAAATATGTTTATAGCTATTTTACTCTATTGTGAAAACTACTTATAGTTATTATACTTAGTAGTCTATTTTTGCCGCCACCTTCAATATGCCGCGGTTTTCAAAATAGGTATTACAAGAAAAATGATTTAATCTTCGTAAAGAATACGTGTACCAAGTGGAATTCCATTATCATCAAGTATAATATTTTTCGACGAAGGTTCTAAACTATAAGGAATCGAGTCGAAAAAAATGTTGACGTATTATTTGAACATTTCTACACAAAACTATATAAATATAAAAGTTATTCGAAACCCACAAATATATTTAAAAAATTACAGAACAATATCGCTGATGTCTATTTTTAAGTTATTGAGCGATAATATTTTTACAATAAATGTTTCTACAATTAAAAATATCTTATTATATAGATAAAAAATCGGTGCAAAATTTGATGTATAGATTGATACAAATTTTATTTTAGATTTTTAGTTTTGTATAAGAAATTAGTAACCACTGGGGGTTAGACGCAGCCTTAAAAAATCATTTCATGTTCGCATTTCTTATATAATAATAATATAATTTGGTATACCTATAGAGGCGATCTCCTGAGTCAATTCTTAATAAAAGTTTTGAGTGTGCACTTGACATTGTAAGTAAGTATTTCGAGCAATACGATGATGATCATAACTTTTCTTACGCAACAGATCATGTAATGTTATGTTGCATTTCCGATTGTTCCTGACCCTGCATTTGGTGACCTGTGGAAGGTCAGGACAATCACACAGCTTCTGCGACAGTCGTTGACAGATCACCTGGTCTCCTTCCCTTACATTGCACTGCTCTACTCACATCTCAAACAAGAATCTCTCGAACTTTGCTTGTTGAATAACGAGACCTTGAAATGCTCCACATTATCTTGGTCAACTTGAAGAGTTGTTTCTCAGAGACTTAACTCTATGTGTACATGGTTGCATGGCAAATTTTATGTATACTACATGTACTGAATCGAAAGTGTTTCAATTCTCAGAAGATGAATTCGCATGGGAAGATGTTGTTTTTAGGGGATTTTGTTATGTACCAGTTCCTATGAAAATATTATTTGAAGAAATTTCAAAAGAGTGTGTTTGTGGAGTATATACTTTATAACGTAGTTACATGTTACATCATTCAGATTTACTTACGTATGTGAAACTGAAAGACTGGCTTGCATGTACATATAGTCTATACCAAACGATTAAGCGGAACTAAATGGAATTTATATTTTTGTAAGTTGTCTCCAGCCAGAGCTGTGCCAAATACTCAGTAAAAAGTATTTCATATACTAAATACCGATCAAAGTAAAAATAACAAATAAAATTAGTCATCACCGATAAAAAGTATTTGAAGTAATGTATTTCAAATAATTTAAATTTTGTGAATTTATGAATACTAAATATATTTGAAACACTAGGGAAATATTCGAAATAATAAGGAAATATTTGAAATACTTTTAAAGTATATCAAATACTGACATTTTCAGACAGTAAACATCAAATACATATACCGCGGAGAAATTTGCAAATCTAGGGTGACCATTTTCTTAAGAAGACAATGCGGGACGGAGCAAAAAAAAGGTCCTCATCTCCCAAATCTAAGTGAAGAGCAAAAAAAAGGTCCTCAATCTCCCAAATCCAAGTGAAGAGCAAAAAAAAATTTTTTCTCAAATACAAGTTACAAAATGCGGGACAATGCGGGACAAAATGTTAAAATGCGGGACTTTTGCGGGACGCATCTTAATGCGGGACAAAATGTTAGAATGCGGGACAGTCCCGCAGAAAGCGGGACGAATGGTCACCCTATGCAAATCCAAATACCCAAATGTCCAAAATATACATAAGCATTTTTTGTATTGTAAATATTTGACATACAATATTTCAAATACTAGAAAGTAATTAAAACACTGTTTCAAATTATTTATTCCAGATATTTCCAGCTCTGTCTTGAGAGCACTTTTTAACGATTCACTGAGACTTTTGTTAAATAAAATGATCAAAAACCTCATACAATCGTCAAAAGTTATTAGATTTTAAAATCTAGTTCCGCTTAAACGACAGAACAGACTATACAGAATACAGTGATGATATCATCATCCAGGAACAATCTTCTCATATCTAAAGCCCTAAAAAGAAACAAAGAAAGGAAAAGTAATGAGTAAAATTAACTCAAATGTAAAAAACCCAAAATCCGAACACGCAGGTTAGAGGGGATTATGTTAATACGGTGAAGGTGGCACGGAGTGTGGTTGTGGTTGAAGTGTAGATGACTAAAGGTGGATATATTTTTTAAGAAGGAGAAGATTGTGAACCAAGGGTGGTGTGGTAAAATAGGCTGAAGCGAGTAGTACCATAAAAGCGTCCTTTTTACCGACCGCCAACATATAAAGAAGGTATTGTGATCATACCGATTTTGACATTTCGAGATTTCGCTGGATCTCCACGAAATGATGTCTGTCTGTCTGTCCGTCCGTCCTTCTGTCTGTCTGTTTACACGTGCAGAGCAAATTCGGCTAAAAGGATGTTTATGAAACTTCATATTTAAGCTTTTTTTGACATCAATGGCAAGAGTTGATCTACTTTTGGTTAAAATCGGTTGACTAGAAATGGGAGTTTACTCGTGTCGATTTTAAGAATTTTGCGAATATTTAACTACAGAAAAATATTTCGAAAAAAACTATTTAACAAAAGTTGCTGTAAAAGCAATATCTAACAAATTTTATTTGAGATATTTTTTGAAAAACGAAAAAAAATTGAAAATTTTTTCGAAAAAGTATCTATTTTTTCATAATAGATACTTATGTGTCCATGGTCATGATAAATAATATCTCTGTTAGAAAATATTAGGCCAAGTTATTTCTACTCTGCTGCTAGAATGTATTTTATTCAAGTACTTTGTGATGGCGGTTGGTCCTGTGGTGGCCATAGCTGATTTTTTTCTATTGAATTATGATGCCTTTACTCATGATTTTCTTCCTAAAGTAGATTCCAAGATAAAGTAACATAAGTACGGCACTGCTCAGAATTTATAAACAAGGAAAAACAGACCCTATATTTTTCTCCTAGCATAGATCATAATTTACATAATTTTAACAATAATATATTTTGTAAATATATCATTAGTCATAGAGTAGGATTGTAATAATTTGTAGGATTGTGAAATAATCATATTTATTATTGATGTACAACAAGAGAGAAATGTTTATTTATTTCATGCATTCGTTCATATCTCTCTTAATCCAATAATAAATGAGGCATAGTTTTTTGAATGTCTTCTTTATATCAGGTTAAGATCTTAGAATATTTGTTTCTAAGCTCTATAGAGAATTTTTCATTTACTATCTTGATCCAGGTTGATGTGTAGTTTAAATAAACTAGTTATAAAATTTCTAAGGAGCATACTGTTGCTTACATACGAATTTATTTACCTTTTATACACTTAAGACAAAAAAATCATATTAGACTGCTTCTTCTTCTTCTTTGGGCACTGTCAGTCGGGTTGCCTTTTGGCCTCACTCATATAAGATCTCCATCTTGATATGTTAATTATGAGGTCTTTCCATATGTCCTGTATACCAATATTTGTTCTTTGGAATGGGGACCTCACCAAAGCCAACAAATCAGAAGAAGGCGATTAGTTGATCTCTCCATTTCTTACGAGGTCTTCCCATTGGTCGACGGGTGCTCAATTTTCCTTCTCATATCTGCATATCTAAATTAACTGTATAGTTAAATAAATATATTATAATGGGGTTTGTCAGGTCTTGACAAGAGTCCACTAATCGCAAACTTCAGCAACCTTTTGAACCGCATACTAGAGACATGTGGAGACTAGTGGAGATAAATACACACGGCTGCATCGCAGTGCCCGCACAATGCGGAGTGACCCAAGCAGCACTGCTTTCTGCATACTGCAGATCAAAGAGTTGGCAGAAGATCTGCAGGCGGAAATGGAGTCGATTTCCCTTTGATAGAAGGCTTTCATACCACCCAAAACACAAACTATCAGGACTACAAGCTTAACTTTATACCCTGGATACAGCTTTCTAAGCTCGGATAAGTGATCCATATACTTGGACCTCGTTTCCTCTTCCTTGAGAGAGATATTCTTCTCAGCTGAACTTGAGAATTCGATCACAAACATACTGTCCTCCTAGAGTGTGTTAATTAGTTCAAATTTTTAACGCAGACCAACAATAACTGTGAGCGCCCAAAGGAAATTATTTCGTTTAGAAGATAATGTTTCAGAATTTTTTATTGTTATTCTTTAAACACTGAATCTTTCCTTGAATATACGTCTATTAAAAATAAGATGTAAATTTCCAATGTCTTCTTCAAAATAGTACACTATACTACTGTAAAGAGGACTGTAAGACACCTAAAAACACCTGAACAAAGCCAAATGAAGGAAGAAGAAAGAGAGTAAGAGTTAGTTAACTATACGCCTTAATGACGCAAATATATATATATATATATATATATATATATATATATATATATATATATATATATATATATATATATATATATATATATATATATATATATATATATATATATATATATGCACTCATTTTGTTGGCCACCAGTAGTGAATAAAAGCGACGTGTCTGCGTGTTTCTTCAGTTGATCCTATTATCCATATGTGAACACTATATATAACAAAACCGAAGAAGTGTGCACTGACACTAATAATACTAACAAACCTTATATGAAGGACGATGAAATTGAAAAAATGCAGATGTGATGAAGATGACCAAAAAGATGATCAGAAAATGCAAACCTTCGTCAGCAACTGCTGTAAACATTGTTAAAAAAGTTTCCAACGAGGAACCAACCAACAACTTGCACAACTTAATATTAAATCGCGCAAATAAGTTTAGATAGGCCATACACAAAGAAAAAATGCAAGTGATATTCAAAGAAGATTTCTTGTGTGAAATCCTCAAGGAAAAAGAAAGGGTGATATAGAAAATCACCTTCCTCAAAGAAGTCTATGATTAGGAAAAATGGTGCACATTAAAGACACTTAAATTTTACCTTAGGACATAACGTTAGGACAGTTTTAATGTTAGAACGTTAAGGACATAATTTCGTATCTAATTTTCATTAATTTATAAAAATAGATATTACCTCAGAGTGTACTTTTCTGAAGTATTGAATGAATCAGTAGCATGCAGTATTTAAGTATTCCATAGTTTCCAAGATTACTAGTTACACGTTCTAATTATTAAACTAGATAATTACATAAACATTGTTTACCCAGTCATACATTTTCTAATAACGTGGGAGTGCAAATGAAGCAACATTACCTCAATCCAGTTCTATAAGCAGATATTTTCTCTTTGTTCATCTTATCTCCTCTTTTTATCATTAACTTTAACACAATGCCTTCAATTTTCTTGACAATTACCTAGAGAAGTTGTTTTGTTTTATACATATAGGATGTTCACGATTACTGGGCTTATTGCATAGTTGCAATTGTAACTGTAGATTCAAATTTACATAGTTACATTGTAAAATCAAACTATGTAGCTAACTGTATATCATTTTTAATTTTGGACTTGTATCTCATTTTATTCTGCGCAAGACGGATAGATTTATATTGAAAGATGGAGATGTTAACTGTTATACTGTTAACAAGTAACTACAAGTAATGAAAGCTCACGCAAAAATTATACATAATCAAAGATACAGTACATCAGCTTAAGGCCTGAAATTTTGTACCAGTTAATATATGCATATTGTTACATAACATGAATTTTTTCTACTGAGAATATAAAAAAATAGTAAAAATATAGATCAAATCTTAAATAGCGAATAGGAAAAAGTAGGATGTGAAATAAAACATAAGAATAATGCCACGTGGTCGACGTGACGTTTCTACCAGATCTATATAGACGAGTTTTTAGGGCTTCGTCGGTTTAACTTAGAAACCCTTAACACTCATACGTCAGTCATTGAATGTAAAGTCAAACTATTTATTGTCAAAATATTTAATGTCAAAATATTTAGTGTCAAAATTTCATCTCACTTTAGCTCTACAAATTTACGTATAGCTGTATCCCTCTTGCACCGTGGAAATCAAAATTTTTATGGACTTCGTCTTACATGAGTCATTTAATTCCCTTTCAACTTTTGTTCATATAATAAAATCTTTACATAATGCTATAAAATTATGGTGCATTGTTTTCCAGTTTTCTCCAAAAAATGGAAACAATAGAGAATTATCTAGAACATAATGAATGATGCAACTTATTAAAAATAAACTAAAAGTCTGTTATAAATAATTATTCCATAATCGATTTAAGCTCATCGTGTTGAGTATTATACAATTAATTAAACTTAAGTCTGGATTAATGTATAGCAATTCTTTCGGAATACAAAACTTGCAACTTTTGATAAATAACCGTGCGATATTTCTCAGTCGGTAAATTGCACATAGTGACATCTGCGACTTACATAATCTTCTTATGCTAATTAATTGTTTAAAAGTTTCAGTGAGCACCGATTAATAATATATCAGTGGACCACTTTTTTGTGAAAATGTTTTAATCTAAGTCATAAGATAGAGATATGACGTTGCTACGTGGTAAGACAGGTTCAATCCCCGTTAACTCCACTTGGAACCAATTTTGAAGAACACAGTTTTATATTAATATAAGGAAGCCGTAAAATGTTTAGGTTTATTTGTGGTAGCTCGTTACTTAAATAAAAATGAAGGATCTGTGGATAATAGTATCTAACATGCAAAAAGAATAGAAATCTATTTCACAGTTCTACAAAGATGTTTCCCTTTACTAATCGTGTTGTTGAATCTACAACAGACAAATATATGACGCCATACTTGTTATAGGCGCATAAGTGCATATATTAGTGAAAGAATTCTCCCGGAAGATCCACCATAACAATAGTTCATGACATTCCAAGAATAGTAGAAAAAGCTACGAGCTGCCATAAATCTGGGCCCTCCTTTCAATGGAGCAGAATCCACAATAATTAACATGTAACAATGGTCCATGGATGACCTCAAGGTCACACGCTTGTATCCGGTAGTAAACACGGGAAGTCCGCCATATTGTTAGCTCAGCGGTGGGGATAGGAAGGAATTCCATAGGCGCCGGCACGCTATTAAATGCATATTAGATACTTGACTGATTATTTATTTCCAGGTTTCATTTATTGTCCTTCATACACGTGTAACTGGAGCAATAAATAAAACTTATTTTACATTTTCTGATTTTAAACATCGATTTTACCCTTAGAACATTATGATTTATAAAAATATATATATCGTATATTCCGACATATAACGCGCACTTTTAACATTGAAAGTTTTGTCAAATTTGTTGGGTGCGCGTTATACAGAAAATATACAGAAGTATACAGAAAATAGAAAAAACAGGAATCAAATTTTAAATATACTACTATGATAACCAAAGGTAGTGACTATTAATTAAATTTTACATTTGAAACAAGACTAGAGATAAATATACTAATGTCCAAGATTAACAAAGATTCAATAAATAAAGAATGATATAGTGCGTTCGAAGGTGAGTTTGCAGTATAGCTCTTATGGAAAATGGGAGCGGTGTTGCCAAATGTTGTAAAAGTGTCAAATGTGTCAATTATAATAAAATGAAAAACGTATGATTTACAAAAATCAACTCTTATAAAACTCGTGTTTTTGTTGACTCTTAGAACAGTCAACAAAAACAAATGGCCATTTGTAGAATACTGCGTCTTCACAGATCAGCGCGTTTTAGAGCTGGCAACGTCGACAAGCAAGAAAAGGATAGTGTCATTGTGTAAACCCATAAGAGAGTATGAAAAAGAACTACTCCATATGCCCTGTACTGCAAACTCACCTTTGAACGCACTATAGTAAGACTGACCAACGCATCAATATCACAGGCAGTCACACTATCCCCCCTGACAACCTGGTACGCACAAATCGCAAGGTTGACAGTGTCACCCCCTGTACAACATGATGCACTAATAACTCTTAAAATCATCAAACTTTACATCTAACTAAATCAGTGAAAGAACCTCAAAAATAAGCAATGAAAACACAACATCTTTTGTAAGGTCTTCTCACTGATCTAAAAAAATCAGTGAAAAAATTAATAGGTTCAATAACTGGCAATGGGAACACAACATTCATATTAAAGGTTTTATTGTAATGAACTAACTTTTTGGAAGATTGCGTATTGAAAAATATAGACAAGACATAAATCGACCAAATGTTATTTTAAATATTGTGCTCTTTAACAATTGGTGGATGTATGTGCGCCTATGTAAGTGGTTATATCGGAGGGTTTTGTAAGGTAGCAAGGGCATACCAGTGAGAATTGAGACGGTATGGCAGTGGACTGTGTTAGCGGCAGGGGGCATACACGATTCACTTTATATATTATAGCGTGACTATAACTAGCGTGTGGATGTCCTTCCCCGGGCCGCCATTTCCTCATTCTAACGGTCTGCTCTAGCTCAACTTCGTTAGTTAATTCTATTCTATTACTGATTTATCGTACCGTAAATGTTTTTATATTGTATTTATTAGTTTAAGATTTACGTTAAGGTTCACAATGCATCCATTCTGATTGGGTTTTAAGTATGATTTACGTTGCTACTGCTACCAACTGCACCTGCAATGATTTGTGATGATCCCAAAGACGGAAGACTGTTTTCTTACTATCCTAATTAGTTTAATTAAGACGGAATTATTCTGAAAGATTCTTACTGAGCTTACCATCGTTGTGCTCAGTCGGTTGTAGTCAAGTAATAGCAGTACGCTGCTATTTTTTTCAGAAGGTACTGGCTTCTTCCTTTAATCAGTGCGCTTTAGTATGTTCCCACAATGCAATTTACCTACTCAAAGGTTTCTTATGTTTAATCTGTAATTATATAGGCGTGGTTGTGTAAAAATGCTATTTCTAAAGAAACAGGAAAGAGGGTGGAATTTACAATTATAAAATGGTAGCATTTTTTAAACTTATGCCACCTACTACGTAGAAAGATATGTAAATAACTTAGAAATTACTGTTTATTTGGATTATAAAAATGATACTCTAATACAGAGTTTCACAAACTTTTTGAGCCGCGGAGCACTTTTCACGAAAAGAATTCATCGCGAAGCACTATTATTGCTGTATATATGGCGGAGCACTGTTTGGGAAATTCTGCTCTAATGTATGGCGAATTTAAATTTATCTTTTGATCATGAACGGTTACTGGAATATTTGCATTTGTGCTTTAAAATGTTGTAATTCTTAATGAATTTTACGTCAAATGAAAGACATAATGGTAAAAAGGATTTGAAAAGGAAAAATACTTGCTCAGATGACATATGATGTTCAATTAATATCAACGGTTTACCTAGAAATGGTATTTATAAAAGACTCAATAAACTTTATGAATGCTTTAAATGAGAGGCCAACATCAATCGGACTTATAATGCCCAAAAAGATGCGAAACAGTTAGAAACGAGCAGGGTTATGGATTGTTGAATTGCAAAAAACATGTAATTTTAATAAATCGTTAAATTCAACGTATAATTTTTAAATACACATTGGGCGCGTTCAGCGAACGTAGTTCTTAAGAATCAGCACTCAAGTGTATTTAGTGATTACAGTCAACTGGTGCAAGTTTGCAAAACAAACAGCAAGCGAAATACTGCTGAGTGTTAATTTGTCATTTAGTGACAAATACAAAATAGTGATAGCGTATAAATTTGTCGCTTAATAAATTGGTAAGCTACTAAGGCGAACGTTAGTAAAATTATTCAACAATTGCGTTCGCTAAATGCGCTTAGTTTCTTTTTCTCTTATTCAGTTTTGCAAATGTGGTAAAGAATAATACAAAATAAATAGAAAATAAAACTATATATGGGCAAGTAAATGATGAAACATTTGCGAAAGTCGCATAAAACATGTCGCACAAAATGCCACCCTGCCACAGGAAGTAATAGAATACCAAATCGTCTTAATAAACCAAGATTTCAAAATCGATCAAGCAAAACATTATAAATATTCACCAATCAACAGCTGATATGTGGTTTTGCCTGATATGTTATCTCCTGGGTGCAGTAAACACCGATGATGTTAATTCTGTACTCGTAGTGTCATCTCGGTTTAGATATAGAAACTAGACAGTCGAAGCGCACCTGTACTAACTGTACACGTAAGGCAGTTTTGCAGTGAAACTCAATGATATATTGCTGATCGCTCACTGCTGGAACTTTAAAACGTTTAATTAACATAAGATTATGTGAGTCGTGTATGTCATTCGGAATTTACTCAATCACAACTTTTAAAGAAACTAAATGATTGATGTTTATTCTTAACATACCACTTTAAATTCATTTTCTTTATTTTTAACCATCAATGCCTGAAGACGCACTAATTTATTTATTTTGTATACTACTTCTTAAATTTACAATGTTTTCCAACTTTTACCAATGTTTTTTAAGAATATTTTATGCCTTTTTCTTAGTAAAATGGAAGAATAATATCGAAGAAATTTGTTATGTTCGACACTCTTCTGTATGATGTTGAAGTCAAACACCCACAGAGGTCGTGTACAAAAAAACTGAATTATTTGAAATGTGGTCATATAAAAGAATATTGTTGGGTATTTAAACGTATACGTAAATTTATTGATTGATAGGTTATTATTCCTGCTTTAAGTTTACTGATCGTAAACTATTATAAAAAATACTAGCGTTGCTACGAATGTTGTTCAACTGTCAGAATAAAAACAAATATTTAGATACCCTGCTAGCTGCCGATTCTCAAGTTTAGATAAATTAATAATAAGAAATACAGTTCACTAATCAAGCCATTTATTAAGAGGAAGTACCATGGCCCTGTGGCCGTACGTTGTGGTCCTTCAAGCCGGATACTTAAAATCCTGTGGGCATAAAAAGTTACAAAGCTCAGGCTGTTAGCAATGGACAATCAATCTGAAGTCTGAATTGGCTATTTCATGAGATAAACATTAACTACTACATTTAATTATGCATGGAAAAATTGAGGTAAGAAGAGGATCTGCTTGATAAAGAACAACATGACTGAAACAATTAGACTTATGTCAATGGTTTAAGCTCAATAAAAAATATGTTTTCAGAATTATCGTTGATAAGGTGTAACATTCTTGAAGAACCGAGCACCTAAAGATGAAGAAAAAGAAAAAAACTAATGTAATGTGGTTGCTTACGGAGGACTGGGGAGGGACTTAAATCTCCATTAAGAATATTTTGGACTTTTCTAACATTTCCGATACTCTGCTAACTAACCCATTTGTTGCTGCAGACTTAAGAAATTAATACTTTAAAATGAAAACCTCTTTACGCAAAGACGATGTGGTCCGTAGAAATATCTTGCGAACCACCTGGCTTTCATATAGGAGCCCAAGAAGGAGGATATTTAGCTTTCTTACTCTGCTAAGGAACATATTATTGTTCCACAAAAATCGCTGTTTTTTTTTTTCTTCTTTTATTTGTGGGCTTTAGCTGCTTTGGCTATTAGCCATGTATAAATACAGAGATTACAATATTTTAAAAATTACATTTATAATTTGATATTTTCTGCTTTAATATAGTTATAAATAATTTCATAAATGTCTAGAGAATTAGTAGCAAGAAGCGTTTGAATATTGGTAGGTAAGGATATTTTTTTGACAACTAAATTTTGTATGAATAAGTTACGATTACGAAAATGAGTTGCCATTCAAACAATAAATGGTTCGAATCACTGACAGACAAATTAACACACGGACAGAAAGGAGACGACACCATGTTAATTCTATGCAGGTGATATGGAGAGAAGTTGTGATTAAATCTAAGCCGGATAAGAGTGGATATAAAAGATCTGCTTTGTTGAGAAGAAAACCAAGGCTTTCTAGGAAGAAGAAGTTGAATTTGACTGTAGTATGATCGTTTTTGATGTAGAGAATCTATGTATTCTTGTTGCCATTGGTTGTATATGGAAGATTTGAAGATTGACATAATCTCATTACTGTTTAGAGGAATATTTGAGAGGGAAAATCGTTGTTACATTCAGTAATTTAAGAAGACAACTGTAACCGACCCGCGTAAAAACTGGCGTGATGTAATCTTTCTCAAGATAAGTCAGTGATCCCTTACTAATCAAATGGATATAAATATTAGACATTTCATGCAATATATTTTATGTAACTCGTTGTTGCTCCGACTGTTGTTTTCAATGATCGTTATAGTATAAAAGAGAACAACATTCTTCCATGTATAGTTATATCCGAAGATTAAGAACTTTTATTAAGTGAAAACTGATATATGACATTATGCAATGTAACTGCAACGTTTAGTAATAAGATTCAATAAAACAATTTCATGGAAACATGTGGAATAGCCACAAAGTAACGGCGGTGAGTGCTTAAAGGAATAATAACTGATAAAGCAGAACAAAGTAGCCAAATAACGGTTAAATACAACATGCAGACCAAACCTGCCGATAATCGTAAGAGGTCAAATATTATGCGTGGCATATAAGTATTTACTAAGTTTGTGTGGCGGCACGTATCACGAGGCGTTGTCTTCAATGCACACATGAAGATAGAACAGAGATAAACAGTATAATATATATCTTTTTCTGGCTTATACTCAACGGGTGGTATACTCCTGTATGTTTTTACTAACATCTGAACGTTTTCTCCACAGCTTGCTATGTTCAATAATTGAATTACACACGGTGTAATTACGATGTTGACGGTTTCCTGTTTCCGCCATCTTGTCACGTGATTCCCTCACTGATCCGGTACAACATGATCGAATTTTATAGTTAATTATATCGGTTGATTATTATGGATGACATAAAACGGTAAAAGTTTGAACATGGAGGGAATGTAACGCGTTTCATCGTTGATGTATTTGATTATTAATGATTGTCATTTATTTTGTACTGAATTAATTAAGTGTATTTAAGTCACTTGTACGGCTGCGGAGATATATCATTCCATGTATTCCTGGTTATAATGTCAGCCATCTGGGTACGAGGATCGTAATGCTGTGTACAAAATTTAAATAAAATGAGTAAAATACAGGAATTATAACTGCATACCATATGTACTATGCAGCTAATGGATAGCAAATTTTTACGATTTTTAGCTTTTTTTCAAATTCCTTCATCAAAATGTAATAAAGCACATTTTGCAAACCGTTATAAAAGACTGAATGTTTTAAAATTGCATTAACTATCGGTTATTTTTATAGCGCAAAAGAACTCAGATGCAATACTTGCTAGCCATCAAATTAATTTTCATTTTAAGAAGAATGTTTCACAGTTATGGAGATTATTTTTAATTTTTCAATTAAGACTACAAATTCATACTTTTCCAGAATACAAAATCAGACAATTATATAATCATTAAATTCATTGTTATTATACGTTTGTCTGTCTATCGTATTTTTCTTCTTTTACTCCACTAGGGAGCATAGGGTGTCGCTTTTTTGACAACGCTAATATTCCTACTCGTCTTTAAACACATAATATTTCACTTATTTCACTTATAAGTTAATACGAGGCATTACGAAATTAACCTTATAATGGTTATGGTATATGCAAGAAACATTTAAATTTCATTTAATTTTCTTCTATACTCTAGGTCTCGCGCATTTTTTTTTTTTTTTTTTCGTTGTGGCTCTTTTATTTTCTATATGTTTTCTTTAAAACTCAACTCAGGTTTTGTTTCTGATATTTGTCAATTATATTTCTCTTCCATGTATTTGCTGTTCTACCTGTTCTTTTCCTTCATTTCTCCTGCTTCATCTTTAAACCGTTTTACTATTTTCTGGTGTCATTTTCCATAGTTCTTGCCACTTATTTGTATCTCGTGTCATAAGCGTCGTTTCTTCTTATTCCTACTTTAAATTTCTTCTTTCCGTGCTCTACTTGCTCTTCTTTTGATTTTACTTTTTGGTGTCTGCCTCAAAAACTCTTTTTGCCTCTTTTATTGCCCATTTTTTAAACCACCTCATCTTTCTTTATCTTCTCCTTGATACACTTTTTCCAATATTTAAAGATATTTTCCTCAATATGTAACTTCTACATCATCACATAAGTCTTCTTACTTTTTCCCCTTCTTCTTATCTTGACATATTATCTTTTTATCTTTAAAATGAATAGTATTATACTGCTACCACTATTATTTATTCCTATTGTATAATAAAATTTGTGTTATTATGCAAGTAAATGGTTCTTAAATGAAAAACTTTGTGAAGACTGACAATGGTATATTGTGCAACTAGCGCGGAATATGCATTCTGCCCATAATGCTTACTATGCTTTTCCTCAGATTATCATTTTTCAATATATAAATAATTAAGAAAATTCAATATAAATATGGTTAACAGGCATGCGCGCGCAGCCAGTACGGAAATGATAATTGTCGGAAACTGCACATGCGCATTGCTTCGAATTTATTCATTCCCGCACACAGCACATGCGCATTGAGGCGAATTTATCATTCCCGCATAGTCTGCGCGCGCATGAAGGTAACATGTGAAATTAAGCTAATTTCTTGTCAACTAACAGTATCAAACTGACAGTTCCATAGTAGTCGTAGGAAAAAGTATTTATTTGTCATGCTAACTGCATTTTCGGTTTAAAAATGGGGTATGGTTTTTTTGTTTGAAGGTGGGCTGCGATGTGGAAACGTTTGTTTCGTAAATTATCATCTGTGCTCGAAAATTCGTATGTTGAATCTACATTCCACCATGCCGCATTACTTGTATCGCAAATTAATTAATAAGTTATTATAGAACTTAGATTGGAAAGGATAGAAAAATACTTATTTCCATGCATATACGAATTCCACTTGACCAAATTTGCAACACCATAATTAGTTTATATTATGTTCATTTGCAATTAAGCATAATTTTCACACTTCTAAGTTAGTGTTAATTTTAAGGTTAGAAATTACTTTTAAACAATAAAACGTAAACTTTAATGAATAGTTATGAAATAACGAGAAACACACTATAAATTAGATATACTCGTATATATGATTTTCTAGGAGTCTTTTTAACAGATTTGTTTTTGTTCTAGGTACGTATGGTATGAGTTGGATCGCTGGACAGCAGCGCGCAGTAGCATGCAGGTTAGCTATGGTCGCCGGCATTTATCACGGTTTTATCATGATTTTATTGTACTCTCAGAAATTATACGGTTAACGTCCTTCCGTGTCTGCCATTATTATGGTTGAATATATATCATCAAACAGATAACTGAATGTAGATATAGGAAGAGACGAGAAACCTCAACAGGAATCTGGTTCAAGATTATAGATAATGTACAGTATGAATCGAAGGTATCCTCATTTTAATTCACTTTATATACAATACAGTTTTTACTTAACTTACAATAAATAATTAAACACACTTTAAAATTAGAAATATGTTTCAAATAATGCCTTATTTTTATTCGACAGTTAATACTTTCATTATTATAGCTAAGTCTGAATTTAATTTATGTATATATATAGGTATTTTCTTGGGTTTCGGTCGATAATTAAAAGCAAATTTAGTCAAATATTTAAAAAGATTTATTTACTTGCTAACTAGTTTCGGTTCTATCTGAACCATTCTCAAAGCCTAAAAATAAGTACATATTTGTTAAAATGAATTACATAACATAAATATAAAATTAATAATAAATATAAATATAAAATTAAACATTATTACACTTACTTGCAAAGATATTTATAAAAATCAGAGTTAAAATTATTATCATAAAATTTGAAACATATTAAATTTTTTTATTAATTTAACGGATAAAATTTTTCTCCTTATCTTCTATAGCAGCGTTTCTCAACCGAGGGGCCGCGGCCCCCTGGGGGGCCGTGAAAGCTTCGTCGGGGGGCCGCGAAGTCGTACAAGATTGAAACATGAAAATATAATAGCAATGCGCTCAATCTTGCAAGATATAAATTTTATTCATATTTATAAATACGAGTCTTATATTTATAGTCAGAAAAATATACCTTTCATAACATAAATAAAATAAATATTTTATTTATATAGCTACAGGTTATTTCAAACGTTTAAGCGGAACTAAATGGAGTATTAATTTTATAAAGTTGTGACTAGCTAACTTTAAAATGAGTAAAATGGACTTTTGCTAAACAAACTGATCAAAAGCAATCAAAATTCAAGTTGTACTTTGAAGTAGGTACGACTTAAAAGTGAAATATTTTTTATTATATTTTTTTTATTACTCTCCGAGCTACAGATAACTCAAGAGTAAGGATGCGAATGTGTTTAGATCAAATAATAAGGCACTTTAAACACTTTTAAATAAAAATACTTTACTTATAGGGTATATAATCGTCATATAGGTATATTATAGTTTTTTGTCAACCGTAAAAGATGCTGAAAAAATGTTTAAGTAAAAGTTGTTTCTTTTGAAAAGCTCTATCCAAAGATACTCAATATGACATACGTTCCCATATAACAATTCGAAACTGTCCTTAATATCCTGTACTTCCGGAAAATTTCAATACTACCATTTAATGTTTTGTATAAATTTTAGTGCAAAATTTTTCCCAACTTGCTCACACGTTGCCTTTTCGAGAAAAATCGTGTTCCCTCTATCTTGATACACTATATATATATAGGGGGGCCGCAGACAATATTTATATAGTTTTGGGGGGTCCCATGCCAGAAAAGGTTGAGAAACACTGTTCTATAGGTTGCGACACATATATCTATATTATATTTTTTAAACTTACATTAAAATTAAAATTATTAAAATTGTTAAGAAATGAAATAATTGTCATGAGACATTGTAAATGAAAAAATTACGCTCATGGCATACATAAATTTTCAAAGACAGTAATTAAATATGCTTAGTATAAATAAATGTAACTGATAATTAAATGCATTTCTTAGATAATGAAATAGTAACATACAAATGAAATTACAAATTGCAAATTGCATTAAGAAACCAATATATTTTATTTTGTATAGTCATTGCTTTCTGCTGGCTACTTGTTTACTAGTGTATTATTTCAACTTGTTTTTCTGCGTACAATTCTATAGTTAAAGGTAGTGATTTTATTATTGATTACTAGGTATTTTATCAAGCAAATTACTAGAGCATATTAAAGTTACTTAATATTTTGTTTTGAAAATTTATTGCGTCTAAATTGCAATGGCTCAGTGGTAAAAAAGTTGCCTATGTAGCATGAAGGTGGTTCAAATCTCATCTTTTCAGTATTTTCATCTTTCAATAATGTGCGTTCAACTCAGTTGCCTTAGCCTGAAGTATTTTTATATGACTTCATCCCAAATCCTGGCGATATGTAATCATGGAAATTATGCCCGAGCCCGAACAGTGCGGAGTAACCCTGGTAATACTGACTTCTGAAAACAAATCAATGAGTTGGAAGAATATTTGGGGGTGGAAATGATATCTTTCCCTCTTTCGTTGCTTGCAAACCATTTAAGACACTAATTAAGACCACGATCTTTATAACCAAAAGGCACATCCTAAGCTGAGACATCAAGTTCAAATGCTTACCTCTTTTTTCTTCCTTCTTCAGACAAATGTTTTTCTGAGGAGACCATAACAGTTCTATAGCAAACAATTGGTTTGCACTGAAGTCCACGAAGGTTATGTCAAGCTTATTTACAAACAGTTGTTTATTGGTTAAGGTGACCATTTTTTCAAATATAAAACCAGAAGATTTAAAATAGCTCAAGCACAGACGTGCACAATAGGGGACGGTCCTTGGGTCCTGAAAAAAATTAGTTAATGACAATTTAAGAAAACTTAAATTCCATTTAGTTCCGGCCAAAGTTTTGGAATAGCCTATAGACGACTTTATTTTTAATTATATTGTATTAAAATAATATTTGATACTAAGAGCTAGATAAGTAACTTTTTCATTTTCTTAATTAAAATTATTTTGTAAATTCTTTTTATGTGTCAAGTAAGTACAATAGGTTATTGATAGACTATACTATTCGTTATCATGTACGTATAGTGAAACATCTCTTGTTTATGCGTAATAAGATAAAAGTAAAACTCCTCGGCGCAAGACTCAATTCGCAACCCGGCAGGGTGCTTGCAAAATACTCGCCCATATTACTAATACAACAATATTACCACCACGAGCGTGCAATTTCATAGCGACTTATTATATTGCATTTAAATGCTACACAAAATATGAATGATCAACAAATTAAATTAATTGAAAATATTATATTGGAACATATAATAGTGTTTTTATCTTGGTATTCCAATTTTCATTCTCTATTTTTCATGGCTTCGTTCTCTTCATCTCGTCAGGAACTTCTTGGTGTCCTCACTTCATGTTTACTTCTTCCTTTAGGAATAAGTAATCTATTATTCCATCATTATATCTTTTTACATTAGCTCTTCTGATGTGCAAGAACAGTATTATTTTTGCTCAACTTACTGCAGAACAGTTCCTATATCCATTCTACTTTTAATTTTTTATTCCTTGCCGTCTTTGTTCTCGATATTCTATAGCACATATTCCTGTATTCCATTGCAGTGACAGTTATTTTACCACTATTCCTTTTATATTATAATAACATTATGAAATATTATTATTGTTATTATTTTTAATTTAATTCAGCACAATTTCTATCTCTAAGTGGCCGAAGAAAGACAGTTGCCTTTTCATATTGAAAACTTTTTACCGACCGTCAACATATATAAGGGAGGTATTGTAATCATACCGATTTTTACATTTCGAGATTTCGATGGACCTCCACGAATTGAGGTCCCTACATAACGTTTTGACTATTTTTAGCATGATGTCTGCCGATTTGTGTGTCCGTTTGTCTGTCTGTCTGTCTGTCTGTCTGTCTGTCTGGCCGTCTGTCTGTGTACACGTGCAGAGCAAATTCGGCTAAAAAGATTTTTATGAAACTGCATATTTAAGCTTTTGACATCAATGACACGAGTTGATCAACTTTTGGTAAAAATCGGTTAACTAGAAATGGGAGTTTACTCGTGTCGATTTTAAGATTTTTGCGAATATTTAGCAACAGAAAAATATTTCGAAAAAAATTATTAAACAAAAGTTGCTATAAATGCAATAACTAATAACTTTTATTTGAGATGTTTTTTGATAAAACTAAAAATTTTGAAAAATTTTTGTAAATTTTTTTAAAAGTCATAATTTTGTCATACTTATATGTAACGTTTCCATGGTCATGATAAATAATATCTCTGTTAGAAAATATTGGGCCAAGTTGTTTCTACTCTGCTGCTAGAATGTATTTTATACAATTACTTTATGATGGCGGTCGGTCCTGTGGTGGCCACAGCTGATTTTTTACTATTAACTTTGAATTTATTCCATGCGTCTTACGTCCTATCTATAAAAAATAAATCTTTCACTACTTCGGAATTTTTATTTTTAGATTCGACATAATCAGCTCTCATGGTTTGGATTTAAAAAATGTATCTTTTAATCCAAGGATAATAAGACTGGGCGAAACGTAATGCTGACCATGAAGCATTAAGTTCGTTTCGAAGGACTAGAAACCTTCTTTAGCCTAGGCGATGAGTACTTATTTTTATTATATAGGGTGTAACGAGAAAAAAAGGTTAGTGTCGTCCATCCCTTTTTTCTCGTAAACTCGATGTGTGAACGAGTTGGGAAAACATTTTTGTTTTCCAAAGTCTATCCAAAGAATTCTGAGTAATAGTTACAAAAAACGGTGGTACTGAAATTTTTATGTATATATCTATTTCACACAATGCTATATAAACTATCAATAACGTATTTGAACTACTCGTACCCAACGTTCGTCCGTAGTTTTTATCTTATATATTTCAGTTACTCAGGTAAACGCATAAGTGTTCTAATATTTGCAGAGCAGCTGCAACAACAGTGACTAGAGCGACTGAAACAAAACAATAGTTCTATGTCAACATTCCAACAAATGACATCGCTTAATTTTGATGACCTTCTGGATTAAACCAAATCCTTTCCCTAATGGTCGTTAGCCAAATAAAGACTCCTCAAGTATACATTATTATTTTTTACACCTGTTCAAAGTGTCTTCCATTTTGTGACAATCCTTACTAGTTATCTGTAGTTTGGGGCATAATAATAGTAAAAAAAAATAATTAATAAAAAATTTCACTTTCAAATCGTATTTAAAAATAAGACATTAAAATGCAAAAGCTCAGGAGATGAACATTTGGAACATCTCTGTATTATACCTATAATCCATATACTTTTTATTTTAGTGTACATTCGCAAGTTTATTTAATTACTTCTATAAACAAAACCCAAAATTTTCAATATGTTTAGTGTATGCCTCTCGGTATCTTTATGGAATTTAATAGATTAACTACGCCACTGTAGTTCAACTTTACCCCACTATTGAATACTGGTGAATCAGTAAGCTAATTACGCAACAAATAAAAGTGCGTGACATGCAATTTACCAAGACTATACATCAATGTGTACTTGGACTGCTTATCTAATCTGGCCGATGTTAGAATGTCCACTCTGACACGGACTTAAAAGGTAACTAGTTCACGAGTCGCCTCTAAACCTGTTTTGCGAAATATTGATGATCATCTTTGGATAAATGCAAGATAATGAACGTAAGCATGAACAAAAATTATCTGAAATTACTGAATTTATTCACGTTAGAAGTAATAAAACCATTTTACTTTATATTCTATACAATAATAAATAAAAATAATAATAAGAGGTTCCTAACGCCTAAGTGGCGCATAATGACAGAGAACATAGGTTCTCCGTTTCTAGATTTTCCGTATATACAAGGTGTCTCAAAAGAAATTTTATATTTATTTAGCTTACTGCGTGAACGCAACATATCCGAGGGGCGCGGGGGTTATGTCAATCGGTAGCCTGGTTCTTGGGAATTCAGTCGCTATGAAGCGTTTCTCGGGAGCAGACCGCGCGTTATGCGTGCGAGAGTTTTACAAAAACGGTGATTCGGCGACTGTAGCGCGTAGAAAATTCTGCAGTATTCGAGGTTTTCGCCACTTAAATGATGCGCCAAGCATTCCTCTCATTCGACATTGGGTTAAAAAGTTTGAAGAGACTGGTACAACGCTGGATAAATCAAAATCCGGGCGACCTAGATCATCAAGAACGGTAGAAAACGTGGAGAATGTTAATCAGTCCGTTCGTGACGACCCGAACCTTTCAATTCGGAAGCGCGCAAGTGCTTTAAATGTGCATAGATCATCATTTCATCGCATTATGCACAAAGACCTAAAGCTGCACCTCTACAAAATTCAATTGGTGCAAGAATAAAAGCCCCAAGATGCCAGTCAGAGGCTTAATTTCGTAAATCAGGGGATTGAGCGATTTTCAACGTTTACCAACATTTTATTTTCGGATGAAGCTCATTTTCATCTTAATGGCAAAGTAAATAAGCAGAACTGCCGCTACTGGAGTGCAACGAATCCGAAACGCAAACATCAGAAACCCCTACATTTGCCTAAAGTGACCGTATGGGCTGCGATGTCGGCGCGAGGAATTATCGGCCCTTACTTTTTTTGAAGGCGAAAGGGGGCGTGCAGTTACAGTGAATTCAGAGCGTTATGTGGAGATGTTAGACAACTTCTTGGTACCTGAACTGCAAAACTTTCCTGGCTATAACCAAAGAACATGGTTCCAACAGGACGGAGCAACTTCACACACGTCCAATATGTCTCTGCCACGTGTTCGTGAAATTTTCTCAGGCAAATTGATCTCCCAGAGAGGTGACATAAATTGGCCTCCACGCAGTCCAGATTTAACCCCTATGGATTTTTTCCTATGGGGTTATCTTAAATCTAAAGTTTACGCCAATAAACCGACTTCACTGGCGCATTTGAAAGAAAATATCCGTCACGAAATGGCAGCCATCCCTGAGTCCACCTGCCGAGACGTCATAAGTAATTTTACTGTTCGATTAAATGAGTGCCGAGAACGCGAGGGTCTACATTTAGACGATATTATTTTTAAGAAATAAATCCCCAAAAAGTGTATTTTAATAATTAATAAACATTTTTTCTATATACGGCTTACTTTTTTTTTAATCGATCCACTAAATATAAAATTTCTTTTGAGACACCTTGTATATGAAAGTGTGTGGTGAATAGACGTTTCCTTGGCGTTTGGCCCTATTATCCCTGTATAAACAGGTATCCATTTTAATATTAAATAATTTAAAATAATATAAATATTTAGCGTCGTCCTTTCATGGGCCTCTTCAGTTTCGGGAACAAGAAAAAGTCACAGTGAGCCAGATCTGGAGAATAAGGTGGCTGCGGCATTATTAGTGTGTTGTTTTTGGCCAAAAATTCGCGTACAAGCAACGATGTGAATTTCGCGGCGACCCGTCTCATGCCCAAATCATTGGTAAAAATCGAATGGCACGAGCCAATCGATATGTTTAGGTCCTCAGCAACTTCTCTAATGGTGATTCGACGATTGGCCAATACTATTTTCTTCACTTCATCAATGTTTTCGTCTGTTGTTGACGTGCTCGGGCGTCCGGCACCCTCTTCGTCGTTCACATCTTCTCGGCCCTCTGAGAACATTTTGTACCACCGATAAACATTGCTTCGGTCCAATGTAGCTTCACCATATGCCACAGTCAACATTCGGAATGCCTCCGCGCACTTAATTTTGTTTTTCACACAAAATTTGATACAGATTCTTTGATCCATTTTTTGGTATAGGCAAAAATCGAAGACGAGCCAAAACACGTGCAAGCAAAGCAACTGCCAAAAATTAACTGAACATTCAAAATGGCCGAACTTGTCGGCATAAGTGAGAGATATGAGTACCAACATTACGCCACAAAAAAATCGAAAATCAAATATACGTAACCCGCGGAAATTCAAAATTCGCGATACTTTTTGAACAGTCCTCGTATGTCATTGATACGAATATGACATGGCATGCAATGTATCAATTAATTATCTATATTGGAAATGTTTCTTTTATTATTCTTCTGTGCTTATTTTCTTTCGATATTCTTTAGTCTAACAACATATCTAACAATACTATATTCATCTACCCTACAAAATTACTAATATGTTAATAATTTATTAAAATATTAATTGGAATTGGATTCATTAACTCAGTACATTCGATTTGATTAACCATATTTTTTAAAATGACAATTCTGAGAAAATAGAACGTACATTTTTATTTCTCTTTTACATTTCTGTACAGTGGCTGTAATTTTTCAAGTCAAAACAAGTATTATTAGATTTGAAGGACGTAGATCAATTTCCATAATTCTTTACTTTCTTTTGTCGAAAGTAAAGAGTAACAATTTTTCAGTGTACTCAGTGTCCAAGTTATTAAGTGTGATCAAACGAGCTATAGACCATAACCAATGCGTTTTAAAAGTGATTTTAAGCGGGCACACCCCGAAGGCCGTATTATAATACAGCAGATAGTAGAGAGTAGAGTGACGAACGATCATTGCGAGCAGCGAAGTTGAGAGCGGTCATCCTTTGGGCCGCCGTCCGTGGTTCCTAAACACTCCCAAGACAACCATTATTGAATAGGCCGTTCATTGTGGGTCCAGTGTAAACCAGTAAGCTATAAATATCGCGAACACACTACTCTGCATAAAGACGATGATACACTGTCTTACTGGATTACGTCATTCATATTGCATAGAAACGTTAACATTCTATAAAGTGTATAAAGCCTATTATAAGAGGATCGATTATTTTGTTTTTATTAGTTTTTTTTTAATTTTAATTTTTGGTTAAAAATTATAATAATTTATAATAAAATAATAATAATAATTCATTTATTTATCATACCAATTACAGTTATGTATGAAAAATTCAATTATCAACCGTAATTAACATGATATATTTACTTACATTATGAAGGGCTTGCCCCTTGACAGTTTGAGTTAATAATTTTGGCGCACAGCAACAATGGCTATTTGCGTTTAACACAGCTCATGTAAATGGCTAGAATATATATTAAAAAGAATAAATTAAACAATAAATAAATAAATAAATACAATCTTGTACATATACTCAATAAAAGAAACCTTTTTTTTATTTAAAACAATACAGAGGCACATCCACTGCTATGGTGATTAGAGCCCGTACATTATTAAATTACATTATATTTTGTGTTTATATTATTATGAGATATTATTACAATACAGAATATAGATTTGTGTCTAATAAAAATTCGTGAAGATTTGCCAGGTTTTCCGCCTTGTCACTGAGAGCTTCTTGTAAATTGTCAGGCAGATGATGCCGTTGTCGTATCGTCTCGTATTTTGTGCATTCTAATATAATATGTTCGATTGTCAGTCTTGTGTTACACTCGTCACAAATTGGTGGGTCTTTTCTTTCAAGTCTGTATTTGTCCATCAGTCTGGAATGTCCAATTCTGAGTCTAGTCGTTGCTATTTACTGTCTTCTTGTCCTTTCGAATTTCCATTTTTTGTGTCTTCTTTTATTCGCCGTAGCTTTTTTTCTCTTAGTTCCTGCCATTTTCGTTCTTCTTTTAGTATTAATCTTTTACCAATTTCATTTGTAAGGTCAGTTGCTTCAATATTTAGGTCCAAGGGTGGTTCCTTTTGGGTGGCTTCTTTAGCAGCAACATCGGCTTTCTCATTACCTTGAATACCAATGTGTGAAGGAATCCAAATAAGGTGTACTTCTATACCACGGGCTTTAAGATTGTGTAGCTTTTCTTGCAGTGATTGTACTAATGCATTTTTTGGATAAAGCTGCTCAATGCTTGTCAGTACACTCAAAGAATCCGTGAATATAGCAAATTTTGTTTGGTTCTTTTCTTCTATTAGGTCCAAGCTTTTTAGTATTCCTGTTGCTTCTGCTGTATATATACTAGAAGTACTAGGTAGGCGATACTGGTGTATTTGATCGTTCTCTACTACAGCTGTTCCACAGTTGTTGTCTAGGATTGAGGCATCAGTGTATATTGGCATAAAATCTTTGTATTGGTGGCTAATCTGACGAAATTCTTGCAGATAGATTTCTGGGATGGTGAGACTTTTGAACAAAAGAAACCTTGCACGGACAAATACACAGGATGATGGAAACAGGCGTAAAATTTGACAGTTTGACTAAAAATTGTTACTGACTACAGAAATGTTACTAAAATTTTAAGGAGTTGTTTAATTTTTTGTTTATTTATTGTAATAGACTAACTAGGCGAAATCTGAATTATGTTTAGTAGTATCTTGGATGGTGTGACATCAGCTTAATATCTGCCCGGATATTCTTCAGTGTTGAAAATAAGCGATGCGGCACCCTGTAGATGCCTGAAGCTCTGTTTCATGTTCAGCCATTGGTCCATGCTCGTATATTACAGTTGTTGTCTGTGGGGTGTCTTGCAAATTTCTTCCTTTCTTCTTTCAACATTTCTTGCATGATCATTGCTACATCATTGTCACAATAAACCTCCATCTACCTTCAATAACCTACAACAAAAAACCTAATAACCAAAAACAATATGTAAATATTAGGTCGTCAAGGATAAAATTTGTAGAAAAAAATGGCAAATTTGGTTGATAACTTACAAATAGAAGGAATTAAATTATTCATCAAAGTATGCACCCATATTGTTTATACACTTTTGCCATTTAAGCGGCAGGTTGTACAGGCCGGTGGTATAAAACCCTGGCGGACGAGAGTCAATGAATACCTGAAAAGCCAGTTTTACAGCATTATCGAAATTAAATTGTTTTCCTATTAAAAAGTTGTCCAAATTGCAGAAGAAGTGGTAGTCAGTGGCGGCTTCAGTGAGTATGGAGGATGATGAAGAAGTTCCAACTCCAATTCCTGTAGTTTTGCCACAGTCATTTGTGCAGTGTGTGGTCTAGCGTTATCATGCAATAAGATAGGAGTCGATTTGTTAACTAAAAAAAATAAATTTTTGCATCATTTCGTCCATTTGGTTGCAGTATATTTCTGCTGTGATCGATGAGCCAGATTTTTGTTTTTTTTTTTTATTTTTGAGTTACCCGTACGAAATTTGGCGAACCAATTTGATATTGTCTGCTGCGTAGTAACACTAGAGCCAGATACACTATTAATGTTTCGCGCAGTCTGCGATGCCGTAGTTCCACGTAAGAACTCATACTTCATAATAATGCGAATTTCCTACCATTCCATTTTCAACAAAATTAATTTTTAAAAAAATGTTTTTGATATTTTTTAGATCAGACAATGATTTCTTTAAACAGGCGAGATGTTTAACATGAAATCATCCACATGGGGCAGTGTCAAGATTCTTTATTTATTTATTTATTTATTTATTTATTTTTTATTAATTTTACATCTGCCTATTTCTGCAACGAGGCTAATCGCCGATGCCAGGAGCCGAGCTCCTATACCTGGATGAGGGGTGAATGATTGTGAAAATGGCAGTAATGTTAACATGTTATTCTCGCCCGAATAATATCACCAACGGGGGCTCGAACCAGCTACCTCACAAATCAGACTGTTTTTACCAGTCAGAACCACGTTGGCATTCTTTAATTGATTATGAAATGAAAATAAAATTGTTAATTCTTTTTAATATTTTAAGTTTTAAAAATGCAAATTATCATTATTTTAGATTTAATATTGATTTTATAATCCAGTATGCCAAAAACAAACACATTAAACAAAAATATTCCAGAATAAACAAGAATTAGCAATCTTTGTTTTTAAATTTCAACGACCTACCTATTTCATTATCAAACTCAAAATCAAGGTTAATCTCCGTATCTGAAACATTTAATTTTGTGATCATTGGTTTGGTTCATTAACTATGCATTTTATCGTTGGCCAAAGCTAATAAATTGACGGATTAGGCAAAGAGGTAGACATGTGAAACTGTCATGGCCGTCTGTGATGCAGAATTAATTCTAAGGGGACTACTTTACTGGGTTACTTGTTCTTATAATGTTTTCTTCTTTAAAAAATTCTTTTTTATTAACAGAACAAGAAATTCTACTCTGTATTACTTTGTTAATATTATGATTGTTTTTGCACGAAAAAAAAAAAAAAAAAAAAACTGCAAATAAATATTCATCTATCTATGCATATGAAAATGTTGGCCTCTTTGTCTGTTTGTCTGTCTGTTCATATGTGCGCTTTTCACACGAGAACTACTGATCCGATTTTCATGAGGTTTTTTTCTCTGTAGCTACGTCATTTAGTCTGTTTTATTAAAATCGGTTGAGTAGTTCCAAAGTTATAATAAAAGTGTGCACGCGGGTAAAACTCTATATTTTCTGTAGATATTTAACGTATTTTCTTGAAATTATCAGCAACAATATAGGTTTCGTCAGCGGCAATGTTGATACAATATTCATATACTTCAGAATTGAAATCAATAGAGTAATACAAAATCTATTTTTTCGGTTTGAATTTATGGCATTTTCTTGAAATTAACATGTATTTCTTCAGTAGCAAACTTGGTACACAATTTATACACTAATCAGGATTGAAAGTATTTTTAAAATCGGCTCTCAATGTTTATAGTATTGTCTTCTGTCCGGTCAAATAATTTCGAGTGGATATGTTGTAAGTTAAACCAGTGGCGAAGGGAGACATCCGCTAGACTTGCCCTCCCATAAAAAAATAATAATAATAAAAAAAAATACATATATTTTTTTTTTTTAATTTAAAAAAATATTTAGGTAAATCTTCAAAAATACATCAAATTATGTTCTATACAATTTTTTGTCCAATGCTTGGTTTACTAGTTACGAATTTTTTTAAATTTTAAAGTTTAATAACTTCCGTTTCCGGTTTCGGATTTTAATAAAAAAACAATAGGGTTCTTTCCAATTATTAGGAGAATTTTTTAGTACCAGAACGAACTCTTTAAGTTAAACCGTTTTTGAGTTATCGTGCATACACACAGACACACAGACACACACACATACGGACGGCACTTCGAAAATAGGTTTTTTGGATTCCCTGGACCATGAAACGTGGTCATCCGTCAAAATCTCGACATCGAAAATTTTCGCAATTACAATACTTGCCCCTTATATATTAAGGTTGGGCAAGTAATAATAAAACCAGTGGCGAAGGAAGACCTCCGCTAGACTTGCCCTCCCATAAAAAAAAATAATAATAAAAAAAATACATATATTTTCTTTTTTTAATTTAAAAAAATATTTAGGTAAATCTTCAAAAATACATCAAATTATGTCGTATACAATTTTTTGTCCAAGGTTTGGTTAACTAGTTACGAATTTTTTTAAATTTTATTGTTTAATAACTTCCGTTTCCGGTTTCGGATTTTATTAAAATACAATAGGGTTCTTCCCAATTATTAGGAGAATTTTTTAGTACCAGAACGAACTCTTTAAGTTAAACCGTTTTTGAGTTATCGTGTATAAACACAGACACACAGACACACACACAGACACACACACAGACACACACACAGACACGCACACAGACACACACACATACGGACGGCACGAAAATAGGTTTTTTAGATTCCCTGGACCATGAAACGTGGTCATCAGTCAAAATCTCGACATCGAAAATTTTCGCGATTACAATACTTGCCCCTTATATATTAAGGTCGGGCAAGTAAAGAATGTAAGACAATAATATAAGATAGCAACGATTTATCCCCGAGCGAAGGCGGGCCAGGGCAGCTAGTAAGTGGTAAATTAAAGAACATTTTAAAAGTAATTACTTAAGACGGTATAGTAATAGTCAGATTAAAAAATAATTGCGTCTTTGATATAAAACTCTCTTGGGCCGGGATTGGCCCACTTGCCGTAATTTGGAGACTGTACTTAGAGAAACTTGCTATTTCCAAACTAAACTGTGTAAGTTATATGAAGCTTGTACAAAATTCCTTCTATCCTTGTCCGACCGTTAGCATGTTCAGGATATTTGATAAGGATCAAACGTCAGTAATATGGAGAATTACTGCGAGTTAGGTATCCGTCCATTTGAATGTCCTTTAAAGACGTCCGATCGACTCGTTTGAAATGTCATTCCAAGGATTCGTTGAAAATGCTTCATTGCTTACGTATTTAGATTTTGTGAGATACGGACAAGAGAATTTTTTCTTTATGTATAGTTACCGTTTTAAGTCGTAAGTTGGCATTATTGGAAAAATGTTTGATGTATGCTTGACAGAATACTATATCTGTGGGAGATTGTGCTGTTCCTTGTAGTTTTGTTCTAGTTGATACAATGTTGAATATATAAGTATAAGACCAAATACTCTTGTAACATCAGCATTTATATAGCAAGGATGTGTTGATATTAAAGTTTACTTAAAAACTTTAACTAATCATGATTTTATAGAGGCATATAAAACTATATAATATTTACTCTTATATTTGTCGTCTTAAGAGGCGCAATAAACATTGTTGCTATACGCAAAAAAAAAAAAATAACTAACTAACTCTCTTCTTAAGACTCCGTAGATTTAAACAAGAAACTCTTATATCGTTACTCATGTCTGTCTGTACGATAAAAATTATACACAAACTGGTTGATTTACAGTGTTGAAATTTGACATAATTTTTTGACTATAGAAAATATACAGAGGTATTCTACTAGTACGATTATATAGAGGCAAAATACTGAGACTTCGAAAAACCACATAGCTCGAAAAATAATATTTACAAAAAATACAATTGATATGAAGTGTGAATTTGCACACATTTCAGGATTCTGTCAGTATTTAGTGAGTGATAACAAATTGTGCTGGACAATGGATTTTATAAAACGTTTTTGGCAAAAATCCTGTTAAAATGCAGGCATTTTAAAAAACTGATTTCCGTTCCTAAATCTACATCTTAATAGGTTCAATTTTATATGACACATAAATATTTAAAAATTTATAATAATTTGTTTCAAGAGCACAAAAATTCGATGTTTTTCGAAAAGCTGATCTGATCAAAAATTCCTGTTGAACTATTTTGTTTCTCATCAATGTACAATATTGACAATTTTTTCAGATTTTTAAATGTATCCTTCTGGAAAATAGGGTGCGGAACACTATTTTTTTGACACACTTTTGGAGAAATAAGATTTGTCAAAAATAAAATTTTGTTTGTGTATCGAGGCATTAAGACGTTTCATTTGATGCCCTACTCAATTTTTTTTTAAATATTTAGTTTTTTATTAAATATATTTATTGATACTTTTCCAGCAATATGTTTGTTTGAATTCTATACTAATCCTATATATGGGTTAGTAAAGAGTTGTACAAGCAAACCAAATATCGAATTTCTATGTTCAGCCGTTTGGCTACAATTTCTACCAAACAGACAGACAGATATATGATTTTTTCATACCTATAAAACCCTAGAAAAGAAGAAAGATAAATATTTTGTAGAAATTTTAAATAAGGTCTTTTAAAAAAAATAGATTTAAAGGCGAATTTAATTTGTGTACCATGGCCAAAAAGTAGATATTTTTCGGCCGCATCTAAATTTGAAGGCCGAGGCACAGCCGAGGACTTCGAGAACAGATAAGAATCTACCTTGATACATCGTGTATATCAATTCTAAATACGTATCATTGGGCAGATTGAGTTGGATTGGAGGCCAGATATTTAAAAATAATAGCTAACGTGTGGTAGAAATTCTGAAAATTATTTGAGAACGTGGGAAAGTAATTCTGAAAATCATTTAAGAACAGAGTAGAGAAATTCTGAAAATATTTTGAGGACGGGAGGGGGGTGGGGGTAGTAATAAAAAAAGGGGCAGAAATTTCGTGCGAACTGTTTGAAACGTATTGTTGGGCTGGATTCGGCCCGCGGGCCGTAGGTTGGACGCTATTGCAGTATATGTTTCGAAAAGTGTCCCTCCAAATATTTTACTCACCAGCCGCTGCTGGATATTAGTAAATAATGCAGTGCATTATTCATGTAGTTGATAAATAGATATGCGAGGAAAAAACAAAAAGTGATTAAATTTAAATGGCGTTTATCAAATGGTTCCAGCCTGCAATAAGTAAAATAGTTTAGAAACATTTCTAAGAAGCGTATTGAACGAGCACAAATGAGAACACGTTGGTTCCAGTATGCACTACCTGTATATGTAATTATTCACACCTACGTACGCATGATTGTTACATTAAAAATATAAATACAATGAATGGAATCGTTTTCACAAGAGTATATGCCATGTATTATTTGTGATGATTGTATATTTTTATTTATAAACTATATTTCATTTCTGTAAGTAATTGAAATAATATTATTACTAATCTTATTTTTGTTCATGGATAAATTAGATTGATAGCTTTCAATAAATTATTGTCATTTCTGAGAAGCTAATCCTAATTATAACCTTTCCTTCAAGATCTCGCTAATCTTGTCTCGCTAGCTTGATCTTGATAATATTATTAATAATATTATTTCAGTAAAATTTAATCAAGATTTACTTAAGTAAACAATCGATTTAATTTTCCGGTAATTTATATTAAATTAGGCAAGACATAATCATATATATTTATATATATAACTATATTACATATAGTATATATGTATATATTATATATTTGTGTTAAACGTCAAATTATAATCCTGCCGGTAAATGTGATTTTCTCAAAAAATTATTTAGGCTTACCGGCTTAGCATAATCTCATATATTTTCCTTTATGCATTGTTTTTTACATAATATTCCCTAGACTTATACATACATCAACTGCCCCGCCCCGCTGCGCTCGGGGACAATTGAGCTGCTCGGGTGTAAACAATGTTTAGTGATATTTTCTAATAAGTTAAAATATTATTATTATTAAGTACAACAATGGGCAGGCGGCAAAGGTCGATATAGCCCAGAATAAATATATTACAGAGCACATAAACAAATAAAATATGAAAAAATTGTACAAAAATAAAAGATACAGACGGTTAACACAATGACACATCACTTTTGTGACCAAGTTAACACAAATATGGATGTAAAACATGATTTATACTATTCCTGATAATGTACGAGGGATGTTTCCTAAATTCTGGGAATTGTGCTATGATTAAATTACGCAGAAATTGGCAATGTTATTGGTGCCAGACAAGTCTTGACATGTTTATGCAACTATCTATAGTGCGTTCAAAGGTGAGTTTGCAGTATAGCTCTTATGGCAAATGGGATCGGTGTTGCCAAATGTTGTAAAAGTGTCAAATGTGTCAATTATAATAACATGAAAAACTCGTACGATTTACAAAAATCAACTCTTATAAAACTCAAAATAACACTCAACAAAAACAAATGGCCATTTGTAGAATACTGCGTCTTCACAGATCAGCGCGTTTTAGAGCTGGCAACGTCGACAAGCAAGAAAAGGATAGCGTCATTGTGTAAACCCATTAGAGAGTATGAAAAAGAACTACTCCATATGCCCCGTACTGCAAACTCACCTTTGAACGCACTATAGAAGACGATCCACGCAGTGGGCGCCCAAGCACGTCGGTAAATGAAAGAAACATTACTGCCTCTTTCAGTAGGTCGAAAGAGGACAGGCGAATGACTATTTGTCAAATTAGTGTGCGCCTAGGGATAGGTACACGACAAGTTCATGACATCTTGCATGATTGTTTGGGCATTAGCAAGGTTTCGCCGCGCTGGGTGCCAAGGCTGTTGGGACCAGAACAGAAACTCAATAGGAGACACCGAAAAAGTTCTTTCAGGCGGCTTAAAAAAATTTGTTTATCGTTGGGATAAATGTATTCAGTTAAATGGAGATTATGTTGAAAAACTACATTGTAATATTGACGACCATTAATAAAATAATAAAAATGATAGCTAAATTCCCAGAACTTTGGAAACATCCCTCGTACAAGAAATATTAGATAGAACTGTGCGTTTTAATGTTGGTCACAATGATATGAGTGGTATCTTATGTTTACATCTAATGTTTAAAAAATTAATAATAGACTCCAGAAATCAACTCCAGTTATCAACTTCAGCTATCAAATCCAGCTATCTGCCGGTTTTGTTCCTGCGGCTTATTAATAGTCATCGCAAAACAATCCTTGACAGAAACTTGGAGGCGAAAATTGGCGGCGTTTGAACTAAAATTGTAATATTGTAGGAATCGTCAGTATTCTAGGGTTACCATATTTTTATCTATGCCACAACCAGTCATAATGGTTGATTCTGCTACATTGTCTGTTAAACTGTTCACTTAAGCGTGTTCCATTAAATTATTTTGGCGCGTTTATGTTCCTCAGCAACATTATTGGTTACATGCTTTCAAAGTAAGACCATGAGGAGGTAAGGCCGATGGATGATGGAAAAGATTTGACAGGATGGTGAATAGCAACTTATCTTATACAGTCGTGTCGACAGACATGTACGCGATAGAGATTCAAATTACCCAAGAATGTTTTCCTAGTAAAAATTGTTGTAACTTTGGATCTACTGAATTGATTTTAAAAAATCTTTCAATTCTGATTAGCGTATAAATCATGTACCAAATATGTGACTGAAATAATCCATATTGTCACTGATAATTTTAAGAAAATACGTTAAATATAAACCGAAAAGATGGACACTGCAATGTGTCCGAGCGCACAAATATCATTATATCCTTGGAACTATTGAACTATTTTAATTTTGCTAGATAGACGATTCCTTACTCGGGATATACGCAGTAATTCTAGATCAGAACTGAAACTAAACACTGCAAACACACCATATATTACACCATGTTTAGTTTACTAATTACAAAAGAATTTGAAACACGACTAAGAAAACGCCTTTAATGGTTTTAGGTAATAAATATATCGAGCACGACCACTCCTCATTATTCCCAGCGTCTATCAATATTCCAGGAAAGTGAAATTTTCGAAAAGCATAATATATAACCAATCGTCAATGTTTTATTGCTGTGTTCAATGATTAATTACCCATCATGGTTAGCGATATACCGCTAGTATGCGAACGAACAAATAGCAAATACCTGGAGGGCTTAGGAACGTCCAACCTTAGAAAGTGGTTCCATATCTTCAACTCCATATATGCAACTAGGAATACATACACATGCATAGCTCAAACTAGATATGCACGCAAACCTAAACTAGGATTGCATCTCAAAACATAGAAGATAATGTACGATATTATATTAGAACATATTTGTAATATTGTTAGAAACAAAAACAAAAACAAATTCATTCGCTCTAAAATTGAATACTGTTCAATAGTATGGGATCCCATTTATGAGGTTCAAAAGAATGCCATTGAAAAAGTGCAACATAAATTTTTAAAGTTCATCTACTTTAAAGTTATGGGATCTTACCCCCCTTTTCGATCTCTCATATAGTACCCTTCTTAATATTTTTTCCACCAAATCTTTAAGTGAGCGTCGTGAGTTAAGCTCCATAAACTATCTTAAAAAATTAGCATCAAATCTAATTGACGATCCACTTTCCTTTCAACGATTAAATTTCCACATCCCATCTTTTCGTACAAGGCATTCCTCACTTTTTTATCTTCCCCAGGCACATACCAATTTATTCCTTAAATCCCCATTGAACAGGATGTGTTCATATTATGAGCAGAATATAAAAATTGAACTGTTCTAATAATTCTAATAATTTTCATGTAAAGTTCTATAAATTTATTCATTTTTGTGTATTATAATTTCTTATGTTTAATAGTTTTTAAGTCTTAATATTGTTAATTATGTTCCTGTCCAATTTTGGCTATGCTGTTGGGACAGATGTATTAAATAAATAAATAAATAAATAAAAATTGGAAACTACATATTTTATTAAAGACTGTACAATATTAACAAAAAGCAAAAAAACAAGATCAGAGAATTGAAAATTAGCTATAAATAAAGTAGTAAAAAAGCTATAAAAATTAATATCGTATTCTACAGAAGTATCCAACCGTATACCGTCTTACACCGCAAGGCACAAAAGCTTAAGGATTGAGTAAAAATATAAGTAATCCTATTGAACAGTGGTTCCCAACCTTTTCTGGCTCTCTTTGTACCCCTCATATTAGAATTTTTTAAAATCTATATAGTATAAAATAAAATAAATAAATAGCAGTGATTTTGCAAGGAGAATGCGAGCAGAGGCTTCGAAATAGGCGTCATTACGATTTGCAAGATTTGCACTATAAAAAAGTTTCTTGGGGGGCTACAACTATAAACTCCTTGGTGTTTTATCTATTTTTCAAATTGGCGCCTATTTCAAGATGGTTTGCCGCACCACGGTTCTGATAAATTGTTGCATAAAAGCGATGTCATAATAAAATGAACAAACAATGTATATATGTATATTTATATTAAAAACTTGATAAATTTAAGTCATTAGATAGTGTTATTTGATAAATTTAAAGTTAAAGATAGTTAAAGTCATTATAAATATAAAGTAAAAGATAACTTTGAATATATTATTCAAAGACTTTAATTTTAACTTTAACAAATATTCAGTGTGATCCTTCTGCTAATATTGAGGCACCGAGTTTTCTAAAATCAGATTCAACTGATTGATGATATTTAATTGTAAAAATATGTATCTTTTTCCGCCATTATTAATTTTTTTCCCGTATCTTTAAACGAATAAGCTCGTGCTCTTGGATGTACTCGTGCCCACACTTGATAATCACTGCTATGGAATATTGTATAGAGCAGCGTTTCTCAACCGGGGAGCCGTAAATGCTTCGTTGGGGGGACGCGAAGTCATACAAGATCGAAACATGAAAATATAATAGCAATGCGCTCAATCTTGCAAGATATAAATTTTATTCATATTCATAAATACGAGTCTTATATTTATATTCAGAAAAATATTTCATAACATAAATAAAATAAATATTTTATTTATTATTCTATCTAATTACTTATTTTGACAACTAATTGAAGCTACAGGCTATTTCAAACGCTTAAGCAGAACTAAATGGAGTATTAAGTTGTCAGTAGCTAACTTTATAATGAGTAAAATAGGCTTTTGCTAAACTGATCAAAAGCAATCAAAACTCTAGTTGTACTTTGAAGTAGGTACGACTTAAAAGTTCAATATTTTTTATTATATTTTTTTTATTACTCTCCGAGCCAGATAACTCAATAGTAAGGATGCGAATGTGTTTAAATCAAAATATAAGGCACTTTGAACACTTGTAAATAAAAATACTTTACTTTCAAGTCGTTATAGGGAATATAATCGTCATATATATTATAGTTTTTTGTCAACAGTAAAAGATACTGAAAAAATGTTTCTTTAAAAAAGTAAAAGTTGTTTCTTTTGAAAAGTCCTATCCAAAGATACTCAATATGACATACGTTCCCATATAACAATTAGAAACTGTCCTTAATATCTTGTACTTCTGGAAAATATCAATACTACCATTTAATGTTTTGTATAAATTTTAGTTCAAAATTTTTCCCAACTTGCTCAACTGTTGTCTTTTCGAGAAAAATCGTGTTAGAAAAATCGAATATATATATATGCATAGGGGGGGCGCAGACAATATTTATATAATTTCGGGGGTCCCATGTCAGAAAAGGTTGAGAAACACTGGTATAGAGTATTGAAACAGAGAGTTATAACAAAAAAATTATTTCGGATGGCAGCATGCAAGCAAGGTGTGGTTCTCCATAATAGCAACGAACATTACGGCGGATAAAGCAAGAAAAGAAGAAGAAAACTACAAATTTTGAAGGGAAGATATTGGGGATCGTACCCAACATCCCTGTGCTCTATACCCACTTAAAACTTTTCTTTTCTTCACTTTTGTAACATCAAAATATTTTTATCTATCGATTGAAGAGTTGTATTTTTACTCAGCGTAGTATTCTTGAGAAACCTGTCTTATGGTTTCAAATATAATCCATTACAATACATATACTGTAATTTTTTAGCTAAAAACTGTTGTAATTTATCGTAAAATCTTTTCTATTTCATCGTAATTACTCAATTAGCTTCACATTCTAATTCACACGGTTCAATACTTCTATATAGTATATGACATTAGACTGTATAACAAGTCATCTATTGTGGAATAGAATGCTTTTCAACTATCTGAGAAATAGATGATCGAAAAAGGTCAGTATCCCGGAAGTATTTACAAAATAAACGTTTTTAATAAAAAAAAATCATAGTCATCATCTGCTAATCTTCGAATAATAACATTGTCACGCGTGTATTCTGCATCAGCCTCTGAATGAATCCATATAACGGTTTAAAACTATGTACAAAGTGAATACGAATTCCTAGAATATTCCTTGTTTAGCTTATAATGTTTTACTAATTTTAATTAAAAATAATGCAATGCTTGATATTCCACGACATTAAAAATATAATATTTTATCTATCTCCATGCATACTAGTAATCTGCTGCCTTTATCTTGTTGAATACTTGGGCCTCACAAAAATCATCCATCTTGGTCCGTAATATGTTACCGCCATCCAAAATAGTTCTAGATGGCACACCAAACCATTTCATTGTTTTCAAAGCTTGCTACGTTCAATTTTGTAAAACTTATGTTGATTATTATTTTGTAAATAAATGGTCGCCATTTTGAAATGGTTAACATAAAAATATGATTATTTGGTGTCATTGTAAAGCTAATTTAATGTACTTTTAGGGAAAAATTATCGATTCCCTATACTAGATCAAAAGTTGACATCATTTCCGGTGAAACCGGAAGTGCCTCAGAATTCTTTTAGTAACCTTTAGATGGGCCTTTTTGTCTAGTTAAACTTTTGTTTTGATTATTTTTTGTATCTTTACAAGTAAAGGAGATTTTCGGGGTGCCCCGTTTCAAACAAACAACCTGTATATTAATTTGTACAGTACAAGAATGCATATTTCTTTACACATATTAAGTTGCTTGTATATTTGATTATAAGACATTTATATCCTATTGCTGGATTCTGAATTAATTTGAGATTGATAAATTAACATATTACTAACAACCCGGTAGTAGCGTTTCGTGCTACATTGCATTAGCTTTCAAACATGATCAGACGTGCAAAATTATTGCAGTGAACCTTTTGTCTTAATCAAATCATTACCCGACCTATATTTTATATAGACATGCACACAACCTAGTTAAGATAAAACAAAGTCGATATATTCCGAGAATTGTCGAGGTCGATGCATCTTCTGAGTGAAACAAGGCGACTATATGGTCGAATTCCAATTCATTACCATACAAACTTGCAGATCGTGCGCTTGCAAGAAATGTACTCGCGCTTCTGTGCTAATGGATTAACCCGAATGCCGAACGCTTCCATACCATTCGTACACAGTTTTGCTTTAATTAACATGTAATTAAACAATTCTTATTACTTATTCAAGGGAACATGACCTTCTAACCAGGCACGATTTTACGTGACGTTCAGGGGCGGATATTATTTATTTTTACGAACTTTGAATCAAATCTACGTTAGTTTCTATCAAAAGTTTACCAAAGTTCAATTTTACTTTAAACATAGGTTAGGTTAGGGTAGGGCACATAAAATACGTATTCAAGTTCGTGATAGGCATGCAGAAACGAGTTTACACTTCTTGAGCCCTAACTCATTTATGATAATCAATTTTTTTATGTGATCAATCCCACTTCGAGTATCTTCTGACTTATGTATTCTTCATTTAACATTAATTTGACAAGGACCAAAGATTTTGAATTGGTTCTGAACCATACAAAAATATAGAGCATATTATATTTTTTCGGACACTTTTATTTTGGACGCTTGCCATTGCTAATAGTATTAGGCTAGAATCAGGGACGTAGCCGGGGGGGGGGCATAGGGGGCATTTGTCCCCCCCAGGATAGTTTAAATCCTGGTTAGTTTACCTTATATAAAATATAATTTAGGTTGTTAGAAGTTTTCTTCACCGGAGGAAAATTCACCGGAAAATTTATAAATTTACCGGACTTTTATTATTTAATATACTACAAAAGACCTAGAACAAGGGTCGGCAACCTACGGCTCTTTTAGAAAATTTTGTGGCTCTTTGAAAATTGGCTGGTTTTTATTTTAATATAATCTATTTTTTAATTTTCAACTTTCTGCCTGTACTATACAGGTTTTGTATTTTTCAGAATGTTTTACGGTGTCATTCACGCCCGGTAATTCCCCGAGTTGCTGCATATTCCCTTTTAGAAGAATTTATTTGTTTCGAAAAAAAGTTATCTGTATTTGTGAATGATTTACGTGCAAAAACATTTTTACATTTTATTAATTTACAAAAACATGTTATTAATGCAATTTTTTTTTTTTTTTGCACAAACTATTGTTAACATGAAAGAAGCTTTTCGAGATAGATTTAAAGAGTTTAGAAAATATAAAGCTACACTAGATTTTTTGACAAAACCAATTGAACTAGATATGTAGCAATTACATTTATCACCTTCAATTAGTGGATTTGAAATCCAAAGGTTTATGGAATTATATATTCTTAAAACTAAATTCTGAACTGGAAAATTTAGAAAGAAAAAAGTGAATTTTATTTTCCCAGCATAAGTGGACCGAAATTCGCAATCTTCAAAATGTAGATAAAGTTCTTTTCGAAGCTTGGAACCGTCTTCCAGAATCGTTCAATCTTTTAAAAAATTATGCTTTTGGGCTACTGACAATTTTCGGATCAACATATTACTGTAAGCAAATCTTTTCACATATGAAATTAATAAAGAGTCAGTTAAGAAGTAATCTTACTGACCTGAAACTAGAGTGCTGCCTTAAGTTAAAGATTATTGAATATTCACCAAATATTGAAGTCTTATAGAACACATTACAGGAGCAATCGTCCCATTAAAAAAATTATTATATTGTAATATACTGGCAACTACAATAGGTATCACAAACTAAATGTATAAGTAAATATTAATTTATTGTAATACTTGATTATTTTAAAACAAATAAACAATTTTTACGTTTTATTCTTAAATATAGCATATATTTTTTAGCGGCTCTTCCATGTTATTGTGTTTTTTTTTTCAATATAGATTTGGCTCTTTGTCACTGAAAGGTTGCCGACCCCTGACCTAGAACGCTGTTATTTTCCACCCAAGCCATGTAATTAAGGTCGTATCGACCAATTTAGAATATTTTGTTATTTGAAGATATTTTGAAGATGATGCTGATTAGAATTTCAAACCATACATTGCATGAGCATAAAGATGTACCGAATGCATATCATTGTTCTCTTGATTATAAACAAATGTTCGTATTATAAACAGAACAACGCTACTCTTTTGACACACCTTTATGCTCATGCAATGCGCTATGTTATGGATTTATTATAAATTCGGTTTTACTTATTATCTGTATGGTAAAGTACCATCATGTATTAAGCTGTGTACATAAATAATCTGTAAATATGAATATTATGTTTATCATTTCGTTGCGTAATTTTTTATCACTGCATAATAATATATTTATGAGGACATGAGGCGAGCAGGCACTATTTCCATTTGAATTAAAGAACCATAACAAACACGATACTATTAATTTATGAATTGCATTATTGTAAATTTTTCATCCTATTTCGCCCACGTGAATTGTCAGCAAATACGCATATGCTCCTATTACAAATCGCGTCCATTCCTCAAATTGTCTGGTTGATCCCAAGCCCGAGCCCGAGCCCGATTCAGAAAGGGCTACTTGCTTCGTTCGCATCGCGTTGATTGCTTTCGAAACAAAACCAATGTAAGTAATCAATTCAATAAAGGAATTATTATTCGGTACACTGTAAATAATAGCGGTACATAGCTATTTTACATTCGAGTTGGAAGAGCGGTCAGCCTTTGTTAAACATGCATATAAATTAAACGTTGGTTACATTTCTTAAGAATTAACTTGTTTTTATTTTGTATAAATATTTGTGTATCACTTTTATTTATTTGTCAGTTGGCACATAACTCCGTGTGTTTCATGCAGTGAAGGGACCGGTATATTCGCCCTGCCAAGTATATTACAAAGACCTTGTATTCATTTACATACGCAAATTTTGACATGCTTTCAACTTAAAATAAATTCATCAGTAAGGTGGACGGTAGCCATGATTCTTATTGTGCGCATTTTCTTCGATATCTGCATGTTACATTTCCGTATTTAGTCAACATCAGACATAATATATCAGATTGATATTTTGGAATGCAATGGTTACCTTTGTGCACCATCACGCATAATTTACGTCAGTTATCATCGATAGCACGTACATATCAAGCCAAGACCTTAAACGACAAAATTACAAAATGCTACTAATAGGTTCACAAATGAGACATTTTGTAAAGCTTCACTTAAGTATCATTCACAGCTCGTGTTTTAATAGATAGTACGTAATTCTTAGTGCATAATGTTAATGGATAATGTTAGTGGCTAGTCACAACACTTTGGTACCATTCATAGCTCATGTTTTAATAGATAATCGACCTAGTTGCCATCTACACGCAATAGAAATTACTAAACAATTTATAATAAAAATATCTTGTTATTAAATATATGCATTGTTTTTTTTTATTAATGTACTTCTAAAAAGAACCAAAATAATATTTATTAAGTTAATTATTAAATAAAATAACTATAATGTTTCTGAAGCTACTCACTCTAACCTAACTTTTTGATTTCACAAAAAAAAGTTAACTTATGTTCCCACCCTGTTTCCCAGAAGTGTTGGTCTAAAAATCTGAAAAAAATCTCAATAATGTACATTGATGGAAACCAAATTAGTTCAAAAGGAATTTTTGTCAGATTAATTTTTTTATTGTTGAAAAAATACATATTTTATTTTAAAAGTTCATGTAGTATTTTAAGGAAAAGCTCTTTGTACATAGAATAACAAACGGTACATTATTTTCAAAATATTGTTCATTTTGACTTGATTACCGCAAAAAAAATAATGTTCCACACATATACCTGCTTTAACTTGGGTACTAGATACCTGAAAAACACTAAAATATGTGAAAATTCACACTTCACATTAATTTTTTATTAGATTCAATACATTTATTAATTAGTACATCATAAACTGCAGCCATAAGTCTTTTTATAATTTCCTGTATAATATATTCGTCTATTTTGAAATGTATCACTGTATACCTGCGAAACCTTGAAATATGTAAAAATTCTCACTTCACATCTACTTTTCAATATTAGTTTCAACATTTTTACTAATAATTATGTCACAAGCTGCATCCACAAGTCTTATTCGAATTTCAAGTATAATATATTCCTTCATTTTGACAGTTGTCAGTGTTTTAATGTTAATGTTAATGTCAGAAATTTGAGATATACAAACTTCTAAAATTATGCGTTAAATATTTTCTTACGCGTATCCACTAAATTGGAGCTATGAATGCTTATACGGATTTGTGTAGAATTAACATTGTTATGCGTTAACATTAACATTATGAATTACGTACTATCTATTAAAACATGAGCTGTGAATGATACTTTATACTTTATAATCATGTTGAGTTTAATTTTGCCATTGTTAAAGCTACAACATGGCAATAGCAAAAACCTATGACAGCTTGGAAAATGGTTTGAAATTGTAGTCAGCATCTTCTTCTTTTGGTGCTCTATCCCCTTACTGAATTTTGGTGATCATTCTGGCTATAATACTTTTACTGACGGCAGCACGAAATAGTTCTATTGAAGACCTCCCGTATCACTGTCGTAAATTTCTGGGAGAAGTCCTTCACGAAATCCTTTACAAAATTCTTCTTCTACCTGGCCCTCTACTATCTTCGATTGTCCCCTGCATGATAATAACAAGTTGGAGGAGCTGATATTTAATTGGGTTCCTCATAATTTGTCCCAGATATTCCAGCTTTACTCATCTTGACGTTCTTGAAGACTTCAACTCCTTTTTGAAAATTTCGGCATTTATAGCAGAATAAATTAACAAAAATATTGGTGTCACTTAACAAAGTGTTTTATTTATGAACTTATTCAAGCTTCGCCAAGTAAAATTATTATAAATACAAAATACAAAATACTACATTTTCCCACTTTGCCATACGAAATGAAAACATGGTTACTCTAAAAATTTAGTTTTAAAAAGCTGTAAGCCTTAAATAACCAGTGGCGAAGGGAAACCTCCGCTAGAGTTGCCCTCCCAAAAAAAAATAAATAAAATAAATAAATAAATAAAAAAATAAATTAATTAATTTAATTTTTTTTTTTTTTTTTTTAATATTTAGATAAATTTTCAAAAATACATCAAATTATGTTCTATACAAATTTTTGTCCAAGGCTAGGTTTACTTGTTACGAATTAATTATCATGACCATGGAAACGCTACATATAAATACAAAAAAATTTCAAAATTTTTCGTTTTATCAAAAAACGTCTCAAATAAAAGTTATTAGTTATTGCATTTATAGTAACTCTTGTTCAATAAATTTTTTCGAAATATTTTTCTGTTGCCAAATATTCGCAAAAATCTTAAAATCGACACGAGTAAACTCCCATTTCTATTCAAACGATCTTTATAAAAAACAATAGGGTTCTTCCTATTTAATAGGAGAATTTTTTAGTACCAAAACGAATTCTCTAAGTTGAACCGTTCTTGAGTTATCGTGTATACATACAGACACACACACAGACACACACACATACGGACGGCACTTCGAAAATAGTATTTTTGGATTCCCTGGACCATGAAACGTGGTCATCAGTCAAAATCTCGACATCGAAAATTTTCGCGATTACAATACTTGCCCCTTATATATTAAGGTCGGGCAAGTAAAAAAGGAGTTACATAGAAAAATTCTAAAAATACCACGGGTTGATGGGTTGAGTCAGGACAAAGAATTAAAAACTATGACAACCATTAAAAATGTAAGCTACAATACCTCGGTCATAATGCATTCTAGATACATACTGTTAAAATTAATCATACAAGGGAAAAGAGAAAGAAATACTTGACCTGGGAAAAGAAACACATATTGTTTAAAAAAAACGTCTGAGATTTTTATGGAAAAATCACAATTTCCCTGCAGCAAAAGAAATAACATCCAGAAGGATAGCAATACAGCATCATCAATATGAAGAAGTTTCCATTTTATTCTTTATTTTATTGCAATTTTAAGCAGCAATGGTACTGCATTCCTAGGGGGAAATTGACCTTCTCTAATTTCTATCGTCTTTGTTCGATAGAAACTAGAATCTAGAATATGAATCGATTCTATGGATAGCTTGACCCATTTGTCACTTTATCTTTCATTTAGGATCGGATAACATGACCTATTGACCTTAATCTTATTAACTTATTAATATCATATTAATTATTAGGTCAATTAAGTTAATTATTAGGTATCATCTCAACTAACCGCATAAAATTCTTGGCAGCCACAAATTCACCAACCAAGGCATTTTACAAAAATGCTAATGTCAACAAACACAAATTTTATTGATAGATGAATGCAAATAACATCTAGTCTAATTTCTAAACAATACATCCCGGTTATGTAACGTTTATGATTTTATCTTATGTAAGTTTTGACATAAGATAGTAAATAAAAGCTAATAAATAAAAGTTAAATAAATAAAAATCAACGCATATCATTAAATTCGTTCCGTCATTCAAAGCTTCACTACTTTCACCTTTACAATGTTCACACATAAAATAAATTCCTAATAATATTTCAATATAATATTAATAAAATAAAGGTCTACATAACATTTTTTATCCATCGTTCGCGTGTGCAGTGCTGTGAGACAAAGAGCAATAGCGAGCACAACAAACACTCATAATTTTAAGGTCAGTTCGAGTAGAACAGGAACACTCCTACACGCTTATATATATAAGTGTGAATATTTAATAAAAGGTTGACTCGACCATAAAATTAATATGTAGGTGCAAAATATGCCAAGACGTTGATGTTTTGTACTACACAGTGGCGTAACTACAAAATAAAAAGTGTTTAATTGCCTTAAAAAGAAAATATTTACACTGCAAACGAATTGAAACACTTAATATATCTACACAATAGTAACAATTGTTGTATTAAATAGAAGGAAGTGCAACAGTTACATTTTAAAAAATGTTAGCGTATACATTGTTTGTTTGATTTTTGTTTAACCCTTTCAGGGCAGATTTAATTCTGTTTTATTTCGTAAAAATATGAAAGTTTGTAACAATTACTCCAATGTAACAGAACATGATTGCATACTGTATGGTAGGGTTGTACATCGAAAGCAAAACATCGATGTTTAACATCGATGTTAACATCGGCGTCTTACTATCGATGTTGAAAAAATATCGAAGGAAAAACATCGATGTTTCCGATACATCGATGTTTTATTAATATTAAAAAAAGCTATTTATTTATATTATATAGGTTTTATTTAATAATGTAAAGTTAAAATACGAAAAAAGGTAACTTATAATACACAAAAAGCATTTATTAGATTTTTAAATAGAAATATTCTTTTTTAATAGTAATTAATTTCACATTAACATTACCCAATATAATAATCCTAATTTGTTCCTACTATTTTTACATTTCTAAAATGAAATATTGCATTTTATTATAATACTAATATAGTAATTTTAATGTTAATTTTAAATTATTTAACATAAAAATAACATACTGTCATACACATTTTTTTTTTACTTTTTTAAGTTGAAATACATATTATATTTTTTATAACACTAACATAGCAATCCTAATATTAGTTTTACACTAAAATTACAATATAATAAACCTAATAATAGTTTTATTAATTAATAAATTATAATTATATTTCCCAATACGGTACTTCCAGGGATTGGAAGAATAACAACTGGGAAAGTGTCAACAAGACTCAAAAAGCAACAAGTTTTTTGGCGTCGTTGGTCGTTGCATTGTTTGCAAAAATTAGAAGTTTCTTCTTATTTTTTCTAATTCTGCTAACTGCTAAAAAGAATAAGAACTACTATTATATCACAATCGATGGCGCTTAAATTTTGTGTACTAATATTAATAAAAATTAAAACTTTAAGATTCGAGCGCTCTAGCAGTAGTTTCTGAATTTCAAAGTTTTAACATCGACATCGGTAGTAGACATCGATGTTTTATCGATACTATCGCCATCTGACCATCGATGGTAAAAACATCGATGTTTTTAAAACAAACATCAATGTTTTCGATACATCGATGCTTTTTTCCCATCCCTACTGTATGGTGGGATCAATATGGGACGACCAGCAACTCCGAATTTATAATTATTTGTAGGTCCATTAAAGAACCACTGAGCTTCAAAGATGTAATTGCCATAGATACTGTGGACCAAAGATGTTAAATATCTGAATTTGGAAAGAGGTTATCTTGCAAACAAATTGAATTTTAACTTTCTTGATCAGCATAAATATATATTCTCCTCTCTTTCTCTCTCTCTCTCTCTCTCTCTCTCTCTCTCTCTCTCTCTGTCTTTCTCTCTGTCTTTCTCTCTGCCTCTCTCTCTGTCTCTCTCTCTGTCTTTCTACCTCTCCCCCTATCTATCTCTTATTCTTCTTCGTGAGCCCTATCGGTCTGATTTATTTTTGGCCGGATAGATTTAGCCGGACATCTTCAGACCAATGGGAAGATTTTGGAAAAACTATATTGGAGCTTACTGAATATTGCAATGATTCATCACATGTCCGCGGAAAAATTTTGCTGGTCTGTAAACACTTTAAAAACATATAAAAATTTATGAAAAAGCTTTGAAACTAATGTACTTTGAATTTTCACTTCCGATATTCTGTATTTAATATTTAAAATGAGTAACTGTTTATACAGGGATAATAGACTAGAATTTGGGTCGGTCGAAATGTCACACTGACTACGTGGTTTTCATAGATTTATTGGAGGTCTAGAAATGGAGAACCTACCTTCTCTACCCTTATTCGCTAGCTAGGCGTTGGGAACCTGTTATTATATTTATTATTAATTTATGTCTAGAAAAATTTATGAAACATAATATTTTTATATTATTTTGAAAATCAAATTCTTAGCCGTCCACGTAAAAAATATTTTGCCATTGCGCGGTAAGTTTTGGAAAGACCTGATACTTAACACGTTCGCGGACAGTACGGCTATAGCCGTCGAATATTTTTCCTAGCTCAGGTCATGACAGTCTAAACCAGCGGTTCTCAAAGTGGGGTCCGCGAAGCGATTTCGGTAGGTCCGTGAAAAACGTGTGAAATATCCTTGAAATGATGAAACAGCATGTATTCGTTCTTAACAAAGAAATATCTTACTATTTTCCTAATCTGAGAGAATTTGACAAACACCATCAGTTTATCACTAACCCATTTGAACTTTCCATTAGTGAACTGCCTTCGGAGGAATATTTAATTCAGGAACAGTTTATTGATTTAATAAATGATGGGGGTGCAAAACATGTTTTCCGTGGAACTTGTTTTAGTGATTTTTGGATTGTTATGGCACAGTCCTTGATGTTGCAAAGATGGCTCTAAGAGTCCTCATTCCATTTGCAACCACCTATGAGTGTGAGTCGGCTTTTTCTACACTACTTAGTATCAAGACAAAATCTCGAAATAGATTATGCGCGACAAATGACATGAGAGTTGCACTGGCCAAAACAAAGCCAAACATAGAAGAATTAGTTCAGGCAAAGCGAATGCATCCATCCCATTAAAATTGTTATTTGTTATTTAACGATTACATAGCATGTAATATTGTATGTAATGTTCTGAATACATAATTGTTTGTAAAATAAATGTTTTATTCACTGTACTTTTCCTTTTTTTTTATTAATAGGGGTCCGCGAGCTCTCGAACAATTTTTAAAGGGTCCGCCACGCCGGAAATTTTAAAAAATTTGAGAAACGCTGGCCTAAACCGTCCTACTTTTTTATTCAAATATACAAATGACGGCTGGGGCAGTTTTAATTCCATTTAAGTATATGAAAACTAGTATAAACTGTCCTTTCAGGAACATACCAAACACAGTAAATGTCCTCTTATAAACAAAAATCTAAAAAAGTGACATTTTGGGTACATCTCATTGTACAAAACTGTCCGCGAACGTGTTAACAGAACACGATGAATGCTTTATGTGAGTAAAGCTAAAAGTCAACACGATTGACACTATTAAGAAGAGAAATAGAATATTATAATAATTACAGTATAATAATCCTCTTGAGTTAAAACCTAATATGCTAGTAGCTCTAAATACTGTTTAAAATATCCTAACTTCAAAATAAGAATTGTGCTAAGGAACAAAGACATGGAGAAATTCTTTAAAACTTACATTGAACCGCCGCTGTTATTGACGTGTTGACAATTATGCCGTGTGGCCTCACAAATACCATAAACCTTGCATATATTGAGGTGCGAATTATTTGAATTATTGCTCCCTGATTGACTTTTCATGTACCTGAGTTTATTGGTACATCATAACTTTTTATAAATACTTTACAACACAAAGAAAATTATTGCTGTGTTTACTTTTGAATATGACAGTCATAAAACAATCTTAGATAAGATGCAACAGTTACGAAAATTCTTGGGAAAATTTTTTAGACAAGAAAATAGCATTGTCACTATTTTAAGTAATAGTTTTTTTTATATGTTATTGCAGGGTAATAAAGACAGTTTCAGCATAATTTGTAAAACCACATCTTATGACTCTCTGGCGCGCATACAGAAAATTGATCTAGGGGAGGTCCATCTGGGAAAAAAATCGTAAAAATGGAAATAATGTCCTGCTAAGATAGGGCTGCCATAATTGTCGGACTACCGACCGGGCCACACCCCAAAAAAAAATAATAAATAAATAAAAAAAACTTTTATCGACAATAATACCTTTATTATAAAAAATTGCACAATATTTTAAAAAAATAAAAAAATGTAAAGACAAAAAAAAATATTTAAAGTAGAGATTGATAATAGGTATTCAAAGAGCAAAACGTTGGGATCAATGGTGAATCATTTTGGAACACTCAGTTCGACTGGAAAAATTTGATGTTTTTTTTTGTGGATGCGTCTTTATCAAATCTAAAATAATATAATATAAATTAATGGGCGATTCAATTTAATAAAACCAAATAGAACCTTACATTCCATTCTTCTCTTGCCTTTACCCGACTTCGGTGGCTTCTTTATCATCGCTCTTCTTTGCCCAATCATACTTCTCCGATGTTTTCGTTTTTTGGAGCAGTTCTTTTTCCCCTTTTATATAATTATACAATTCAATGCATGACATTTTATAATTTAAAACACATTGAATTATGCTTTTCACGGTGTCAATAGAAAGCGAATTGCGCTCATCTCTCAGTGCCAGTCAGCTAGTGACTAGCTGACTGGTACTCGGCATTACTCCGGAACATTTCGGACCTCGAATCTGTTATATAATTTATATATAGTATGTATATATGTATATGTACAATATTATCGAAAAATAATTTTTTAATATGCATAAATTTTAAATCGACCGGGACAAATGACTCTTGGACCGGGACACTGGGACACAAACCTCAAGACCGGAACATGTCCCGGTGTACCGGGACGTATGGCAGCCCTATGCTAAGATAGAGCTCAATAGAATTACATGTTAAATTGATCCTGTTTAGAGCTCATAATTATAAAAACGTTAGGCTGGAGTAAGGAATAGGTGACTACACAACTGCGCTTGCGTCAAACACGTGATTTATTCAGTGTACAGTGATTCTAAACAAGTGGCATTATTAGTGTGGGTGTCATCAAACTAGGTTTTGTCATTAAACTAGAAGAGAGGTAGCTCGCTTCGCTCGGCTTCTTCTAACCAAATTCTTACTAACCCAACCTAACCTAAGGTAGTGTTTTGTCATCAAACTAGAAGATAGGTTAGCTCTCTCCGCTTGGTTCTAGTCTTTCACTAAGTAAACCTAATTACCTTGTTTTTAGGTGCATAGTATTTTATTTTCCCCCATATTAGCCCAATTAAAAATGTATATCATTGTGCATGCGTTTCTAGACCAAAAATATTTGTTTTAAAACCACTGATAATGCTTGAATTATTTAGTGAAGTTATTATGTGCTGCGCTCTGTAAAGAAATCTGTAACTTTGTAGTTACCTATTCTTTACTCCAAAAAACTCTTGGCATCATATGTTGAGGTGGGCATTTGAGTTATTTCTTGGTGTATGGCCTCCTTGGCAGCTTCATATGCTTTTTCATTTCCTGGGATGTTGCGATGTGATGGAACCCATAATACTCTGATTTTCTTCCCCTGGTCAATACATCCACTACATGTTATCTTGAATTTTTTGGATGATGGCGTCTTTTGAATATATTTGTTTCATGGCTGCAATGGTGCTGAGGGAATCAAAATGTATTATGAAATAGGTTATGTCATCAAGTTTTAGGAGTTAATTTAATCCTGTCTTATCATTTTAAGAGTCTCAAATTCATCTAATTGATTTTTTTTTTATTATTGTATTCTATTTAATGGGTTAAATCAATTTAATTTAAGTCAGAATTGTAATATACTGAGCGATTGTAACCATCTGTAGAGTCCTGTTGTTCCTTAGGGCAAAGTTGAACTCGCTTTACAAAAATATAAAATTTAATGTTCTCTGTCCACTTGCATTTTATTGTAAATTATTCATCTGTCTTTGCTCACGACGTAAGATTTTACAATTGTGTACATTTGAAATGTGCATTTTCTGAATTTATGCATTCTTCGTGAAGCATGAAATTGTTAAACAAAAACATTAAAATTACATAACGGTTCATTTATTAATAAGTTATTTAATTAATTCTGAGCACAAAAATAGGTTGCTAATACGAACTGGTAAGCAACTGTAAAAATTGTGTTCATGTGTTAATTATAATAATTCACGACAAATTTTTCAGTTGAACTGAATACAAGTTGCAAATATATAATGGAGTGCTACCTAGTTCAACAACTCATTTTTATATTTTTATAGTATCAAAATCAGTTTTCGAAATTTGGCGCATAATTATTCCAACCATGATTTATATTGCTGTCTTTCTATTCCACAGTTTACTCTGACGAATCTTTTTTTTTTTTAATCACACGTTATAATATATGAAAATTGGAAAAAGCTCGTAGGTCGTATTTGCTTCGGTATCATTCGCATAACTAATCCGTATTAAATCGAATTATTATTTTAAATCGCACTTAAAGCGACCTACCTGCAATATCATTTGAAATTTCAACCAGCTGTAACAGTAACTGGGTATTATTTTAATTTTTAAGAATTGCTCAGACTAACTTTATTGTTCTAATAGCATAATAGATGGCAATCTTTCTGTTAGGTCAAGCATGTAGTTTCCAACAATCAGAAATAAATAAAACTGTGTCAATTTATGACTTTAAAATTGCGTAAACAAAGGTCATTTATAAGGTATTACTATAATGAGATGAAGTAAGAATTGCATCAATGTAATAATTCAGTATGCATTGACATACACCTTTCGCTATCCACAATCATAACTCTATGGTTTAGGTGAGTGTTTGTGCTAGTGTCTGTGCCTACCTACCGTTTGGAGGAGTCGTGCGTCGTATGTTACTATACTCTATTGTTTTATTATTTATGACCCGAGGTGCAGTTCGAATTCGAATCGATTGATGACTTTATAGAGTGACTTCCGTGTCTTCCGACTCACAGTGAATGACCAATAAATCACTACCTTGTTTAAGGCCAATAAATATTTTTAATTTATTTTTTACATTTATTATAAATGTCACGTTTTTATATTATTATGGGAAATAATGAAAGGAACAATACATAGAATATCTCTTTATACATTTTCTCAGTAACTATAATATATTTTGTGAAGGAGTGGCAACTATTTTTTTTTTTATCAAGAAGAAGAGGCTTTTACTGTGAATAATACTGTTTTTTTAAAAGATATATAGGATGTTTTTGGGAAATGTGTAAGCATTGCTAACTTCCTTATGGCTCAGTTACACGATGCAAGTAACTTGCACCAGTAAGTACTTGCACCAGTCACTGGCATCGTGTAAACGTACATGCAGTACTGGTGCCAGTACTGGCACAAGTATCTCATGCAAGTCAAGTGAATAGAAGCCGTTCCTATTTACTGGCACAAGTAGCCGTGCCAGTGACTTAAAAATGGCCGCCATGAACAGCTGATGTATTTTCGTGGTTACAAAAACAAACTTTTTCACACCTTTTTTTAATTAATGTAGTATTTGGCACCGATTCATTTTTGTTTAGAAAGACGTACGCATAAAATACATAAAATTAGGTTAAACATCGAAAATTGGCGCGTTAAAAAGACGGTTTTACGCATAAAAAATAATTGGAAGCATCTACATTTTGCAATGTGTTTCGGGTTCTTTGCAAGGTTACTTAAATAAGATACTGGAATACGTGTAAACGACAAAACGACTTGTGCAAGTACTGGCACATGTACTTGTGCCAGTACTTGCACAAGTTACTGGCATCGTGTAACCGGGCCATTATTATAAGATATACAACGAATGTTACATTATAGTGCGTTTAAAGGTGAGTTTGCAGTATAGCTCTTATGGCAAATGGGAGCGGTGTTGCCAAATGTTGTAAAAGTGTCAAATGTGTCAATTATAATAATATGAAAAACTCGTATGATTTACAAAAATCAACTCTTATAAAACTCAAAATAACACTCAACAAAAACAAATGGCCATTTGTAGAATACTTCATCTTCACAGATCAGCGCGTTTTAGAGCTGGCAACGTTGACAAGCAAGAAAAGGATAACGTCATTATGTAAACCCATTAGAGAGTATGAAAAAGAACTACTCCATATGCCCTGTACTGCATACTCACCTTTTAACGCACTATAGGAAAGATGAAGTATTTTATTCTACAAATAACAATATTAATTTGGAAAACAACTAAATATCAGATAAACGAGTTTTTTTTTTTTTGTTTTTTAATGGAACACTGTATTTTTTGTCTATAGCAATGATGGCGAACCTTTTTCCCCAGACGGGTCAAAATTGAATATAAAATTTTGTAGATTTAAATTGTGGGTCAAATACATAACAAGTAAATAAAAATCTGTCGCTTTTAGGGGATAAATATGTATGTGCAATCCTCTGTTAATCTCGTTAACTCTACGTGAGCTAGCGGTCTTGTGCTTGACGTGTAAAATACAGGTATAACAGGTAATTATTGAATTCCATCTCGCTATTATTATCATATATGTCGATGAATACCATCGATTAGACCCAACCCTAGTAATCTTCGAATCTCTCTTTAATAATAATAATAATAATATTTATTTAACAAGTACAGAAATTTTTAGAACATAAATGATACATTAGGTTAGGTCATATGAAAATACATAGGAATAAAAAAATATTACATGATCGTATTACAATAAACAAAATACAATATGTATAAATATACGAGTAGTAAGAGAAGATTTGAATCTCATAGTATGGAAATTGTATTACAATTAATTATTTAAATATACAGAGACTGAGTAAAAACATTGCTAAATCAAATAATTCTTAAATTTACATTTAAAAATGTTACAATTAGATATGAGTTTCAAATCTTCAGGTACAGCATTATAAATTTTTGAGCACATATATTGAGGACTATGGCTATATAAATGAGAACTGTGTTTATCCAAGCATAAGTCAAGTTTATTTCTTGTGTTGTAGTTATGGTAGTTTCTATTTTGCAAGAAAAGATCGGGGTGGGCTTTAACAAACATTGCACACTCTAAGATATACAGTGATGGAAGAGTTAATATGTTTAACTCATGAAAAATATTTTTGCATGAGGTTCTAGCTGAATTAAAGGTCATGATGCGGACAGCTTTTTTCTCTTGTATAAATAATTTATTAGCTTCAGAAGCATTTCCCCAAAACAGTATCCCGTAATTTATAATAGACTGAAATTTTGCAAAATAGACCGACTTTAACGCACTTATAGAAGTAAAATCTCTAAGTCTCTTTAACATATAACAAACTGTAGACAATTTAGGATTGATATAGTCAACGTGGGATGCCCATCGTAAGTTTAAGGATCTCTCTTTAAAATCTTCAGAACTACAAAGATCTTAGATACGGCTCACTGTCTAACCCGCGTGTCATACATTCGCAATCACTGGTCTATAGCATAAATATGCATTCATCTTTAATAAATAATTATGGCACTATGGGTCTTAAACCAATAATAAAGAAATATTAAAACGATATTAAGGAGCTACCTGTTAAATTTTTAAAGATTTAAATTTTTTCTATTATAGATTTAGTAATTAGCATAGTCTTTTTATTATCAAAATTTGGACTTCGTTACTTTTTGCAGAAAGCCCACAATATTTATATGAATAAACTGTTTTTAAATTAATGATTAGAGTGCGATTAAGTTAGGTTATAATTCGTTTTCATCCTGCTTAATTTGAAAAAAAAACATTGTATTTCTTTAATTTAATAGGATTAAAAGGTATTACGGGAGCACCTAGATCGGTCGCTCTCTAGTAATAATATAAGTGTAATGGTTTGAAATGTGAAAAACCGCACGAACTTATTAGATTACCTAATATATTTTATATCTTAATGCTATATCAAAGTAAATTACATTAAATATCTCAATATGTCAGAATAAAATCGTGATTTAACACAATTGTGTGCTGTCAAAAAAATTGTATCTATGCTTGATCAGACACCAATGTACAATAATTGCAATTATTTATCATTAAACTTATAAAAATTATTTTAATGTAACTGTAATATAAAGGAGTGTTTACAAAAATCAATATAAAATAATAGTTAAAGCATTTAGTTTGTTATTGGTGATTGACTTGTGTAAAGTATCCTTTAGAATAGGAGGTTATGCGAACCCTCCCACTAACTGTAAAAGGATAAACGGAAAGTGCATGCATAGTGCAACAACGGTCACGTATATTTCTTACGGTCTGGCGCTCGTAAATCTAATGTTCGTTCTTGAAATTTTTATTTATTTCCCGCAATATCTACACTGTCTATCTATTACTGATTTCTGATTGATAAATGTTAATAGGGTTTTCGAATAAGTAATTATGTACTTTTTTATTTAAACACGCGAATTATGAAAGTCTTAATTAGTTATTTTCTATATACTACATTAAGAAAGAACTAAAATAAAGGAATAAATTCTTGGCAATAATTTCCTTTTGTTGGTTGATCTATTATTCTTCTGCTTTTGTTTGGACCTTCTCAGTCTGGTTCACTTTAGATCTCTGACTTACCGAATCACCCCATGACCGTACGTTGCAGCCGTAGAAGGTCTCAGCGTCTCTAATAGTTGCCAGTGTTTCTCAACCTTCTTGGCATCACGAACCCCCTGTAATGTTTTTTAAATTTGACGGAGCACTATCTAGAGCAGTATTTCTCAACCAAAAATGCACCGCGGACAAGTATAATATATAATTTTCTAAAGCGGACCACTAATAATAATAGGGGATACGCATAAAATTTATATTTCCTTAAAACTACATTTTTTTGATATTTTAATGTTAGTTATGTCACCTAACACAACAAAAATCACATTTTAATTAATATTATAGCCAATTTTTTTAATTAAAAAATTGTAAATTTGAAATAAGCCGACCACGCCTCGAAGGTTGCCGAGTAAATACGGCTGAGACTGCTGCGGTTTGACGTCACAGATACAGAATAAACATAATCTTTACGTGTGTATATTGTATTGTTTGAGAGTTTTGTATTTGTTTTTAAACAATTTTTCACGCATTTATTATTAAAATAATTTATAAAATATATGTACTCACATTAAAATGGTCTTCACAAACATAAAGTTTACTTTTTTCTGAAATATCGGTTTTATTTCGCCTCATAGCTTTCAGCCACAAATTTCGCCTTTTCTGTTGTTTTTCGCCATCAGGTAATGATATAAATTATTTTTTTGGATTTCTAATTGAACTACTTGTGCACATCGTTACTAAACAATATTTTCGACTATGTTTCGAAGTACTGGGGCCTGGATCTTCCATATTTTATATATTTTAATATAAAATTTAATTCGGTAAACATGTATAAATTGTTTTTACAGAATTAAACTTTATTTTAATTAAAATCACTCTAACTATACACAACCCAGGCTGTACGCAGTACACTGGGTAGGCTGTACTTAGTTGGGGTATGACGTCACACGTCGTTTTCGCGCGCTACATACATTTATAATTTTTTTAAGCCTTCAAATTAAAATAAAAAAAAATGCAAAACTGTTTTTTATGTTTATATGCAACAAAAGGAATATAATAAAAAAAAAATAAAAAAAATCATGCCTATCCCCTATTGTTGGTTCATTTTTTGCAAGAAAACAGATATATTTAATGTGCTAATAAATGTATTTATTTTATTTGTAGAAAATCGCAGAAAGTATAAAGAAAATAAACAAAATTTAAATTATTTACATAAAAAATGTGCATAAAAAATAACAAAAAAAAACTGCAAAAAACACATATAAAAACTTTCGCGGACCACTAAATTTTTTCTGGGTACCACTGGTGGTCCGCGGACCACCTATTTAGAAACACTGATCTAGAGGGTCCATATATACATTCATATGTAATACACATAATTGACATAAAAATTTTCATTGGTACATTTTTCGCATCTACATCATACAGTACCAACCTGTGATTATTATTTATTCCCCCATCTTGAGGACTCCCCTGGTGGTAGATATAGACATAATAATAATAATTATAATAGATGTATACTCTCCTGGTAGTAGACATTGGAAAATGACGAAGAAGTGAAAATAACAGTGAAAATAAAAGTGTAAACTGATTGAACTCGTAAATGGCTGCCTTTTTGTACAAATGTGTCCAAAAGCTCGTCACAAGGATAAGTGTCTCAATCTAAATGGTGACTATGTAAAAAAAATATGTACTCTGTAAATAGATACTCCGATCTATTTGTTACAAACAAGACAAACAATTAGCCAAGTATTAACTGTTCAATTTTATCAATTTGAGACAGTTCAAATTACATGCATATTTTTCGGATTTTCAACCCGGGACCTCAGAGCCGTAGTAAGTAAAACTTGCGCTAGGGGCCAAAATTATAATTTGCGCCCCCTAAAAAAAACAGAACATTTTTTATTAGATATTTATTCGTCATAAAAAGATACAAGCAAGGTTAACTGACAAAAAAAAAAAAAACAAATATTAATTCATCATAAAAAAAAAAAAAAACTTTAAAAAATCACTAGCAAGGTTAAGTATCACCAACAATGAAAATTAAAATGAATGGAAAAATGCAGGTATACAGGGTGTTAGGTAAATGTCCGGCACAATTTTAAAGGCAGCATGGTGACGAAGAATGCAATCGATTTTTCCTTTGCCAATTTTCTCTAAAATGTGAATTTCGTCCAAAAATAAACAAACAAAAAGATGCCCCAAATTTTAAAAACCACTGACTTTTTTTTATTTTTCATATTAATCCAGTTGTTGTGTAGTTGCCATGGAGAAAATTTGATATTCTATTACTTAACTTCAATTAAAATATTGTTTTCTCGATGGCAGGGGTCGGCAACCTTTTTGTCAATAAGGGCGCAATATAAATTCAAATGTTATTGAGGGCGCATAAAAACGTTAAATATGTAAACACTCGTGGTTCGCAAGGTCGTCTAATCTAGCGCTGGTCGCTCAAGTCGAATCACCAATAGATGCAATGTGGATATTGGGCTCAGTATGTGTGTATCTAGATAGCGAGGGCGCATAAAAATCTCACTGAGGGCGCCGTGTTGCCGACCCCTGCTCTATGGCAACTACACAACTTCTGGATTAATATGAAAAATTAAAAAAAGTCAGTGGTTTTCAAAATTTGAGGCATCATTTTGTTTGTTTATTTTTGGACGAAATTCACATTTTAGAGAAAATTGGCAAAAGAAAAATCGATTGCATTCTACGTCACCATGCTGTCTTTTAAATTGTGCCAGATATTTACCTAACACTCTGTATATTCATCAAATATCATAACAACAATTTTTTTTGGTTTTCAACTGAGCTAATTTGTTAATTAAATCTACGTAATTTAACACGTTCGCGGACAGTTTTGTACAATGAGATTTGTAAAATGTCACTTTTTTAGATTTTTGTTTATAATAGGACATTTACTGTGTTTGATATGTTCCTGATAGGACAGTTTATACTAGTTTTCATATACTTAAATGGAATTAAAACCTGCCACAGCCGTCATTTGTATATTTGAATTAAAGTAGTAGGACGGCTATAGCCGTACTGTCCGCGAACGTGTTAAACCTTTTGCTATTGATATTTCTATCAAAACTAGCGCCAAATTCGTGAGCCGTTCCTGACTCATTGAAGATCGTCAATAACGCTTTACGAGTTTCAATTTACTGAACGACCTTTCACAAGAAGCTGAGGTTACGGGAATTGTTCTATATTTTTATTTTGATAAAAATTTCGGCTGTCAGCGCCCCTTTCTTTAGTGCGCCCGGGACCATCGCCCCCTCCGCCTCCCCATTACTGCGGCTCTGCGGGACCTTTATAACTTTAAGTTAGTTCGTGCGTTGGTTTTATGCTACGTGAATTGATTAAGTAATAATTTATTTTTTCCTGAGGACAGTTCCTAATTACATAATTCTATTAGAAACCACTGCTTGTTACAGTAAAGTTTCCCGATAACTTAATGCACTTATAGTTAAGTTAACTTAAATATAACATAGTACTTTGTATCAATATGCTACGTTTCACTGAGTAAGACATCAAAATAAATTTGTATAATATCATATAATTTTGTTGCAAGTATTATCCAGATTTCACTTTAACATAAACGAATATTTGCAATATTAAAATAAGTGAAACCATAAATATTTATGAGAAAATAATACAAAAGATACGAATGTAGGTTGTGCAAATCTAAGATGAATGTCCTGTCACCAATGCATATTATTTACTGGAGAAAATATTACTGAAAACATTATTTATTCAGAAATTGCAAAGACTTCGATATTGCATCAGAGCGCATACCCGCTAACCCATATAACATATGCACTTATATTTAAAACGTTGATTCATGCGCGCAGGTATTTTGAAATGGACGTATGCAGATTAGTAACCTTCTCTTATTGGGGTTAAATATTTATTTGTTTTTATGAAGATATATTTCGTCTGCTGATCTTATTTTGGGAACACATTTTGTACCTGTCGATTATGCTTATGTACTTCATCCATTTAAGGAACCAATACACGTCATCACTCTGTGAAAAACAGTATTGATGAACTTACTGCTAAAACTTGTGGATGTGGTTCATTGTTTACCACCAGCTTAGGTAGGTAATAAGAAAACTATGTTGTTTATTTGTTGCGGTCGGGAATTTTTTGTGGTTAATTAATAAGTGCAAGATTTGGCGACTAGTTTCGCATATATTACATGCATCATCAAAACAATTTATTGTCAATTTCTATATTTTGTTTATTATTTGTTTCGTCCTAGGCTTTATAATGCATGTAATATGTGAGAAACTAAATGCCTAAACTTCGTAATTATTAATTCATCACCATCAATGGCGCGACAGCCCGAGGTGAGCCTAGGCTGTGAGGAACCTACGATATACAATAATAAATGTCACGGTTGGCGGATTATTTGAATATAATATTGATATGTCATTTGTACTTACCCTCATCCCTCAAACTCTAGGTCTCCCTCACATTATGAATATCCAGACTTGCGAGCGGATCAAGTCTCCCCCCCTTTATGTTCGCTAGCTGGTTGCTATGATTCTCAGGAAGGAGTTAAGGGTTGTTGAATTAAACTCATAATTTTAACTAACCTACTTTAATTCTGATTACGGTTTAAATATTTACATTATTTACACTAAACAATTAATTATGTTGATACAGCTAAATTCAAAATAGACACACATTCACACACACTGGACACACTTTACACCAAACACTAATTTAACAACTGGACCAAATAACTAATTGTCTCTCACATGTTTCTGAATCTTGTCTCTCCATCTCTTTACCTAAGCACTACACTAACGTTCATACAGAATTACTTGTTACGCGACCGAACAGTCTAAATATTTCTAACCCATGATTAACAAACTCTACTCACCTAAATACTTTAAATCTTTAAATATGACTTAACATCTTCACTCTTTAGAGTCAACCACTCTGATGACTGACTTAAGAAATATCATTTAACACCCTCTTCACTGTCCATCGTAAAAACTCATACCACAATTTATTGGTGATAACTCAGATAAGTAACCAAACTAATATTTATATTCCAGACAACGATTAATTATTATTTATGTGCATATCATCGGCATATATTTTTGACACATTAGTTATCTGTTAAGAATTTACGATTCACTTTTCATGTTAAGTTTACAAGAGTCTTAAGTTACAATAATAAACAAGTCTACCCTTATCTTAAATACCCTTTCTAAGAAATAGATTATTTTTTATCATTTAACAATTTTTAATATTTACTTTAATTGAATGATTATACCGACTTTATAAAATTTTATTTCTGAAATAATACCAACATTACCTCCCCTTATAAGGCCTCCAGGTTCCAGGTTGGTGACCATGTTTTTAATCTCTGTACATTCAGGAGTAATATGACTAGTGACGTTTTGCCAGGTTCTATAATTCCTGTATTAACAGGTACTCAATTTAAGTATTAAATACTTGAGGCTACGTCGACCCCAGAATTGCCCAATGTTGGAAAACATTTCTGATGTTTAACAATTTTCATTAAAAAATTGGGGTGTTTCATGAAACATCAATTCTACTAATACTATTCTATAAATCAGGCGCATACTCGGGGGGGCTCACGGGATTGATGCCCCTTCCAACACTCTCAAAAACATGCTTTTAAAAGACACATTTTTCTTTTAATTTAACGTGAGTCGCTCAAGATTTTTTGCTTCTAAGCCCCGTAATAAAAAATTGTGGATTCTGACCTCCCTTCCAAAAAAAAAAAAAACCTATGTCCGCGCCTGTTATAATTAATATTCTAGAGGATTTTGAAATAATTTAATTAATAATGTGGCCGTATCCCAGACCCTGGAGACGTGCGACAGCGGCTAATGCCGTGCGTCTTCAAAGTGCATAACGAGCCAAGCAAATACGCTTTTTGCACTCTGCAGATCAAGAAGTTGGAAACCGTTCGGCAGATAAAATTAAGTTCCTGCTTGAAGAACGCTTTCTTTACGACTAGCATGCCCATAATGAGCACCACAAGCTTGATTTTGTGTTCCGGGGACATTCGTCGAAGCTCAGATCGAAGGTATTTCGAGTTTCGACCTCCTTCAGAGACATGTTTTTCTCTGCAGGACAGGAGAATTTGAATACAAACTCTCTCGTGTATCGTAGTCCAACAGGACTATGGCTTCGTTGCTTGTAGCGGTCGAGGACTGGGAATGGAATAATTCCTGTACATGCGGCATTTTGAATTTTCCACCACCTCCTCTATATTCCCTGGAGTATATGAAACGCGTTGTATTAATTCAAAGTAGTAGTAGACCACGCGTAAAACAGCACTATGCCGCTCAATGTAGTATGTGACGGCTAGGGATGGGAATTTATTTTTGAATATCGATATATGCGCGATTCGATATATCGTAAGTGGGATATCGATATTCGATATATATCGAAGTAAAAATATCGATATTTTCGATATAAATTACAGTTTTTTGTTGGTTTGGCGGCAAATGAAGTCGCCACTTGACAGACAATCACTTTACAGTTGGTACTCACCCAGCTACCAACCAAGTTACTAATATTTTCCTAGTTAACTGCTCTTAATCCTAATTAATTAAATATATATGTGCTGTCCATTTTTGTAAGGACAAACCAGATCTTTTTGGTTACTTTTATAGTGCATAATGGACTTTAAATGTCAATTAAAAATATTCCTTACGCAGTAAAACCGACATTAGATTTATTGGTTATGATCATTATTAAGAAAGTGACATTTTTTATAATTTTTTAATACCAACATGACATATAATTTTAAAGGTGCAAATTATAAAATCAAAATTTCGTCTTACAGGCTATTACAAGCGATTAGGCGGAACCAAATGGAAATTTCGTTATTTTAGGTTGTCATGAAAACGGACCTTGCTTGGGTTATTTCATGTTTCAGTTTTGGTATGTGAAAATTTATGATTCCAACAGTGAAACCACGGAAAAGAATGACATATGTCAAATATTTTAATAAATGTTTCCATATTTTGAAGACAAAAACATAAATAAATGGGAAATTTTTATAAAAAATGACAAAAAAATAAAATGCAATGAAAAGGACATTTTATAATGACAATCAATTTAATCTAGAATTTAAATGTGAGCATGATTTACAAAGCTTAAATAAAATGACCAAAATTCCGAATTAATAGATAAAAATTACTAGATTTCAAAATCTAGTGCCGCCTAAACGTTTGGAATAGCCTGCAGTTTGTTGTTACAAAAGTGAACAGCATATATTTAAATGTAAAAAATATACAAGAATACCGATATTTTGTGCGAATATCGATCTTTTGCGCGATATATCGCACTTCAAATATCGATATATTTTTCTAAAGTATCGATATTTTCGAAATATCGATATATCATTCCCATCTCTAGTGACGGCGTATAAGAGGCACGAGGATAATAAATGCATCAGGGATTCGAACCCGCGTCTCTGTGCTCTGAACCTTCTTGTAACAAAGCCACATAACAAGAATTCACACAAAAAACAATAAGTTCCATTCCCGCAGAAAGTGTATCAACCTGTCCATATACCCTGTCATTACCTAAAGCAATTTAACAGATTTTAGTTAAATAATATTAGTGTCGTGTATCAAATACATAAGGTGTGAACATAAGCTGTCGAGCGAACACATCTTGTTACAATCGTTCGCATTTCTTTGAAGGATCTTCCAATTTCTTCCAACATTGATCATCTCAGGTTTGCTTTCGGTCTGCCCCGTAATTTTTTCCTTGTGGATTCCACTCAGGTGTGGCCAGTGAGACTTCTTTTCTTAGGCAATTTACATCACTACAAAAATCTGACAAATAATTAGCAAAACACATTTACTAATTCGTAGTAACAACTATAACAGTAAAACACATCAAATACAATAAAAATTACAATTATAAACCCGTATTCAAAGCAGTTCTTAACCTTATGTTTTTATTTTAAAATGTATTCATTTATAATTTAAATTAAAAATGACCATTTAACTGGGTACAGGTAGTAACATTAAGTATTTTACTCCTGTTTTGGTTGTCAGAAGGCTGAATTAGTTGGTGAGTTCGCCGACAGAGGCGCTGCGTGACTGCGGGCTAGTACACGACCGCTGACAATAAACATTGCTTACAAAGCATTTAAATATAATTATGTTTAAAGCGCAAAAACTATTCCAAGCGAGATTCTTAACTGCTGGAAATGTAAATGGAACTTATCTATTTTCTTATTTAAGTGTTTAATTAATTATTATAATCAAGTGTTGATCGAAGTTACTTCTGATGCACATGCTTATAATTATGAAAAACTAATGTATTGGCTGTCGTATTAGGCATTATGTTTTTACAATTATGCTACAGCTAACTATTCGTAATTATTTTTACCCCCCACATCGTGACACTTTTTTTCTCTTTTCACTGCGTACAAATAAAATATTACACATCTATATTAATAAAATTGGAGGATGTATCTGTGTTTTAATTTTTTCTGTCTGTCTGTTTGTTGACCGAGATTCACGCAAAACCGGCAAGACATATTTTAACGAAATTTGGTACGATGATAGAGTAGAACCAGGATTCGAATATAGACTATAAATCATCACAATGTTATCATTCTAAGAGTCGGGGGGGGGGGGGGGGGGTGTTAAAACTGTTTACTACAAAATTTAAAATACCTTCCTTAAACTAAAATCTTGAATAATTGCAATTATTATTTACTTGTCATTATAAATACATACATATAAAAAAATATTTAAAATGCAGAAGATTTTAGATTTTATGTTCACTATAGTCGGATTGCTGATAGGTGACTGTTCGTTGCTACAAGTATCGATATACAATAATATATGCTTTCTCTGTCTATATCATTATAATTATTTGTATACCCATAGCAATGTTTAGTGACGCAAGTTGACAACTAACCTTCCAAATTATTTTAATAAATAACAAAGCATTAGAAAGAAACGGAATGATTCGTAGATACCTTTACTAATTTGAGCACGAAAATAAATTTACTGCAGTACTCAAACAAACAAAATTATTAATTTTAAGGTAATTATAAATAAGGAAAAACTTATATTCATACGTAAATTTTGGATTATAATTAAAGTTTAATTAAATTAAATTTTTATGTTTCCCCTAAGTACTAAGTAATAAAATATTAAGTAAAAATATATTTATTCATATAATATATTGCTACAAATTGTAATTAAATGTTTATTTTTATTTTTTTTAAATTAGTCACTGTAATGCATGATATCGTCGTCATCTGAACTATCGCTGTCATTTCTTGTATTTATTATTGTTGGATTAATATCATCAACAATACTTTCCCTTTCCCACTATTCATTTATTAAATTTTTTAATAGATTTTGCCCAAGTTTCACAACTAATTTGATCACAGGCTACTTGCCACATTTTCAAAACTTCGTTATCACTATATCCGTTTTGACCAATATGTCTATCATAATAATTTTTTGTTATACCCCAAATTAGTTCAATGGGGTTAAACTGGCAGTGATAAGGAGGTAATCTTAGTACTTATTGACCATACGTTTGTACCAATGTATCAATAAAATAAACTGGTTCAGATTTTAATTTCCTTCGTTTTCTCGTGATTTTATTAGTGAGATTTATTTAAAGTTCAGATTTATTACATTTTATAATTCTACGAATTGTTGATTCCGAAATCTTTAAGGCAGCTGCTACTCTTTGACGGACACAAGATAGAGAAATAAGTGCCCCATTGTTCTCTTTTTCGGAATTAAAATATTCCAGCAGATTTAAAATTAAAGTTTGTAAATTTAATAATTGGCCGCAAGATCTATTAATTAATATTATTAACAGACACTGACAGCTAAGACAAATAACAAAAAACATCTTTAAAATCGCTGAAAAATGGTAACTAGATTATTATATGAATGCACTACTTGATACATACATGTAACAGTCACCTATCAGCAATCCGCCTATAAGATTAATATATGGGGGCCGTATGGAGCGCTACCTGTACACTTGAAATATCTCATTTATTGTTTACTTAACAGCAAACATATTATATCGGAAAACTGATTTAGAATGAAGAAACAAATCTTTTTTATTGAATGGAATTTTTAATAAGATGAATATTTTGGGGTCCATGGGGAGCGCTACCTATACACTTAAAATATCTCAATTATCATAATCACTTATCAACAAAAATGTATTTAACAACATCCGTACGAAGACGGGCACGTCAGCTTGACTCTTCTTACTATTTTGGGTAGCGCTGTAAATTCAAGAAACGTATATTTAAGGTTATATAGATACTAACGGTGTAACATTTTGATAATTAATAATTATGGAAATTCTTTTGAATATTTATTTATTTATTATTGTTATTTTTTAAATTTAAATATTCTTTATGAATGAAAACTATAAATATAAAGATTAACATTAACTGCAAAATTAATGTAAAATATAAAATCATCACTTATTAACATATATTTTATGACAATTCTAATGCAGATATAATATCATGATATGCAAAAATGAAACTGAATTCACAAAGTTGTATTCAAATCAAATGTCATATTTATTTGTTTTTAATTCCGTTTTTACTATTCAAATTGACATTTATAGTATCATAAAGTTATGAGATATTTAATTTTTATTCACAAAAAAATATTAGTTCATGTAATAACCGTACTTAATCTTTGTGGCGCCACTAGTCATGTTGTTAATGATTCGTCATTTTTAAAAATACCGTCAACAATTTAATAGTTTCTTTATTAATATTTTAAAATTAGAAGTCTTGCCTCGGGTTTAGTTCGAGTTCTGTACTTAAATTATTTAATCATCAAACTGAAATATGAGTTCGTTTTTATTTCAAAATAAAAACGGTTCCTTGCTTTACTTACTATTAAAGTCTTCAATATATTAATCCGTGCTAGAAATACTATTCTATAAATCGTTACAATTTTGAAATAAAATAATTAATAATTTTGCTGGTCATATATATTTGTTTTATTATTATTATTTTATGGCAAAATTCAATTTACCTATCTCTTAGGTTACTTTATACATAATATCAGCTTGTCAAGGATGAAATTTGTAGTTAATAATATTGCCAACTTTAACAGCTTATTATTTGACATTGGCTTTATATTGTACCTTTCTGTTTTTTTTTTGAGTTACACATCTCGCCTGTATAAAGAAATCAGTGTATGGTCTAAAAAATATCAAAAACTTTTTAAAAAATTAATTTAGTTGAAAATGGAACTGTCGGAAATTCGCACTATTATGAAGTATGAGTTCTTACGTGGAAGTACGGCATCGCAAACCGCCTCACCAATATCAAATTGGTTCGCCAAATTTCGTACAAGTAACTTTAAAAAAAAAAAAAAAAAAAAACTGGCTCATCGATCACAGCAGAAATATACTGCAACCAACTGGACGAAATGATGCAAAAACTTAGAAAAACCTAGCCTAGATTAGTCAACAGATCGACTACTATCTTATTGCATGATAACGCTAGACCACACACTGCACAAATGACTGTGGCAAAACTACAGGAATTGGAGTTGGAACTTCTTCATCATCCAGACCTGGCCCCCACTGACTACCACTTCTTCCGCAATTTGGACAACTTTTTAATAGGAAAACAGTTTAACTGCGACAATGCTGTAAAACTGGCCCTCCAAGAATTCATTGACTCTCGTCCGCCAGCGTTTTATACCACCGGCCTGAAAAAACTACCGCTTAAATGGCAAAAGTGTATAGAAAATATGGGTGCATACTTTGATGAATGAAATAATTCCTTATATTTGCAAGTTATCAACCAACTTTGCCTTTTTTTCTACAAATTTCATCCTTGACGACCTAATATATCATTCTTTCAAAACCAGGATTCATGAGGCGTTTAATTTATCACTAGGTTCTATGATCTTTTTAAGTTTATCTAAATTATCATTGGTAAGATGATAACCTACAAAGGGCAGGAAGTCGGATTTATATGCCGGACGCCACTTTGGGATTTTTAAATTTCGATACTGTTCAGTCAGCTCAAGCTCTTGATAATTTATAACTTAAAAATTTAATTTAAATGTGAATTTTCACATATTACAGGATTTTATAGGTATCTGGCAAGTGGGAACAAATTGTTTGTATATATTAAAAATCATAAAATTTGATAACTTTTGAAAAAACATTCAAGGTGCCTTCATCCAGAGATAACCATACTTAATTACGAGATACGAGTGCATAAAGACAGCAGTTCTACAATTGCTAGCACAGTGCTGCAAAATATTCATGTGCATTACTCCGAATTTAGATTAACGTCTCCCCCTCAGGGTTATGCGGTATGAGACAAAAAAAATTTACCGCATTTTTGGCAAAATCGTGGTAAAATACTGCTTTCTTTTTTAAGGACTTAAAAAACTGCTTTCCGTTCCTTAATCTACGTCTTAAGAGCTTTCTTTTTATACCACACAATAAATTGAAAAAATATATATGCATTTTCTAAACTACACAAAAATTGATATTTTTCGAAAAACTTATCTGATCAAAAATTTCTGTTTAACTATTCCGATTGCCGTCAATGTACATTATGGGAATTTTTGATTTTTAGACCAACCGCTATGGGAAATAAGGTGAGCTACAAAAATAATTACAAATTTTTTCTGAAAAAAAAATCAGAATTTTCAAAAACAAAAAAAAATTGACTATCCACGCATTAAGATGTTTCATTTGATACATTATTCAAAATTTAAAAAAATATATTTTTTTCGGTGAATACATATTAGTTTATATTTTCCTCCCGAAGTGTGTTTTTTTTTTAATTTTCCGAATTTTCCTATATGTGGGTCAAGAGTAGGGTGACCATTCGTCCCGCAAAAGTCCCGCATTTTAACATTTTGTCCCGCATTGTCCCGCATTTGGATTTGGGAGATGAGGACCTTTTTTTTGCTCTTCACTTGGATTTGGGAGTTGAAGACTTTTTGTTTTTTGCTCTTCACTTGGATTTTTTGGGAGATGAGGACCTTTTTTTTTGCTCTTCACTTGGATTTGGGAGATGAAGACCTTTTTTTTGCTCCGTCCCGCATTGCCTTCTTAAGAAAATGGTCACCCTAGTCAAGAGAATTGTACAAGCACTCAAATTACAGTCATAATACGGCAGGTCAAAATGTTTCGAAACGAATAACTTATCTTTTCTGATTCCACTTTAATTAAACTGAATTAGAAACTTATTATTATTAGTCCATAAGTATCCCAGAAATCTCGCCAAGCTATAGTGCTTATCACTACCGTAGTCCTTGTAAATTGGACACGGGTCTCTTTCCTCCGAAGTAAACGAAGTGAAGGGAGAGGTATAAGGCGATAAAGACTACTAAAAGATATCCATGCCCTAGCCAGGATTCAAACCCAGACCTCTGCCATGCGAAGCACCATCGCTATCCCTGCTCAAGTTGAGAGATTGGAAGTTTATTCATTGCAGACAACTTCAGATTTAATATTTTTTATAAACCATTTATCCTTGAAATTATAATAATTTTTTATTTAAAAATATTCTTATTGCATATATTGGAGTGAGTAAAACGGTGTGCATAAACGACATTTTAATCCGATATGAGAGTTGATTACATTAGCCCGGTGTAAAACCGGCTTCGGACTCTCGCATGCGATTGTACATTATCAATAAATTGTAGTATTAAAATACCATTCGTGTAATGGAAGCATGCTGCTTCACAATATGCACCATTGCAGTGAATGGTGCGAATAATCTTTCGCTTACGACTTTATTCATAAATTTTACTAAAATGTCGGTTCATTTGTAAATTTCGTCCAGGCCTCGAGCATATTTGAATTTTTGCTCGTTTATTTTTTCGTATGTTTTAGTTTTTTGCTGTTGGTAATTATTTTGCGTTTATTTAAAGTTGATGGTTATTCAAAATTTTAATTCTAAGAACTAACACATTCTTTCAAAACTAATTTTGTTTCTAAATAATAATTGCTCAGTATTTCGTTAATTATTATTGTTCCAAGTCAAAAACTACCTAAGTCAAATTGTTCAATATGATAATAACTTAGGCATATTAAACTTTATAGTATTGTTTTAAGGTGCCGAAGTATGGAAAATGAATGACTGAGATAAAAATATAACTGCTAGTCACTGACATGGATTTCAGGACTAATTAAAATAATTTCCAGTTCTAATTTTATTAAAATATTGGTCCATTTGCAACTTTTGAAGCCTGCAGCAATTTATACTTTTCGCATTAATTTTTTGCTGTTGATAATAGTTTTTCATTTGTTAAATGTTGTTTTAATAGTAAAAAACCATATACAAAGTGATTATTAATATAGGTGTTTTGTTAAATGTCACATTTTTAATCAACTTTTGTCAACTTAATTATTATTAGGTTCTTAGTCACCACATTAACGTCTACCTACTGGCGAGTCATTAGGCTATTCGCGGCCCAGCTAACTGAAAATATTATATTTAATAATATCTTTACATATAATAAGAGGTTTTTAAGATATAATTAGCATATTTGTTAGCTGGTTTGGTCAATATCAATTAAATTTTAATGAAATAAATTAATATTAAAAATAAAAAAAATGTATTACAAAACAGTTTTCAAAATTATCAAAATAAAATGTAATACTGTACTGAAGGCTAGGCCTTGCTCTATATGATAGTGGTTTAATTCAAAGTAAATTAAAAAAAAATGATAATAATGTAGATTAAGGTAAATGATTTAGATAAAATCCTTTTTAAATAGTTAAGCTCAGCCTTTCATATATATATATATATATATAAAGTTATCGGCATGGTATCGGCATACGTATGTACGGTAACCGACGAGTTCATCGAAAATCAATTCATCGAAAATCAATTCATCGAATGATCAATTCATCGAATGATCAATTCATCGAAAAAAAATATTTTGTAAATATTTGAGAGGAATGCCGAGGGGATCGGAAAGCCAAAAAACCAGTGGTCAATAAAAGTAGACAGACTAAGAAATAATTGCGTAAATTTTTTTATATGGTTTAAAAAAAGGTAAATAAAGTGACATAGTGTTTGAATATAAATAAAGAAATATAATAAGAAAACTTATATAATAAAAGAAAAAAATGTTTTGTTTTTAAGGTTTAATAAGATAGGTTATGGGCAATTGCACGCAAATAATTTTTATAAATTGATACACAATGATACGCATTTTAATTGGGCTAATATGGGGGAAAATAAAGTACTATGCGCTTAAAAACAAGGTAATTAGGTTAGGTTTAGTTAGTAAAAGTCTAAAACCGAGCGGAGCGAGTTACCCATCTTCTAGTTTAAGGACAAAGCACTATTTTAGGTTGGGTTAGGTTAGTAAGGGTTTTGTTAGAAGAAGCCGAGTGAAGCGTGCTACCCATCTTCTAGTTTAATGTCAAAACACTATCTTAGGTTAGGTTAGGTTAGTAAGGGTTTGGTTAGAAGAAGCCGAGCGAAGCGAGCTACCCATCATCTAGTTTAATGACAAAACAAACTCACACTAACATAACAATGCCACCTATTTAGAATCACCGTACATTGAACAAATCATGTGTGGTATAGTAAATATGAATAGTAAAACTATGTACATAACACAAAACCTTAAAGACTTAATAGATGGGGAAATACCATTTTTATAATCCTTTAAGAATGGGTGTATTAAGTACATTTATGATCCCATTAACCGGGTTTTTCTGATCTAAGGAGCCCTGTTCGATTTCAAAATAATCCAACAGGTATCTTTTACCTGGCGTATTTTCTGAATGGAAAATTTAAAAATTATTAATAGACCAAGTATGATAGTTATTTAATAAGTGTAGTCTGTCCACTTTTATTGACCACTGCTTTTTTGGCTTTCTGATCCTCTCGGCATTCCTCTCAAATATTTACAAAATATTTTTTTTCGATGAATTGATTTTCGATGAACTTACCGTGAATCCGTATGTATATATAGGTATATACTTATACAAATAAATGAATGACTCGTAGAGCCCTTCCCGATATTTCCCGGGACCCCAGGGTTCCTGTTGAGAGATCCTGGTGTAGTCTAATAATCATTAGGTAAAATGACAATATTAAATCAGCACTCGTGTTATTAATTTTTCCACTTTGAAAAGATGTCCCCATCATTGACTATTTTTTATGAGAATTTAACTGAATACATGTTAGAATTCAAAGATTAATATATCTCTAGTAAATGTCAGAGTTAAGTTATGATTCTTTCTTTGTGAAATAAACAGGAAACGCGTATATGGATAAAGAATATAATATTTATAATAGGATAAATAGAGTGAGTATGGTTGACAGAGAGCAACTTCTTTCAAAGAAATTTGATTTCTTTTTCTACTGTAGATATATGGCATCATTATTTACCGTCTTTGTACAAGATAATAATAATAGATATGGACGCTTGATTTGTGACGAGATTTAAAAAAAATCTATGTAAGAAAATAGTCGAGTGGACAGTTTTGTAAAAATTTGTAGCATATGTGGCTTGTTATTGTACAAATAGTTCTAGACGCAGACATTACGTAACTTATTGTGATATTATTTTAAATTATATTGGTTCTCATTCTTTATTTTATCTTTTCTATTGTACAATTCTTTTATAGCTGCAACATAAATAAAATATACTATAGCACTATAAGAAATGTGACAAAATTAATAAATTGTGCAAAGTTAAGCACAAAAAGTCGACAGTACTTCATATTAGGAGAATATGGGTACTTATGGTACTTTGGGTACTTTGTTTTTCCTCAAAAACATGCAAAAGTGTTTGCACTTATTTGAAAAAATGCGATTTGATGTATAGTAAGTAGTTCCTTTCTCTGGTTTAGCGGAATTAAAAGCCAGTTTCGTTTTCTTAAGTTTACGAGGCTAAGCAAGCTCGGTTTTCTCGGGGCGCCATCGTGTGTTTCTTCGTTTTTGGTCGCTTGTTGTTTGGAAGTTCGGACCTTTTTTCTTGCTCATCGCTTATTTTTCACCTGTCTATTAAATATTATGCCCCCCTTAAATTAAATGAAAGAAGATAAAAAAGGTGCTATTTCAAGTTAATATAATTTTTTGACAAGGGCGCCAAAAACATTGCTACGGCTCTGCCTAAACGTTTGGAAAAGACTATAAATGAAAGAAACTAACTTTTGTGTTACACATGTACGAGAAATATTGTTAAAAAATAATGATGAAGATAATTTTTTCGTTAAAACACGTTTCATGCGATTTCTGCTATATTTGTCTAGCCAATACGTTCAGAAGTAAATAAACAAATAAGGAATTTAGATTGATAAACTGAAAGACTGGACATTCAGACGCATTTTTGCACATACTTAAGTATTGCTAAGATGTAATTTTCCCATTTTTAGACAACTTAACACTTTCCAGAACTTTCATTTAATCTAGTTTTCTCACTTTCCACTTCCAGTATGGCACGTCCTAACTCAAATAAATAAACAGAAAGATCTATTTTTCTTATTACTTGCCCGACCGTAATATATAAGGGGCAAGTATTGTAATCGCGAAAATTTTCGATGTCGAGATTTTGACTGATGACCACGTTTCATGGTCCAGGGAATCCAAAAAACCTATTTTCGAAGTACCGTCCGTATGTGTGTGTGTGTATACACGATAACTCAAACACGGTTCAACTTAAAGAGTTCGTTCTGATACTAAAAAATTCTCCTAATAATTGGGAAGAACCCTATTGTTTTTTATTAAAATCCGAAACCGGAAACGGAAGTTATTAAACTTTAAAATTTAAAAAAATTTGTAACTAGTAAACCACGCCTTGGACAAAAATTTGTATAGAACATAATTTGATGTATTTTTGAAGATTTACATAAATCATCTTTTAAATTTAAAAAAAAAAAAATATTTTTTTTTTATGTATTTTTTTTTTTTTATTATTATTTTTTATGGGAGGGCAAGTCTAGCGGAGGTCACCTTTCGCCACTGGTTAAGAAATGATAAAATTTCTAAAAAAAAAACAATATTATTAACAGCGCTATTTTATTTCATTGAGGCGCGGTTTTTCCACCTTCAGATAAAGTTCCAGGTAACTATCTGACAGATAAGGTTATTTGTAACTTCATCTGCTGAGTAAATGTCATCCCTTCTTTCTATACAAATGTATCTATCGGATAGTTATCTAACGGATAATGAGACTGACGTATTGAATTCACTGACTGGTATTGACATTTATTCAGCAGATGAAGTTACAAATAACCTTATCTGTCAGATAGTTACCTGGAACTTTAACTGAAGGTGGAAAGACCGGGCCTGAACGTAATTAAAAATCCTTTATATTTATAAGTACACCATTATTCGGTGATTATTTTGGTCAAAAAGGTTACCGACCTTGATGATATTGTCGTATTGTGTTAGTACTGGATAACAGAGTCTTTACTCAATAAAATGAATGTGTACGCTACTGTACTATATCTAGTAATATTTCCTCTTTCCTAGTGTATTCCCCGTCACTGAGAGCGGTAAGAGTCGTCAAATAGACGGCTTATTGAATTCTTGTGGTCCAGGCAGCATCCATTGTATAACACATATGAATATCCAGAGAGAATGGGGCCGGATTTTCTGGCAGTAACGTGTCTTGTGTCAGAGTTTCAAAACTCAAAGTCATCTCATTCATTAACCATGCTACTGCCAGTTGACTAGTTGATGGACAGGGCCGTACACTAGAATTTTAGAAGGGTTATAATTATGTCTGATAACATGCTTGCTGATCACTAACATGAAAGGAAAATTTTAAAGTACAGCTACGGAGATTTTAATGTAACTAATTTGTCTTTTAAACTGTATTCTATTGTTTCTGAGAAAGGTAACAATGATAAAACAAAAAATATAATTAGGCACTTAAGGAGCTAGTCAATATATCTAGAAAGCATGCTTTGGTAAATTGAAAAATGAAGACAAAATATTTCGTATATGGTGAATTATAAAATTGAACTTATTTAATAGCCGGTCACCATGGTGTAACTGTCACTGTAGTTGTTGCCTAAACCAGGGGGCTCGGGTTCGAATCCCTGTGATGGCATGGATATATGTGTTTGTAATTGTAATTTTAAGGTTAAGTTGTATGAAATAATGAATGAAAATGTTGATGCTGACTAATATGGCCGAAAGACTAACGGCTAAAAAAACAATTATAAAAAAAACTTGTTTAATAATATACGAGGGTCAACCAATAAATAAGGAACTCTATTTATTACACATTTTTATTAACAAGTTATATTTTAAATAAAAGTACAATATTATAAAAAATCAGCTGTGACCACCGCAGGACCGACCGCCATCATAAAGTAATTGTATAAAATAAATTCTAGCAGCAGAGTAGAAAAAACTTGGCCTAATATTTTCTAACAGAGATATTATTTATCATGACCATGGAAACGTTACATATAAGTATGAAAAAATTGAGAATTTTAAAAAATTTTACGAAAAATTTCGAAATTTTTCGTGTTATCAAAAAACGTCTCAAATAAAAGTTATTAGTTATTGCATTTATAGCAACTTTTGTTAAATAAATTTTTTCGAAATATTTTTCTGTTGCTAAATATTCGCAAAAATCTTAAAATCGACACGAGTAAACTCCCATTTATAGTCAACCGATTTTTACCAAAAGTTGATCAACTCGTGTCATCGATGTCAAAAGCTTAAATATGCAGTTTCATAAAAATCCTTTAAGCCAAATTGGCTCTGCACGTGTACACAGACAGACGGACAAACAGACGGACAGACGGACAGACGGACAGACAGACAGACCGACAGACATCATGCTAAAAATAGTCAAAACGTTATGTAGGGACCTCAATTCGTGGAGATCCATCGAAATCTCGAAATGTCAAAATCGGTATGATCACAATACCTTCCTTATATATGTTGACGGTCGGTAAAAATATATATAGTAAGTGACAACAGTGGTTTATAATAATCATTAATTTTATTTTTTCTGTTTCAGGTATGTAATTCTCCTTCTTTTCCACGTGTGCTTCTACTATGGTAAGCAATATATTGTAAACTAGCAATCATTCGTACAGTAGCAGGGTGAAACAGATCTTTATTTTTGCAATAAAATACCTTCTAACGAACTTCCTATTGAGGTAATTTAAAGAATACCTAAAATTTCTTACAAATTATAAAAGGAAACTATCTAAGTTAATGTGATAAAAGTTACGAACCTATTTATTACAAGAAAATTAACTCAATTCGACATATAAAGTATAAACGTGTATTTAATTCTAGCAATTTCATGAAATCAATTAAAATCGTACAGAAATCTAATTTGTGGCTATGGTACGCATGCGTGACAAGGTAACCATGAGCGCATAGAACCCGCTGAGCAATGTGCTGATCTACGACCGAACATGCTTTTCCTGAGAATATTACTTTAAGATGATGTCATACCGGAAATTCAATATATAACTTAATATAATAATATTGAAAATTTTTAATTCTGTTTTAAATATCCGATAATCACAAAATGATTGCGAATGGTAAAGAAAAAGAAAATCATTTTTAGGGTTTTGTAGGTAGTACCGAAAAACCCTTATACCGTCATTTTGTCGTCTGTCTGACTGTCTGTCTATCTGTCTGCTCGGTAAAATTTGTAGCCAAACGACTAAACCTAGAGAGTTGAAATTTGGCATGCTTATACAACTCGTTGACCCGCACATAGGAAAAATACCAAAACATCTAAAAAACATATATCCCTAAAAATATAAACAAATATGTGCTCAACGAAAAAAAAATATTTTTTTTATAATTCTGAGTAGGGTATCAAATGAAAGCCCTTGGTACGTGAATTAACGATCAAATTTTCATTTTTGCAAAATAAATTATTTGGAAGCGATTTTTGCCAAAATTGTGCAAAAAATTTTTTGTCCCACACCCTGTAGCCCAGATGGTTTAAACTAAAAATCTGAAAAAATTCTAAGTAATGTACATTGGTGTGAACCGGAATAGTACAACAGGAATTTTTGTTCAGATTATGTTTTCGGAAAATAACGCATTTTTTGTGTTTTTTGCGTGACCATGATAATATTAATGATATTATGTAGCACAGTAAACAGAGCGCTTCGATGGTGTAATGGTTAGTATACTGGTGTTCTAATTTGCAAACTCGAGCCGAATCCCTGAAATTATGCAGTGAGCCGGTTCATTTAGATTTGGTGAGCCGACTTACTTCGGTTAGTGTATTGATCCGACTCAGTGAGCCAGTTCGTTCATTAACGACCTATCTCTAATAACAATATCTAAAATGGCACTTTAGTAAAGTTTTTACCCGTGCTACGGTTTTCACTCCATAGAAAAGATTTACACACTAACTATATAAATAGCTATTATAACATTGGAAGCAACAATTTGTATGTGCTCAAAAAATTGACTTTGTCAAGAAAAGGAATTTGATGTCAAATTAAAAGTAAACTGTTAAGTTTTAAATTCTGTTAGTAATGCGAATTTAACGTAAATCCACGTAAACAAATACATTGAGACAAACACATAACAGTAAAGCAAACAAGAATGTAAAAATGTGTGCGTTTAGTCGTGTAGTGTAAGAATATTGCAATACCAGTAACCTTTTAACACGTCTGTGAAATGTCGATGACCCTTCTTATAAAATACCCCATATATTTTTCAAGAGTGAGTTTCTCCACGAATCTCATCTGATCTGTTGGACTGTCACCGGCTATGGATGGTCTGAATACACATAAAGAGACGCAAGTTAAGTTTTGCATTTCAAATCAGCTTCAGCCTCTTAGACTTTGTGCTTCGTGCCAGATCGAACAGAATGATATTTTGCATAAAGATCGGTCTCTATATTCATTTTATTGTCGCACTGTGTAGCTGAGAAGCTCTCGGAATAAACGGTTATACCAAAGAGATGTCAGCTTGTAGGTTGCTACTTTGCGCCTGGGTGCATTTAGCAACTATCGCACTATCGCTCTTTACCGGACTCGACGCGTGTTTCTAAATGTATATGGTAGTCCCGGAGGACTTACTACGTCTTACCAATGAAAAAGTTCCGGTAAATTTATAGAAATGGCTTCGGCCTTTGTCACTAAACGGGAATATTGTTTTCTACGATTGTTAGGTTACATTCACATAAACTGATATGTGTACAGTTGTAACAATAAAATACTCAATGAAAACGTTCTCAGCAGAAGGCGATAGATTCATTCTTTAATTCGTTTTATTCATGTCTATTAATTCTACCACAGTAAAATGTTTTCTATACTTTTTCTGATTTTGAAAATGTGTGATGTTTCATTTCATTCAATTCCATTCAATGCCTCTTTTACTTTTACATCACTTTTCTTCTTCTATTGCACTTTTCATGACTAGCAATCAGCATATAACTTGCTAGTGCCGAAATAGTTTTTTGGATCTAAAATGATACGCTACAGTTCCTTAAGCGAGCCAGGAGCTCCTTCATCTTCCAAGGTCTCTAATACCCTTTTCACACTAGATCTTTAAGACGAGTGAACTTAAAGTTCACCGATGTTTAAGATCGGTATGCTTTCACAATTGCTGTTTAAATCTCTGGTGCTGTCATCAGCTACAGTAATTTTGTCCTTAAGTTACCGTCATGAAATTACCAGTTTTGAACTGTCTGCGCAGACGCACATTTTGAATTATTATAAACAAATATGGATATTTCATTTCATTCTACAATAAAGACACTACAATAAAGAATATATTACACCTGTATTAACATGTAAGTCGATACATTTTATCTCAATTATTGTAGCTCTGTATTTTATTAAACACATTAATAAAATAAATAATTTTATTATAACAATAAGTATAAACTTCTTATAACGTCGATATAATACAGTATTCTTGTTTATGATAATATAAAATGTTGACAGCACAAATTCAAGGAGTATTTTTTTATAACAGAAATTAAGTTGCCAATGCGGACGAAGTTTAAGACGCAGATCTCTGTCTTAAACATCGCTTGTAATTAGACGAGGCCATACGGTTTCACATTAGCATTTAAAGATACATTCACTTTAACATCCGATCTTAAAGATCTAGTGTGAAAAGGGTATAAACTCTTCATAAGTATTCTGTTAAACTGTAGAATTTGGTATTTGTCTCGTTTAAGATTTCGGGATTTGTCTTTATCAGGTGTAAAGGAATGTTCTAGATTGCAGTCGCGCACTCGGGAGGGGGTCACAGGTTTGAGCCCCCTTCAAAACACTCAGAAAATCACGCTTTTAAAGGATACGTTTATCTTGTAATTTAGGTTGAGCCCGCCCAAAGAAAACACACGCGCCTGCTACAGTGTATTCTTGTATGGAACTGAAATCTAATTATCATCCTAAGAAATAATAGCAGAAATATAGAAGACGCAAATAATATGATATAGCCACGTTAAAATTATGCAAAACATACAAAATGTGATTTGTTACATAAAATTCAAAATTGAGATATTAGTATCAATGTCTTCCTCTTAGTGAAATTTATAAAATAAAATCATTAAGTTAATCAAAAATGGTATGTACCATTTAAAACGTGTAAATTAAAACAAAAAATAAAAATATAAAAAAGTGTCTTTTTATTTTTCGTGATGAACTTATAAAATGGTACAAAGAATTGAGCTACGATCTTCATCTATAGGTGTACCTCTATAAGAGGTTTTATGTAATTATTTGGAAAATTTTATTTGTGATTTGCATGTTTAAAAAATAATAAATAAATAAAATATTTAAGAAAAGAATATTTTTGTTCCTAAACATTCATTCAAATCAAACTTTATCCTTGTTTCGTCTATTTAAACCATAATTGGTCCATTAAGTTCATGCAAAACATGATTTGTCGAAATTTAAATAACCGATTTTTCGTATTTTTGTTGATTAAAATTTTTATGTTTGGAACCTTAAAAATAAGAGAGTCGAAAAATTAGGATTATAATATTTTTTGCAATTATTTCAAAATTGTATTAGTGTGACAAATCACGTTTTGAATGTTACCTTATATACAAAAATGAGAGAAATTGAGTTCAGCAGGAAATAAAAATAAAATAATGTGATGACAGGTCTATCTCTCTTATTTCCTCTTCTTGGGACTGTCAGTCAGGTTGACAACACTTATTAGCTCTTCGGTTATCCGATCTCTCCATATTTTGCGAGATCTTCCCACTGGTCCACGGGTGGTTTAGTTTGTTTCCCAGATACACTTTACCATTCTGTCAATCGTTTAATTTTTACTTTGCGTATAAAATGGTATGCATATTCAAGCAAGCAAGTTTGGTTCAAATATTATTTTATCTTATGTTGTATGATATAAATAATTGTCATTTTTCGACATTCAACATTTTGTTAAGTAAAATTCTTATAAGAATCCTTCATCTAAAAATTGTTGGCTGGTAGTCAATAGAACTACTGTTAGTTTAAATTACATGTTATACCATATCAATAGTAGTTACCTAAGTTTCCTAAAATGTACACGGTACATTAGCTCTTCCTACATAACCAGTAACATCTCAGAAAGTCATTATGTATAGTTACTTCACTTTTAATAACGATTATATGTTATTTTAATTATTATTCAAGACATTTCAAACAAAAGATACAATAAATATAAATATTAATTAAACTAAATGGGCGTTTATAATTACTTAAGGTTTATATTCGGTGGTAACAACAATAATTTATCGATTTATCTTGAGGCATCAGACACAACATGACTTGTAATTTACTTTATATTGAATATAGGTACTTAACAAATTCATTTGTTACATGGTCAGCTCTGTGGTTACTACTCTTGTTCTTTAAATTATGGTTGTTTTATATACGGAACAAGAATATGGAATAGGAAATAAGAATAATACACAAGAATAAAAAATATGAAACCGTTTTTATCGGACATAACATTTCGTCGTTACGCCTGCGTACTTGCGTTGGCCTGTGTTTAACGGTTGTCGTTTGACAGGTTGTTGTGTTTAATATAACCTTTCAAAAAATTCGTTTTCAGTAATATGGATTTAGAAGATTTTGTAAATTTATTTTCTTGTGTTTCACACATTATATTGTTGTTTCCTACCTTCTGATCACAGCAGGAAAACATCTGTTGAACAAATTTTATTACGGCCGACATTTTGACCATTGTGCGCATGCTTATCGTCTCTTATTCGTGGAAGAAGAATAAAATGTTAAATGTTACCAAGTTTTCTTATGTTTAAATTAAATTTCATTCCTACATAAACCGATATACGGCGCCATGTTTTAACAGCTTGTGTACTATTCTTATTTCCTATTCCTTATTCTTGTTCCGTATATAAACCAACCATTACTCTCACATACTATTTAGTCAGTGGTTTTGCTTTACGTGGATTTCACTTGTTTATTGTTTAAATTCATATAGTTTTGTAAAAGTAATATACTACTAAAGTCATACCCAGACTTACAACGATTCGATTTACGTTTCGTAAATGCTATTTTTCTTGTATAAGCTCATTTATCTTCACTCTAATAACAGTAATGTTAAAGGGACTTCATGGTACACTAAAAAATGAACTTTTAGTGTACCATGAAGTCCCTCGCTTTTCGTCTTATTAACTATTTACACTTCTTTTTTGGTTAAATTTAGTGTACAGTTTACACATACATACTGGTTAAATTACAGTATTAGAAAATAAATTGTATTAATTTTAACACTGAAAAAGTAATATTTCATAAAAATAGCACTATCAGAATAAATGAACATTCGCTACAATGTGATTTGATTAAAAATAGTGAACTTTTTACTTTTTTTAAATTAAAATTTTAACACCAATATTTAAACCAAACTGAAACCTTACTTTTACACATAATTTTTTTGCTGTGTTTTTAAATAAAATTGGATGTTATTTCTGTATTTTTCTTGTCCTTATACTTCGTTACTATACGTTTCAAGCGATGATGTACGTCAAACGATGTACATCAAAAAATCAGTTTAAAAGCACTTCCAATGGAATATTATATAGAGCAGCGTTTCTCAACCGGGGGGCCGTGAAGGTTTCGTCGGGGGGCCGCGAAGTCATACAAGATCGAAACATGAAAATATAATAAAAATGCACTCAATCTTACAAGATATAAATTTTATTCATATTTATAAATACGAGTATCTTATATTAATATTTATAAGAATATACCTTTCACAACATAAATAAAATAAATATTCTATTTATTTTTATACGTAATATACTTATTTTGACAACTAATTTAAACTACAGGCTATTTCAAATGTTTAAGTTGTCACTAGCTAACTTTATAATGAGTAAATAGGCTTTTACTAAACAAAATGATCAATATCTTCATTTAATCAATAAAAATTACTAGATTTGAAAATCTAGTTCCGCTTTAACAAAAGAAACAGACTATAAGTAGACTATATCAATGTCAAATAAATTGTATGTGTCGGTTAATGGGTTCGCGTTGGAGGCACTTCAACTGTTTTTAAGTTGTGCTTTGAAGTAGGTACGATTTGAAAGTGTAATATTTGTTATTATATATTTTTTTAATTTCTCTCCAAACTACAGGTAACTCAAGAGTAAGGATGCGAATGAGTTTAAATTAAAATGGAAGGCACTTTGAGCATTTGTAAATAAAAATACTTTACTTTCAAGTCGTTATAGGGACTATAATCGTCATTTAAAAATATCATAGAATTTTGTCAACCGTAAAACATATTAAAAAAATGTTTAAGGAAAAGTTGTTGAAAAGCTCTATCCAAAGATATCCAATATGACATACGTTTTCATTTAAAAATTCGAAATTGTCCTTGATGTCCTTTAATTCCGGTTTTTTCCGGAAAATTTCAATACTACCATTCAATTTTGTGGATAAACTTTAGTTCAAAATTTTTGACGTGTGAGTGACGTGTGAGCAACATCGGCTTTTCGATAAAACTCGTGTTCCCATCCATGTTATCTTGATACACCATATATATATATGTTAGCGAAAATATAATTATGCAACATTTACGCTAATTAACGATCATGGTGTGCTATATCGTTGCTAAGGCATATTGTTTTATGTAAATAAAATATGATGTGCGATTTATATATATATATATATATATATATATATATATATAGGGGGGCCGCAGACAATATTTATATAATTTGGGGGGTCCCAGGCCATAAAAGCTTGAGAAGCACTGATATAGAGAACAGATGAAGAGAGAAAAGGGCATTTTTGGTTTGCTAACATGAGTTACATCCACATAATCATTTCGGTCCGCTGACCGTTGATTCCGCTGACGTGTTGATTACCATGCTATAGTGCGTTCAAAAGTGAGTTTGCAGTACAGGGCATATGGAGTAGTTCTTTTTCATACTCTCTAATGGGTTTACACAATGACACTATCCTTTTCTTGCTTGTCGACGTTGCCATCTCTAAAACGCGCTGATCTGTGAAGACGCAGTATTCTACAAATGGCCATTTGTTTTTGTTGAGTGTTATTTTGAGTTTTATAAGAGTTGATTTTTGTAAAACATACGAGTTTTTCATATTATTATAATTGACACATTTGACACTTTTACAACATTTGGCAACACCGATCCCATTTTCCATAAGAGCTATACTGCAAACTCACCTTAAAACGCACTATAAAAACCAATGTTTGTAATGGATAAGGCAAGTGAAGAAGAAGCAAATTGTCACGCCTTCACTTATATACGTTACAGTTCGTATTATTTGGTTCACCACCCTTGGTGTATACAAACCACTCTGATATATCCAGGATTCGGACTTTTGACACGCGAAGCTGAGTTATTAGATCTGACCAACAGAGACCGGCGCTTTAAATTTAAATAAATTAATTGCACTTTTTACTATTTACGATATTATATCTATTAAAATTCTTATTGTTATCCTTGTAATAACAGTATTACAAAATATTACATCTGTTTTAACATTTGAAAATTATAATTCTATTGTTATTACATCACATAATTCACAACATTACCATGAACTAACATTTACAGTAAATCTATTACTAAATTTATTACACTAATAACATTATAAGTAAATATCATATCACTAAAATTAATATTAGTAAAAATCCTCTCCATAAAATATAATTCAGAGAATTACATCATTACAGTTAGGTACGTGGAGATGGAGTTAAATCTCCACATATGTTAAGATCTGTGAGATTGTGCGGCTTCAGCATTCCATACAGTGGGATTAATGGGCCGGTATTAATAATATAAGTGCGTGTGTGACGGAAGTCCGAAGTGCATGGAACTATGGCTTCGCCGAGTTGTCACAAATCGCGATATACGGCAGATCAGCAGATGAGCCTTAGCCTTACCTATAAACTACACGGTAGTAGCATGCTCTCCTTTCAACACTTCAACAATAAAATATGATAAACGGAAATGCACTTTAGTTTTAACATAAAATATGCACGATATCCACAAAGGAAAATGTTTTAAGGAATTTAAAAAATATAAAGGTAAATGTGCAGTTTTTCTTGTCTTAATCATATCAATTATGGTAAATCACATTGTCGTCTATTTTATTTATTTATTTATTTATAACAATTTTGGCCACACAACAGGTAAAAACCCAATAATAGTGTGGCACTAGAAAAAAATTACAAAATAATTAAAACAGTATCATAATGAAATATATATCATATCGTGCACTAGCCGCTGCCGCACATCTCCAGGGTCTGGGATGTGGCAGTGTGTATTTTCCCCGTCAGGTATTCGCGTATGACGTACTACCTTGTGGTAAGCCTGAAGTGCAGTACCTAGCGGAGGATGGTTTAAGACCTAAACCAATACCACCTATATATATATATATATATATATATATATATACAGGGTGTTTGTTTGAAAAAATCTTCAGAACAAAAGTTAAACTAGACAAAAAGGCCCATCTAAAGGTTACTATAAGAATTCTGAGGCACTTCCGGTTTCACCGGAAACGATGTCAACTTTTGATCTAGCATAGGGAATCGATAATTTTATATTTTTTTCCTAAAAGTACATTAAATTAACTTTACAATGACACCAAAAAGTCATATTTTTATGTTAACCATTTCAAAATGACCATTTATTTACAAAATAATAATCAACATAAGTTTTACAAAGTTGAACGTAGCAAGCTTTATAAGGGCGATGGAATAATTTTTATTAAGAATGAGAAAATGTGTGGACAATAATGGTGGTTTGATCGAACATTTGTATTTTTTTTTGTAAAATAATTGTAAAAAGAAATAGTTTTCTTTTTTCTAAATAGTCAAATAGTTTATTTTAGAGATATTTTGTTTCTTTTTTTTATTGTTTTCAAAGCTTGCTACGTTCAACTTTGTAAAACTTATGTTGATTATTATTTTGTAAATAAATTGTCGAAATTTTGAAATGGTTAACATAAAAATATGATTTTTTGGTGTCATTGTAAAGCTAATTTAATGTACTTTTAGGAAAAAAATAAAAAATTATCGATTCCCTATGCTAGATCAAAAGTTGACATCATTTCCGGTGAAACCGGAAGTGCCTCAGAATTCTTATAGTAACCTTTAGATGGGCCTTTTTGTCTAGTTTAACTTTTGTTCTGAAGATTTTTTGGAATAAAGATCTTTACAAATAAAGGAGATTTTCGGGGTGCCCCGTTTCAAACAAACACCCTGTGTGTGTATATATATATATATATAGTTGGATTGTTGTTCTTGACGAAAAATGTAGGAGGAAATAAAAATTCTTGATTACTCGTCAAAAGTTTATTATAAAATATTAAGAGACGTTTCGACTGGTAAATCCAGTCATCCTCAGTCTAGAGTACGTTGTCAATATTTAAAAAAAAAGTATATTCTTATAAAAAAATATACGGAAATGAAATTGAAAAAACCATCCCAAACACATACAGAGTATTCAGGCAGTGTAGAACAGGACGGCTCAGACAATCTCGAGCCGTCCTGTTCTACACTGCCTGACTACTCTGTATGTGTTTGGGATGGTTTTTTCAATTTCATTTCCGTATATTTTTTTATAAGAATATACTTTTTTTTAAATATTGACAACGTACTCTAGACTGAGGATGACTGGATTTACCAGTCGAAACGTCTCTTAATATTTTATAATAAACTTTTGACGAGTAATCAAGAATTTTTATTTCTTCCTTATATATATATATATATATATATATATATATATATATATTTCATTATGATACTGTTTTAATTATTTTGTAAATTTTTGACGTACGCAGAAATTTTTCCAGGGGCCAAACCTTGAATTTTTGTAATTTTTGTAATTAATTTTAAAGGTTGTGTAAAGTGTCTAAAACTTAAAAAAATTACACAAAATATTTACTTAGCCTAATAATTTGTTTATTTGCTGTTTCGAAAGAGACCTATCAAAAAACTGACTTAATGCGGTGATATTTTCTTTCGCTTAAAAGAATTTGAGTACTAAAATTATAAACTACTCTAAAAGTTGATAAAAAAAAAATTTATAAACATAATTGTGTAACTATAGACAAGAAATTTAGTGGCAAATATTAAATAAATACTTATAATGAATACATAAAATATTAATACAAACAATTTCACAAAAATATCTTCTTAATATACAGTTATTTTGCAAAGTCAATACTTGGACATATTTACTTAAATTATAAATAAATCACATTAAAATTTATACCTGACCTAATATAAGAAGTGCAGGTATTGTATTTTTAAATATAAATATATTTAACATAATTTAAAATCAACTTTCAATACTGTAAACATTAATATATTCATAAAGTAATGAAAGCGCTGTGCAATAAATATAAATGTTGAAACAGAATCTGAATAATGCGAAATGGAAATTATACATCATGTAATCAATTCGACTTGCTGGCGTACTGTTCTCAAATCAAAATTGAAAATTGAAACTTGGTGTATATTTTGATCAGGGGCGTAACAAGATAATTTTTTGGAGTAGAGAACAATTAAAAATATAATGACGATTTTGATGTTTGTGGAGAAGAGACTTCTTAAGGAAAGGGACAACAGTTATAGTTCTTACAAAGTTTCGTATACACAACTGGCAATCTAAAATAAAATTGCTGCGAATTTTTACCTTTGTAATAGGACAGCAATTCCCAAAGTGTGGTTCGCGAAAAAAATTGTAAAAACACAAAAAAGATTTTTTTGTACATATTATTTTTTTACGTCAGTTAATCACTAGAATAGTGTGTATTTGTGCTCTTTATTACTATACTATATTTTTATTACTATAGGTACTATACTCTTTATTACTATTTATTACTCTATTACTATAAAGCTACTGCTTTAAAATAAAATTTGTTTTGTAAATAAATGTTTTTTTTTATGGTGGGTCGCGAAAAATTTTAAAACCTCGTACCGGGTCGCGGTCAAAAAAGTTTGAGAACCACTGTAATAGGACATTTTTTTATTGTAAAAAATATGTAATTTAAAATATTATTGGAGAGATCAGCTAACCAAAAATTTAACAAGATTTGGTATACAGAATACATGGAAAGATCTGAAAATTAACAGATCAAAATGGAGGACTTATGTGAGTAAAAGTCTATTGGACTGAACTGACAGTGGCCAAAGAAGAAGAAGAATTATATATGCCATCTTGTAAATATTTTGGGGATTTTAGTAATACGTAATTCTGTAAATATGTTTTTTTGCTATTTTCGTCTATTGTGAAAATTGCTTATGGTTATTGTACTTGGTGGTCTGTTTTTGCCGCAGTCTTGAATCTGCCGTGGTTCGCAATATAGGTGTTGTGATAAATTTTTTTTATTTTTTTAAAGACCACATGTACCAAGTGGCATTCCATTATCATCAAGTATAGTATTCACTTTTCGAAGGTTCTGAATTGAAAATAATCTTGTCAAAAAAAATGTTGACGTACTATTTGAACATTTCTACGCAAAATGTATAAATATAAAAATTATTTGAAACTCATAAATATATTTAATAAATTATAGAATACTGTCATCTGATATATTTTGATTCAAATTTGTATGTATAAATGTTACTAATTTTATTTCAAATTATTAGTTGTGTATAATAAACCTGTAAAGTTTATATTTGCCTTTAAATAATATACTCGGTTGTCGAATAAAATTTTGTGTGCTTGAAAAAATTTACTTCTACTATTATTTTATTTATTCGAAAATATCAAAATTTCTTTATTTTCCAAAATATTTATTTTAAACTGCAGGTAGGATTATTATATGAAAGTTCTTAATACTCGGATTAAAGGACGACAAATATTTTTCAAAATACTATTTATTTTGACGCGACTACAGCAAAAATATTTGATCATACATTCACCATTCTGTCATTCTGCTAGCGAAGATAGCCGCATCAGATACCTACGAAATCCTGAAATGAATGAATAACACATTTTACATAATTTTTGCACTCAGAGTTTCCCAAACTCTTTTTAGGGTTTTGTAGGTATGACCAAAAAACCCTTATACCGTCATTTTGTCGTCTGTCTGTCTGTCTGTCTGTCTGTCTGTCTGTCTGTCTGTCTGTCTGTCTGTCTGTCTGTCTGTCTGTCTGTCTGTATGTCTGTCTGTCTGTCTGTCTGTCTGTCTGTCTGTCTGTCTGTCTGTTCGGTAAAAATTGTAGCCAAACGGCTAAACCTAGAGAGTTGAAATTTAGCATGCTTAAACAACTCTTTGACCTGCACATAGGAAAAATACTAAAACATCTAAAAAACATACCCCCCTAAAAATATAAACAAATATGTGCTCATCGAAAACAATTTTTTTTTTTTTTAAATTATGAGTAGGGTATCAAATGAAAGCCCTTAGTACTTGGATTAACGATCAGATTTTAATTTTTGCAAAATAAATAATTTGGATGCGATTTTTGCCAAAATTGTGCAAAAAAAAATTTGTCCCACACCCTGTAGCCCAGATGGTTTAAACTAAAAATCTAAAAAAGTTCTAAGTAATGTATATTGGTGTGAACCGAAATAGTACAACAGGAATTTTTGATCAGATTATGTTTTCGGAAAATGCATTTTTTGTTGTTTTTTGTTCACAAAGTACAAAAGTTATACCAATGTAAGACACTCACATGCAAGGCGTACGATAGCGTTATTGGTTAGAGCACTGGTGTCGTAAGCTAAAACTCGCTGGTAAACGAAGGGTTTCGAGTTCGAGTACGGAGTGAATTTTATTTTCTCTGTTTTTTTTTTTTGCATTTTTATTATGTTGAAATAATTTTGTCAAAATTCTAGTTATATTTTGACAAATGTTGTATTTAATTTTTAAGAGCGTAAATTTAATAATTATCTTATATGATTAACAGACGATAAATTATTTTAAAAATATCGTTCATTTTGCCGTGATTACTACAAAGTAAAATTTGTCCTACACACTCAGCATACCGCCTTCACTTATTATATACCTGCGAAACCCTGAAATGTGTGAATATTCACAGTTCACATCAATTTTTTCTCTTTACCATTTTGAAAATAAATAAATTGCGGTAAAATATAAATACAAATAATAGTAGTAAACTATTACTTATTTGGAGTTCCTTTCTTTTACGTTATATTCTATTTTTCAGACAGGACATGTGTTTTCGATACGCTACTGGTATTAGTATGTAAAAGTGTGTCTAAGCACAAGAATATCTTTGTGAAAATCAAATCACGACATTTTAATTTATTTACTAGTTGAATTTATCGATAGTTGTTTATTGAATTAACTTTGCAGTGATTGGACTATTTATATTTAATTACGGGGACTTAACATGTTACAATGCTCATTTACCAGCCAGCTTATAAGTCGTTAGCCTGACATTAAATTTTATAGATGTTTGATTAGTTTAATTTTCTCTTATAGCTATTACATTCTAAAATTAAATTAAAATACTCTTTGTATGATAATCTTCAAATTCGTCACCCTAAAATTGAAAGTGAATTAATATTTATAAATTAATGTTGTATTTAGCATAATTTGGTAGTTAAATTCATCTATTAATCAAGAAATATTGCTACTTCACAACTAGTCTATGGGTTATGGAATAATACCAGACCCAAAAACATTAACTACTGACTTTGAAACACTTCCATACAAGAGCGCCGCAGGTAGGTGTGCAAGTTTTGCGACGCCCAAAGGCGCCCGTGACTAAAAAATATTGTCGACAATATAAAAATCTTTCAAAGCTTTCAGCTAATAGTACTGTTTCGCACAGTCAATAGTTTTACAAATAGTGCATTGTCAACGCAAAACTTAAAGTTATTTCCAATAGATTCACTTACTTTACTTAATCGTTGAGCTCTTTTACCATCTCTGGTGTCGTCGAGCTTTGTGAGTGTTTGAATGTTATTTGTATTTGTCTTCATCTTTCACGGGGGAACGTCTACACAGTTTTTTCCATTCCTTCCTATTTTGAGTCCTTCTTGCTTTACTCCAGGGGGTATCTCTTCTCTCAACAGCTTTTCTTATTTCATTATTCCATTCCTTCCTAGGTCTTCCTCGGCGTCTTCTTTTAGATACCCTGGCTTCATAAACTTTTTTTGTGACTCTACCTAAATCCATCCTTTGTATATGACCAAACCATCTCAATTGGCCTTCTTCTATCACTTCTTCTGCTGGCTCTGTTCCCAGTTCTTCTCTGTGTTTCTTATTCGGTCCAGTTTCCCAAATTTGTAAATATCTACTGTATTTCGGGTATATGTGTATGGGCAAGTTCCAGAATTCCTCGATTGACTAATCGATGACATCGAAAATCTATTAAACCGTTTCTTACTTCACCGATTTTTTTAATCGATGCGTTTCTAAATTCACTGATGTAAAATCCGATTGAGTTGCCGTGGCTCCGTGGTAAGACGGTCGCCTACAGAGTACAGGGACGCTGGTTCGATACCTCCCACCTCCTTCGGATTTTTGTCTTCCGATATTGTGCAGACAGTTCTGGGATCGACTCAATAAATGAGTTCATTCAGGGATAATAGGGCCGTTCGAAACGTCGCACTGACCACGTGGCTTTCATATCCATGACCGGCGGTCTAGAAACGGAGAACTTACCTTCTCTGCCCCATATACGCCTATCTAGGCGTTGGGAACCTATTATTTAATTTTTATTTATTTTATTAAAAATCCGATTAGCAATCGGTTCCATCGGATGAAAAGACCGATTCATATTCACTGATGTAAAACCAACTCTATCAAGAAGTAAAGTTGGCCATGATTAAAGCATAATTTAAATGCAATATATGCCACTATTTATCAATGATTAACGTGTAGTCCTAAATTGTTTTTGAAATCATCATTGAAATATTTATTTACTTGCATATTTATTCGCTACATAATTGATCACTTGCTGGTGTATTGTTTTGTCAAGTATTAAAATAATTCTTCAGCTGAAACACTTAAGTCATCAGAATCAGACGAAGAGGATGTATCATTTTGCACTTATTTTGAAAATAAGTACATCATCAAGACGTTAGCAAAAATTTTAGGTTAGGTAAATATTACACAAATCAACAAATCGTTCCAGATTTCAATGATTATCATATTGCATCGGTTCCATCGATTAAGTCATTGACTGAATTAATCGATTAATTTGCTGATGAATTCTGGAACTTGCCCTATGTTCATTGTTGGGTATTTGAATAAAATGCTATGGAGGGCGTTATAATACTTTTTGCACTAAGAGGTCTGATATGTCGCCGGTGCTTCCACATAGGTATGTAACTTTTTTCATTTTCTTGTGGTCGCAATATAGTTCTAGAATCGCTTTTATACATTTCACATTTGCAGATTATTCTTTAAAATCAGTGATGGATCGTAAGAACTTCTAATGGAGGCATCACAATGAGAGCGGACTAGGAAAATGGACTGTTATCAAATACGTCAGTGTTTCCCAAAGTATGGTACGCGTATCACTGGGGGTACGGGAAGGGATTGTAGGTGGTACGCTGAGAAAGAGTGTTGATTTACACTTTACAGCGATAACCGGCGTATAGTCATTTCGTCATTACAATTGACAACATTAACAATGTCATCCTTCTCATTAACTAATGTAATTTTAATTAAGGTTATTGGTAATATAATTTATCGTTTATTTTTATTACTTTATTACCATTATATTAATGGCTTTTAATGATTGAATGATACTTATTACCAATTGTTTTTAACATTATAAATCGGACTCTATTTACAAATTTTCTATAAAAAAATAAGTTAAATTACTTCAGTTTAAAATGGCAGTTATTTATCGTTTATTATTATAATTTTTTACCATTATATTTATTTAATTACACTTGTGACAACATTAAAATGCATGTACTAAAATTTAAAATAATAAATATTTTTTTATTGTTAATAAAATATATGCTCAGTGTTACGAAAATTTTGGAAGAGGTACATAGATGTCGAAACTTTGGGAATCACTGAAATACGTCATTGAATTTTACATGGAACTGTGTGAAATAGATATATACCAGGTCTACAAGTATGAAATGCGGATTTTTTTTTTTTTAAATAAAACACATTAAACTCAAAAGAACAGTAAAAGTTTATTTATTCAAAGTATGCTCCATTAGAAGTTATACATTTTTCCCATCTTTCTGGGTTCACCCATGATTTTTTGCGTTTGGGATTTTCAAAATAAATCCATTTTTCATCGCCAGTAATGATACGATGCAAAAAAGACTTTCTTTTGTATCGTGCAAGCAAAATTTCACAAGTGTTTTTGCGTTTTTCCATCTGCCTCTCATTCAATGCATGTGGAACCCATCTGCCGACTTTCTGGATCTTACCCATCTCTCGTAAGCGATTGGAAACAGCTTGTTGACTAACGCCTAACTGCTCCGCTAGTTGTTTTTGTGATTGACTATCGTCTTCCTGTAGCAATGTTTCCAATTTTGTATCTTCATATTTTTTTGGAGGTGTTCCATGTTCTTTGTCTGTAAGATCAAAGTCACCACTTTTGAAACGCCGAAACCATCGTTCACACGTATCTTGCGATGGAGTATATTCACCATAAGCTTCTCGAAGTAGTCGGTATGATTCAGCAGCAATTTTTTTCAAATGAAAACATAACAGTAGTACTGTCCGCTAATGCTCTTTATTTGGTAGAAAATTTGACATTTTTAACACAGTAAAACAAAACTATATGATCACTTTTCAAATTATAACCTATACGCATTTGACACTTAATGATAACTTAACAAAACGCCATATGTGTTGAAACTTTGAACTATACACTCTGTTTGCGCGGCAAGTTTGAAAAAATCCGCATTTCATACTTGTAGACCTGGTATTTGTTTATCGGTTCTCTGTCAATCAATCGGCCTGTAAAGTCTCGTGAACTATGTAAGTTTCTTCGCTTTTATGTACGCTTTTATTAATCTAAAGACCGGCATTTAATCCTGCACCTTTGTAATATGAAATTAACTTTTATACTACATCCATGCTATGCCATTCAGCTTAAAAAGTTAAAAATTTAATTCTATTAAATTTATAGTGATTAGTAACTCTAGAAGTAATAGTCTAGTCCTCCCGCCTGAAACAACAATGCTTATTACATTGTTAATCACAAGCTCCATAATCAATAATTAATTTTATGCATTTAATTAAGCTCTGGGCAAAAGATCAATTACATTTTAAATATAAAAATTATGATGAAGAAATATAACTACTTGTTTGATTGTTTTCTTTATTGATTCAATTACAATGGAATACAAGGTTATGACACGGTTATACATATTATAACAGTAAAAATACAGTTCATAAAATTAGGTAGTGCGCACTTATTAAAATTGAACTTTTTCAAAATAAAAACACCTATGTTTTATATAATCCGAAGTCGCAGAGAAATAGAGAGAAATAAAGGTAATATACGAGGTCTGTTCAAAAAGTATCGCGAATTTTGAATTTCCGCGGGTTACCTATATTCGATTTCCGATTTTTTGTGGCGTTATGTTGGTACTCATGTCTCTCACTTATGCTATGTTCTCACTTATACTCATGTCTCTATTGCACGTGTGTTGGATCGTCTTCGATTTTTGCCTATACCAAAAAATCGATCAAAGAATCTGTATCAAATTTTGTGTGAAAAACAAAATTAAGTGCGCGGACGCATTCCGAATGTAGATTGTGGCGTACGGTGAAGCTACCTTGGACCGAAGTAACGTTTATCGGGGGTACAAAATGTTCTCAGAGGGCCGAGAAGATGTGAACGACGAAGAGCGTGCCGGATGCCCGAGCACGTCAACAACAGACGAAAACATTGATGAAGTGAAGAAAATAGTATTGGCCAATCGTCGAATCACCGTTAGAGAAGTTGCTGAGGACCTAAACATATCGATTGGCTCGTGCCATTCGATTTTTACCAATGATTTGGGCATGAGACGGGTAGCCGCGAAATTCGTACCAAAATTGCTCGATTTAGACCAAAAACAGCATCGAAAAACAACACACTAATAATGCCGCAGCCACCGTATTCCTCAGATCTGGCCTCCTGTGATTTTTTCTTGTTCCCGAAACTGAAGAGGCCCATGAAAGGACGACGCTACGCTACGAGTGAGGAGATAAAGACGGCATCGAAGGAGGAGTTGAACAAGATCACAAAAAATGATTTTTTCAAGTGCTTCGAGGATTGGAAAAAACGTTGGCACAAGTGTATAATATCTGGTGGGGATTACTTTGAAGGGGACAAAATAGATATTCATGAATAAATAAATAATTTTTTGAAAAAACACAAAATTCGCGATACTTTTTGAACAGACCTCGTATATAGAAACATAGAAAATTAGGAAATGACAGAGACGTATCTATTTTATATATGAGAACTCTGTGTTCGTCTTTGCATAACGTTTCAGGTATGGAACGGGGGTGCAGACGTGTCCAAGCGGGCAGACGAACTGAGAAGTAAATAAATATTTGCTCCAAATTAATATAAAATTTGAGTGTTAAATTCTAATTTTTGTTTGAGGAGGCAGGACTTCCTTTGTCTTCTCTTGAAAAACGCGAAAAATTTTACGAGCTAAAAATGAACACGTGGGATTATTTTTATCTGAGTTAGATCAAAGAAATAGGAAACAGAATTAAAATCGCTGAAAGTACAGCGCAAGGCAGGTTACTGAAGTGTGATGATTTACAGCAGGCGCGCACCTATAAATTGTTTAGACCATCTTCAGAATATTTATTTCTAGTTTATCAACAAAACATTTTTGTATAAAAGACAAAGTTCAAAAAAACAATATTTATTTGCACCCTTTCATAATCCTTGCGAAATTTAAAAGTTTTCGAAAATCCGGATGTTTGGGTACTGCTGGTTTAGGACTTTTACTGTACAATATACTTTACGTAATAATCGATTCTCAACGATAAGGTAAAAAAGATACGTTCTCTGTTCTAAACCTCCAGCACGGCCGGCTAACAAAAGGCCGCCAGCTCAGCTAGAGATAATAAGATTGCAGGGATGAGCTTTCAGAAAAGTATTCACAGCCTACACGGCAAAAATGTAAATAGTCGACCAGAAAATTGCTGTGTTCGGGAATAAAATCTTATCATGTATAATAAATAATATTTAAAGTATTAACTATTTTGTCAGATATTCTATATATTAGCGGTTAATTTATAAATATTTAAAATTTGAATTATAATTTAATTTGTTGTGAGCACCAGTTTCCATGATTTATCATTAAATAAGTTCCTGTTAAGCTCATAGTTCTCATTAGCTCGCATCTCGTGTATTGATGTATTGTGAGCGCAATGGCTGAAGGGCTTATTGGTTGCAATACCGCTACAGGTATCTGTCTTCTACAGTTCGCACCTTGTTACAGCTCACCCTCAGCCATAACTGTACTGTTCGCGACCAGCGCACACTGTCTAAATATGTATATGTTTATTTAAGAGAACGGTACTCTCGAGACATACAATCCGAACAAGTGGTGCCGTTTCTATGTTGATGATATTAGATGAAACTTAATAAGATTATTTAAATTCCGTAATCTGATGAGAGGATTTGAATTTCATTAGCTTTATTTAAAATTAAGGGTTATTGCAGATATTTTTTACCGTCTATTTAACTTGTTTTAACAAGTTTTCGGTTTGTGTTCTACCATACGAGCATCATTGGCTCACTTATTCTTGCTGGATAATTCCTTCCTTAATAGAATGCCTATAATCTGCCCTTCGATGATTCTCGCCAGTTCCTAAAGCTCATGGTCCTTAGTAGGGTTGTACATCGAAGACAAAACATCGATGTTTAACATCGATGTTAACATCGACGCCTTACTATCGATGTTGAAAAACATTGAAGGAAAAACATCGATGTTTCCGATACATCGAAGTTTTATTAATATTAAAAAAAGGTATTTATTTATATTATATATGTTTTATTTAATAATGTAAAGATAAAATACGAAAAAAAGTAACTTATAATACACAAAAAGCATTTATTAGATTTTTAAATAGAAATATTCTTTTTTAATAGTAATTAATTTCACATTAATATTACCCAATATAATAATCCTAATTTGTTCCTACTATTTTTACATTTCTAAAATGAAATATTGCATTTTATTATAATACTAATATAGTAATCTTAATGTTAATTTTATATTATTTAACATAAAAATAACGTACTGTCATACACATTTTTTTTGTCCCTTTTTTAAGTTGAAATACATATTACATTTTTTATTGAGAACTGACAATAACTGAAGTGACGCCTAGCGGAATATTTTGGAACTTAACAGAATAGGATTTTGTTGGATGTGGCTCATTTAATTGCATTGTTTGTATGTGTTAAAGTGAAGAAAACTTTAATAAAATGTCTTTAAAATAGCAACAGAAAATTAACTGCAATGTGAATTGTTGTGTATCAAATGGCAAATGTCAAAAAATCCTATTCCAATCGCCATTTTGTAAGCGACAACAGCGCCTCTATAGGTAATGTTTATTCTCAATAACACTAACATAGCAATCCTAATATTAATTTTACACTAACATTACAATATAATAAACCTAATAATAGTTTTATTAATAAATAAATTATAATTATATTTCCCAATACGGTAATTCCAGAGATTGGAGGAATAACAACTGGGAAAGTGTCAACAAGACTCAAAAAGCAACAAGTTTGTTGCGTCGTTGGTCGTTGCATTGTTTGCAAAAATTAGAAGTTTCTTCTTAGATTGTAGTACTGTTTGAAATTATTACATATGTTCTAGTGTTGATTTTTTGTTAGAACGTCGATAGATATATTTTCATAAAATAAAAATGTACTGTGCTTAAATTAACCTGTACCCTGTTAGCATATTCACAGCTGAATACTAGACAATTCAGCCATATTGCCTTGTATTACAGCGCCGCGGTAACGGTAATGTCACTTCTCAATAGATGGCGCTTATATTTTGTGTACTAATATTAATGAAAATTAAAATTTTAAGATTCCAGCGCTCTAGCAGTAGTTTCTGAATTTCAAAGTTTAAACATCGACATCGGTAGTAGACATCGATGTTTTATCGATACTATCGCCATCTGAACATCGATGGTAAAAACCGATGTTTTTAAAACAAACATCGATGTTTTCGATACATTGATGCTTTTTTCCCATCCCTAGTCTATAGTAGCTATGATACTTAATAATATAAGTCCAGATTTCTTCAGATTAATTATTTTTTTTAGTTTAAGCATAAGAATAATAAAAAAATTAGTCACTTATTGCTCATGTAACGCCGTCGACTGCGGGAAGAGTGCGGATGTCAGCCGGGATACATTAAAGAAGGATACAATAATTATAATTTGTATTGGGATAATAGGATCAGCTGAAACGTCACAAGGAACACATAACTATTATATAGTACTAGATGTCTAGAATCGTAGAATTATTGTTGCTGCCCTATACACCATCTAGGTGATGGAAACCTCTTATTATTAATAAAGTAATTAAAATATTTGTATGTATCGTAACAAATTTCCAAAGTTGTTACCCTTGTCATAATATTCGACATTAAAATAAATTGATATGCTTATTCGTTTGGACAGTGGCACTAAGTAAACTACTGAAGCATATGACATACATCCAATTTGTCCCACCAGTGAAGTCATCTGCCATCTATCGATTTATATCGTAACTGCCAATCTTCACCTATCGTTACAGACACAATTATTTTTAATTTCATCCACACCTGATGATTTTAATATGTAAAATATACACTTGATCGTTTATTATCGATCTTATCTTAAGATCTTATTGAAAGATTTTATCTGGAGATGTTATATTGAATTTAGTGTGTTAATTTGTTGTTATAGGGGTATGAATGTTTTAAATTGTTCATTACGGATCATTCTAAGATATTAGAATTTATTTTATGGTTAATTTGAAAGTAACATTTTCTTTAAAGGTGCGTTTGGTTTCAATAATAAGTGTAATTTAATAACAAGTTGTATAAAAAATATAACAAGACTCCAATTAACACTATCCCTTACAATGCTGTTTTGTTACAACGCGATTTTACCTTTTGTAGACATCATTAACAAAAGTGTTACGAAAACAAGGACCTACGAGCGCACAGTTACGAAGATTATTTGCGTTATGTTGAAAATGATCCACATTATAAACGTAGCTCGAAAACAAAGGGCTTTATAAAAATAATATCTTGCATTTGATTGATATCTATCTATGGATTATATATTGATTATCTATGGATTCGCTATTTCCTTCTAACGGGCGTATTGCACTAGAACAGGGGTGCCCAACCCGTAGCTCGCGAGCCATGTGTTGCTCGCAGCGATTTTTAACGTTGCTCATTTTGTCAACTCGGGCATGGATATTTGTCATATCTAAAAATTATTTGTTCTATAAAATACAATATCCCAGTTAATGGTCACAGTTGCTCAGACACTTCTTTTATATATAGAAAGAAAGAAAAACTTTAAGTTTAGGTATTAATTTAGGTATTAAAAAAGTTTTCGGTAAATTTTCTACGCCACTGTGCAAACAGCGCGCATCGCTCGAAGCGCTCTTTGGGATGTAGTTTTCCAAACTGAGACAAATAAATATTCTGAAAATTTGTGAAAAATGAGTTTAAAAATAATTTTGAAATATTTTCTGATTTTCGTAAAATTCAGTAATTGCTCCATTCATCTTAAATCTATTTGTTGACACTAATATTTCTGAAATATCGGAACAGATTGCAAATATGATAAATAAAATGGCTACTGATTTATAAAGACAAATAATTAATTTTCAATCTGATTTACAACTGAAAACAAGAATATAGTCGGATTGCTGATAAGTGACTGTTCGTTGCTACAAGTATCGATATACAATACTATATGCTTTCTCTGTCTATATCATTATAATTATTTGCATACCCATAGTAACGTATTGTGACGCAAGTTGACAACTAACCTTCATAATTATTTTAATAAAAAACAAAGCATTAGAAAGAAACTGCATGATTCGTAGATATCTTTACTAATAAGAGCGCGAAAATAAATTTACAGCAGTACTCAAACAAACAAAATTATTAATTTTAAGGTTATAATTATAAATAAGAAAAAATTTATACTCATACGTAAATTTTGGATTATAATTTGTTGTTTATTCCAGTAGATTTAAAATTAAAGTTTGTGAATTTAATAATTGGCCGCAAGCCATATTTTAATTAATATTTATTACAGGCCTATTTATTTTTTTTTTAGGCCTCTTGCCTTGTATTTTCCTGACCATTTCGTTCTTCTCTTCTTGGTAACTGTTGCTCTTTGGATGACTATTTTGGCACTTTACTTTTCCATATTTACATCCAATTTACATTTTGTTAAGTTTGTTCATTGTACATAATTAACACCGTACTGTTGGTCCAATTATTTTGCACAATTTTTCCGATTTGGACACATTTGGATTTTATACTTTTAAAATCACACAAGGAACCAACAAGGACGCATATTCTTATTTGTATTAAAGTTCTTACTTAAGCTAACACAGTAGCTAAGCCCGGATGGCTAACCAGCGCGGGGGGAGACCTTTAGATTATAAAATCTACTTGAGGGGGGGGGGGGGTTAAAATTTATAGCTATACAACTGTCTTTAGCCCATCTATATTATCTTCTAACAGCTCACTACTAACAGAAATAAATTTTAAAAAGAAACATTTATTTTACTTGTAGGAATGCAAGTAATTCAATACGCTTAGTTATAATTTAAGATTAAAAATTCACACATTTTAAGAATGGAGATATGTATTTTGCCGACATAAAAAATACCTCTATAATTAATTTAATTTATTTTTAACCATTTTCACATATAAAACAAATTCTAAAATTCGAATCATGTGACCAAAATGCAGCAGTCGTTAACAGAATATCTCAGAACTTCGATTGCAAACTTAGATAGGGAAATAACTCTTGAAATGCGTGTACGTCTGAAAGATTCATCGTTTAGGGTTCGTACTTTCCCGCCTGTTGCAGAACGTATTCATTTATCTTTCTGTATAAACTTTTGTAATGTATTCTTAGCAGTTTTCAAAGATTTGTATTTATAACTGAACGCATCCAAAATATTTGTACAATATCTTTTAGATCTTGTTTTGTATAAACATTTACAGTTTTGCCAACCTCGTGGTTTCATTTATTAATGTTTTGGTTTTATTTTGTTTAGGTGTCAACATTGACAAATACTTTTTTCTTATCTGATCGGGCAAAAGTAAAATAGCTTGAACAAAGGATAATGAAGATGCCGTTTGGAACTTATCGTCTTATAAATAACAAATATGGTAATTTCTGAGAAATAGTGTGTCGTTTTATAAGAATTATAAATGAAGCATTTAATCCAACTGGACACTAATTTTATACAAAACTATGAACAATGAACATAAACAATTTTATAAAAACAAAAAAATATGTGTGCTTAGAAGGATACGTCTATCGTGTCGTCCTGTTAAACATGAAAGGACATAAACGGGAAAGAGAATAGCTACTACTTGTTCCATGTGAATCATCCTTTAAGTTTAGGGGAAAAGCATAATCAAATGAGAAGTAAAATCACTGTAGTTTATTTGAGGTATTAAATGGATTATTTTTACAATATAGACCCATTGAATATTTTTTCCAAAACTCTTGTCGGAAGGTAAGTAAAGTAATAAAAAAAAAATTTAGATAAATAAAAAAAAAAAAATCAGCTGTGGCCACCATAGGACCGACCGCCATCATAAAGTACTTATATAAATTACATTCTAGCAGCAGAGTAGAAATAACTTGGCCTAATATTTTCTAACAGAGATATTATTTATCATGACCATGGAAACGTTACATATAAATATGAAAAAATTTCGAAAAATTTTACAGAAATTATTCGAAATTTTTCGTTTTATCAAAAAACGTTTCAAATAAAAGTTATTAGTTATTGATTTTATAGCAACTTTTGTTCAATAAATTTTTTCTAAATATTTTTGTGTTGTGAAATATTCACAAAAATCTTAAAATCGACACGAGTAAACTCCCATTTTTAGTCAACCGATTTTTACCAAAATTTGATCAACTCGTGCCATTGATGGCAGAAGTTTCATAAAAATCCTTTCAGCCGAATTTGCTCTGCACGTGTACACAGACAGACAGACAGACGGACGGACGGACGAACGGACAGACAGACAGACAGACAGACAGACAGACAGACAGACAGACAGACGGACGGACAGACAGACCGACAGACATCATGCCAAAAATAGTCAGAACGTTATGTAGGGACCTCAATTCGTGGAGATCCATCGAAATCTCGAAATGTCAAAATCGGTATGATCACAATACCTCCCTTATATATGTTGTCGGTCGGTAAAAACATAATTAAGTTAAAAAATATAAAATTAAATTTCGTGACATATTAATTACCAAAACTCAAAAAAGAATTTATTCACTGGCTTTTACTGTTCAATGTTTTGATATTACAATGTTTGTTATATAATGCACAATTGCCTGCTACGTGTGCCGGTCAGATCTGATGTTCAGCGAGAGGTGAAATTCGATGAACCAAAGCGTTAGTTGCTGTGTGCCAAAAAAATTAATTAACTAACGATGAACCAGAGGCGAGAGGGGTATATATCCGTAACTTTTGCCTCCGTGATGCATGGCGTTACAGTTCAATCGATAAAGGCACCCATAAAATTATTTCACTTAAAAAACTCTCCTTTCGTGTCTTTAAAAGTTGTTAAGACAGTTCTAAACAGGACCGTTTTTTCGCCTAGGCTATTTCAGACGAACTCCTGTATTATAGAATTTATGTATGTATGTATGTAAAACGTATTGGGTTGATGCAAAATTAACGATGATTTTTTTTTTTTTTTTTTGTATATAAGTTTATTCAACAAAAAAAATGCTTTATGGAGACGAACGAGCTGAGCCAGATAGACGTCGCTGTTGATGTTGATTTGCCGTTTGCCATTTTTGTGCGGAATCCGCTTCTGTTGACGCTTATCTTCTTTCCATCAAAAGAAAATGCCGTTTGCAATGATCTCCCAATGGATGATTCCGCTTCTATCCCACCATACGCACCACATTGCCTTCGTACTGTGGGCACCTTTTGCTATTCCTTTCGGTGTTTCACCCGGAGATACACAAACTTTTTTTCAAATATAAATTGTTGAAATTGAAGGGTTTGAAATTAAGAAAAAAGTAGATCTTTCCTTCAAAATTTGTATTTTTATACTAGATGTACATTTCGTTCACCACGTGAACATTATCAATAGACATTATCAATAGTCTACAGATAATGTTCACGTGGTGAACGAAATGTACATCTAGTATAAAAATAAAAATTTTGAAGGAAAGATCTAACTACGGAAAGTCTTAACTTAAACTTTTTTTCTTTTGAAGTTTTTGAAGAACAACCACGATTCACCAGTGGCAAGATTCTTCAAAAATGACGATTGCTCGTTTCTCTGTAGCAATTCGGTGAAAATTCGAACATGATCTTTGTTGTTGTCGGAGAGTTCGCAAGGCACCCATCCAGCCAATTTCCACACTTTTTCAAACTTTTTTAGGCGACAGACGATCGTGAATTGGTCGGCATTGAAGTAGTCGGGTTGTCATGCTATCGTCCTCTTTCACGGCTGACAAAAGTGCCTGATCGTCGAAATCCGATGGCCGTCCTCTGCCTTCATCATCCCTATGACTTGTGTCACCCGATTTGAACTTGTGGAACCATCTTTCAACTTGTTTTTGATTGATTGTTCCTTTGCCGAAAAGCTCGTTGAGTTCGCGAAATAACTGTGCCGCTTTCCATCCTTTCTCGAAGTGGTAGAGCATTTTTTTCACCTAAAAACAGAAGAATATTTTTATAATTATTACATAAAAAACTCCAAAAAAATCGTCGTCAATTTTGCATCAACCAATAATTTTAGTAAAATTAATTATAGTGGTAATGAATAATCAAGGTTAAAAATAGGGTTTCAAAATTGTTGTAATGTTTGTAAATTGCAATATTTTTTCTTAATTTGACTTGACTTCTCCAGGGAGGAGGGCCCGTTAAATACCCATTGCCTAGGGCCCTTACAATTCATAAGACGGTATTGGTTCTAAAAGAGTTTTGGGTGTCAACCCTGACCATATGTTTTCCATAAGCCCTCGAAAAAATTCGCACCATAAGAATATTCTTATGGTGCGAATTTGTGTATCGTCATGATTTCTAGGAACATATCTACTGCGCTCTAATACAACTGATTGTATGACCAAATGGAAATATACTATTTCACAATTGACAGACATTTAAAATAAACAAATATTTAACGCTTTTAAATTTACATTTCAAAGACAAATTTACCCTTTAAAGAAAAATTTTAAAGTCTTAAACATTCCAAACATTATAAGTAAACATAATTGATAAATAAAAATTTGGTGTCTATATAAACGATTTCTTTAAAAAATCATACCCTTGTCGTATCGTAAGAAATATAAATATTTTGTTTATTTTACCTTTAAATATATACAGAAGACATATTCATCTTAACAAACATTAATATTAAGTACATAATGCGGTGTGCTTTGTATAAAGAAGCGGTGGAATTTTAAACTATTCTTTAGATTTAACAAGCACAAATAAGACGTTAAGCTCAGTCAAACACTGAAATAATCCAGCTGTGGATAAATACATAAAACAAATTAAATGATGTGTAAAGAGAACAAGTTTCTGACTGAAATTCAAAAAATGTACACGTCAAACTCAACAAATGACAAGTTTTATAGTTTATTAAAAGTTTATTGAAAAAACAAAATAAATAAGTTAAGACTAACTAAGCAGAAGTATACAATGTATTTTATTTAACAAGCATTTAATGTAAGCTATAGTTGTAATCATCCGACTGTAACAAAGTCATTATATGCGAGTCAATTATTTTTTCTAAAACTATATAGTTTTTTCAATAGAAAAATACTAACTTTAATTTAACCCTTTACTGCATGAATTTTTATTTTTGGCTGAAATAATTCATGAGCATTAGGAATTGGTTCTTATTGATAGAAAAATTAATTAAAAAAATATATTTAAAATATTAATTATTATTTTTATGAAAAAATAATAATTAAAATAATAATTTAGAGTTTGTGCCATACATGGAACATTATGATTCTACATTATGTTACAAAAGAAAATGATTCCGTATTATTTGCTCGTCAATTGCTAGGTGTTCTTCATTAGGGATCGCTGATCGAGTTATCGTTGAAGTGCAAATTCCGCTTTATATCCTCAAATCTATTACAGCCCATTACTTGAGATACTGCTGGATCCATTGCTGTGTATGTGGCATATATGAACATTCATGAAGTAACGTTCTGATTCAGTTTTAAAAGTAAAATAAAAAATAAAAATCGGAATGTGCCATATATAGCACACTATGCGGTAAAGGGTTAAAAACACAGAAATTCTGAACGTCATTTGTAAAACTTCAGAACTGACGTCATCAAGATGGCTATCGAACCATCAGTTGTAACATTTAAAAAAAAATACTATAAATAGTTTTACTTATTCTAATTTATAAAACATATTCTAGTTATAAAGAGGCGCAAATAGCAATCGATACTGAGCGCCAAATATTTTAACTAATTTACTTTTCTAAAAAAAAAAACTTAAACTGTATAAAACATTCGTTATTCACGGATACGCGTCCAATAATACACGACGTGCAATATGAGCAGCTTTATGTATTTATAATTGGAGAAAAACTTTAATCACCCCCTAAAAATAATTTTCTAATTCCTGATTTTTTTATTTCCATTATTTACTAAACATAATTCCATTCGATTTAAAACAGATTAAAAAGTAGCTTTAATTATCGTTTTTCGTTTAATAATTGTTTAAATGTCAATCGCTATTTTCCCATTTTTTTTTTTTTTTTTAATAATATAAGGATCTAAAACGTAAGGTGAAATTAAGAAAAAAATTCTCTATCGAAAGGATCTAAAAAATATCTTCTTCTTCTTCGGGCACTATCAGTCGGACTTTTGGCCTCACTCACATAAGTCCTCCATCTTGATCTGTTCATTGTCAGGTGTTTCCATGTGCCCTATATACCAATACTTGTTAGATCTTTGGTTAGCTGATCTCTCCATCATTTGCGAGGTCTTCCCACTGGTCGACGGGTACTGAATTTTCCTTCCCATATTTTGCTAAGCATTCTGTCCTCCCTCATTCTCATCACGTGTCCTATCCATTGTAAACGTTGACCTGTCAGTTCTTGTGTGATACTAGGCCTTGAGTACAGTTCTCGGATATCTTTGTTCTTACGAATTCTCCATTCATCATTAATTTTAATAGGACTAAAAAATATGCAAAATATAATTTAAAAATATATAACTTTGCACTTCAGCTTCGGAACCACTGATTTAAAAAAATGTTTTCTTCTATAAGCAGGCGTCCCACTTAGTCTCCTACAGCTTTGTTGTATAGTTTTCGTTTTTCTCTACTAATAAATAAGGCGGTGTCCAGTTTCGCTTTTACACCTTGTACATCAACAAAGATATAATTTGTTATTCAAGTTTAAATGATTCAGTTCGACGGTGAGTTTGGTTAAGCAGTTTATTTGAATTCATATATTTGTCAAACATATATGGATACCTTTGCAATAACATTTTATATTCTTCCCCACTTACTTTATTCTTCTTGGACTGATGCCTTTTTAGTGACCTTTAAAACCTCTTTAGTAGCTAAGAATCACACCTTCATAATCAGAGACATTTCTACTGATATAACATATTATTTTTGTTAAACGTAAGCCTTCTTAAAAGTATAAGTACAAAACATATTAAGGAATTCATAGTAAATGAACTTAAGTAGCCTTTTTTCCCAATAAAGTAAGTGTACGATAGCATATCAACTCTTCCAAATTAGAAAAAAAATATTTTAATGTTTTTCAGTTGCAGCTAACGTTTCATCATTATAAAGTCATTTTGAAAATATTTCAACAGTGATACTGTAATATCTGTTGTTAATACGTAGTGTTTGGCCGAATATTGTTGTCCTGACTCGTCGGTCCGGTCTCGTCTGGTCTGATGATTGCTGTAATGAATGATGGATTAAGTACAACGAGGTGATAATGAAGTTGACAGCTCGGACGCACGATCCATTATGCGAGACAACAGCGACATGCTACGCTACAATCTACAGACTCAACAAATATTCTGGGAACGGTTAAGAAAAAAACTTGTTTATCGATATTTTTATCATATAAGATTATTTTGGGTTGATCTGTTTATCTTTTGTATTGGTCTTATTTGGGAAAAGCTGCATTCTTTTGGTTACGGTCTTATTGTTTAAATAAAAGCTAAGATATTTTGTCAGTTATCCGTCAAACCTGACAACAATAGAAGTTTATGTGTTAACACCATACATTCTTACAAACAAATTTATTGCAGTTACCATAACAAAATTATATTCTTTCATGTCTCTGCCTCTTCTTGGGTTCACTCAGTTGACTTCACTTGGCTTCGCTCACACTAGTCCTCTATATTGCTTTGCTTTGTTAAATTTCCAAAAACTATTAAGTATCATTCACAGCTCATGTTTAAATAGATAGTACGTAATTTATAGTGTTAATGTTAAAACATAATAATGTTAGTTCTACACAAATCCGTATAAGTATTCATAGCTCCAATTTAGTGGATAAGCGTAAGAAAATATTTAACGCATAATGTTAAAAGTATGTATACTTCCAACTTTTAACATTAACATTAACATTAAAACACTGACAACTGTCAAAATGAAGGAATATATTATACTTGAAATTCGAATAAGACTTGTGGATGCAGCTTGTGACATAATTATTAGTAAAAATATTGAAACTAATATTGAAAAATAGATGTGAAGTGAGAATTTTTATATATTTCAGGATTTCGCAGGTATACAGTGATACATTTCAAAATAGACGAATATATTATACAGGAAATTCTAAAAAGACTTGTGGCTGCAGTTTATGATGTACTAATTAGGAAATGTGTTGAATCTAATAAAAAATTGATGTGAAGTGTGAATTTTCACATATTTTAGTGTTTTTCAGGTATTTAGTACCCAAGTTAAAGCAGCTACATATATGTGTGGAACATTATTATTTTTTCGTTAATCAAGTCAAAATGAACAATATTTTGAAAATAATGTACCGTTTGTTATTCTATGTACTAAGAGCTTTTCCTTAAAATACTACATCAACTTTTAAAATAAAATATGTATTTTTTTCAACAATAAAAAAATTAATCTGACAAAAATTCCTTTTGAACTATTTTGGTTTCCATCAATGTACATTATTGAGATTTTTGGGAACAGGGAACACTTCTGGGAAACAGGGTGGAAACAAAAGTTAACTTTTTTTTGTGAAATCAAATAGTTAGCTTAGAGTGAGTAGCTTCAGAAACATTATAGTTATTTTATTTAATAATTAACTTAATAAATATTATTTTGGTTCTTTTTAGACGTATATTATTTAAAAAACAATACATATATTTAATAACAAGATATTTTTATTATAAATTGTTTAGTAATTTCTATTGCGTGTAGATGGCAGCTAGATCGATTTATCTATTAAAACATGAGCTATGAATGGTACAAAAGTGTTGTGCTTAGCCACTAACATTATCCATTAACATTATGCACTATGAATTACGCGTTGTCTATTAAAACATGAGCTATGAATGAGGCTTTACGTATATTAGTTTCTTTAACAAATTAACTTCACTCGAGAACTGCTGGTCCGATTTCTATGGGGTTTCACGCATTTTCTTGGAATTATCAGCGACGACATAGATTTCGTCAGCCGCAAAGTTGGTATACAATTTATACACTAATTAGACTTGAAAGAATTTTTAAAATCTGTTCAGTTGATTTAAAGATATCTTGATGTTTGTGCGCGCAGGTAAAACAAAATCCATCTTTTCAGTTTTAATTTAAAGCATTTTCTCGAAATTATCAGTGACAACATATATTTCTTCATTAGAACACTTAGTACACGATTTATACGCTGATCAGAATAGAAATAATTTTAAAAATCGTTTCAATAGTTCAAAAAGTTATGACATTTTTTACTGAGAAAGTAATCTTGGGTCAGTTTGAATCTTTCTCCCGTTCTTACATACATGTTTATCGACACGGTTGTAGATGGACAAGATGCCATTCCCTATCCAGCCAAATTCCTGCCTTTTCTTGACCCATCAGGATTACCTCCTCACGCTATTACCTACTTTGAAAGTAGGTGCACCAGTAATGTTGCTAAGGAACATAAATCCGCTAAAACTATATAATGGAACACATTTACAGGTAAACAGTTTACGAGATTGTGTATTAGAGGCAACCACTGGTTGCCCTTCAGGTGAAAAGGTGGTAATGCCTAGAATTCCGATGAATCCTACAATTTTATCATTTCAGTTCAAGTCGCAGGGAAAAAATCTGAAGATGGCTGGCGTAGAATTGCGGAGTCCATGTTCCTCGCATGGGCAATTATATGTAGCGTATTCGGGTGACAGTTTTAGTAACCTTTACCCTCTTGCTCCTAATAGTAAAGCTAAAAACAATGTTTATAAAGAGGCTCTCATATAACTATATAATAATCCTGTTCAGTTTAATCCTGTACTGTCACATGTATATATTATCGTCTTCTGTCCGGTCGCTAGTATGAGTTGGTATGTCATAAAAATGTAGGTCAATAATAACAAATTATCTCCGAGCAAAGCCAGACGGGGTAGCAGGTATTAAATAAAGTAAGGCACTAAAATAATTCTATCCAATATGGAAACTTGCATCATAAAAACAAAGAACTAATTATAAGTGTAGTTGCGGCAACATACAATTTAAGCAATGTAATTTATAATTTACCTGCGCAGAATAGTATGTGTTTGTAGAATTAGTATTTTGCTAACCATTTAAAAACAATTAAAATTTTTAAATAATTTAAGCATGACCATTAAATTTAAAAGGTCGTTTATTGCAACATGTATGAATAACTTCCCATGTATCCGCTTCTGTAGTATCATAAACATCAGCGAGCAATATCCCATATCTAATAGATTCAGAAACTCCATCTATATAATCTTCCGTCATTCGCTTCTGTTGCGTCACGCCTTATCATCGTACATGCATCTTTTCACATACAAAGATGCACACATGCACAACTTTATTGTCACACATACATATATACTCGAAAAGAGATTGCACATATACTTATTTCACGCACACATCCATGAATCGCAATTTACAGACACTCATATGCATGCTTTTGTTTTCACACATACACACTTGGATTATTTACATACTCTCTTATTTTCACACACATTACAATTTACACACGCCCCTACATTCAAACAGCGATATACAAAGATAAAACAGATTACACATACATGCCTTGTGTCCACATATACTATAATCTTACCTAATATCTCCAAGAAGTGAACAAAATCTAATGTCACGCGGTCTAGTAATACAGAAGGAAGCTCTGACATGGTAGATGAAGAGAAAAGCACAATTTTTGCGATTCAGAATTAGTAGCACTTATCAGTAGCCAACTTCAGTGTTATTAAGACAAAATTGCTCATTTCACGGCGATTAGTACATTTACATAAATATATGAATATATAAATTACTCAATATAATACCAAAAACCACATGCTACTACGTAACATATAATTAAAACAAAATCAACAGAGTAGACCGAAAAAAAAATCACGTATGTCTTTGAATAAATTTGGAAGGTTATATCTACTCATATAACTTTTGACACTACAGAGCTATTGAGCAAATTGACTGATTTTTTTTTTTGTTTAGATTCTTAAACCGACTGTTCGGATTGATTGGGGAGACGAAAAAAAAAAAAAACTAAAATATTATTTATTTACAAATCAGGTTAAAAAATGCTTTCAAAATTGCCTTTTGTGTCGTCATTTACGATTTAAAAGCTTATATTAAAGTATAAATTTTAAAATAAAGTAAACTTATGGACTGCCAAATAAAGAAAGTTGTGGACCAAAAGAAAAAAAGAATAGGAAAATGGCAAAGTAAAGAGTTAGGAAAAGTTTAGGAAATGGCAAAATGTTGTCACTATAGTCGGATTGCTGATAAGTGACTGTTCGTTGCTACAAGTATCGATATTCAATACTTATATGCTTTCTCTGTCTGTATCATTATAATTATTTGCATACCCATAGTAACGTATAGTGACCCAAGTTGACAACTAACCTTCCAAATTATTTGAATAAAAAACAAAGCATTAGAAAGAAACAGCATGATTCGTAGATATCTTTACTAATTAGAGCGCGAAAATAAATTTACAGCAGTACACAAACAAACAAAATTATTAATTTTAAGGTTATAATTATAAATAAGGAAAAATGTATACTCATACGTAAATTTTGGATTATAATTTGTTGTTTATTCCAGCAGATTTAAAATTAAAGTTTGTGAATTTAATAATTAGCCGCAAGCCATATTTTAATTAATATTTACAGTCTGTTCCAAACGGTTAGGCGGAACTAAATGGCAATTTCGTTCTTTTAGGTTGTCACGAGAAGGGACCTTGTTTGGGTTATTTCATTTTTCACGTTGGAATGTCAAAATTTAAAATTCCAACAATGAAACCATGTAAACGAATGACATGTCAAAATTAAATTATTTTTTTTTATTTTAATGACAATAAAATAAATAAATGGGAAATTTGTATTAATAATGATACAAAAAAATAAAATATAAAGAAAATGACATTTTAAAATGATATTAACCTTATCCAAAAAATGTTTATTGTAAGTATGATTTACAAAGCTTAAACAAAACGGCCGCAAAGCACGATTTAAACGATGAAAGTAACTAGATTGCAAAATCTAGTTCCGCTTAACCGTTTGGAACAGACTTTATTACCAGACACTGACAGTTAAGACAAATAACAAAAAACATTTTTAAAATCGCTGAAAAATGGTAACTAGATTATTATATGAATGAACTACTTAATACATACATGTAACAGTCACCTATCAGCAATCCGACTATAGTAATGAAATTTAGTGACAGGCAGATATTATTTCAATCATATTCGTTTTCTTTAGGCACTGGTAGTCGGTAGTCTGTCTGTCTGTCTGTTCGGTAAAAATTGTAGCCAAACGGCTAAACCTAGAGAGTTGAAATTTGGCATGCTTATACAACTCGTTGACCCGCACATAGGAAAAATACTAAAACATCTAAAAAACATACCCCCCTAAAAATATAAACAAATATGTGCTCATCGAAAACAAAAATATTTTTTTTAAATTATGAGTAGGGTATCAAATGAAAGCCCTTAGTACGTGGATTAACGATCAAATTTTTATTTTTGAAAAATAAATTATTTTGGTGCGATTTTTGCAAAAATTGTGCAAAAAAAATTTTGTCCCACACCCTGTAGCCCAGATGGTTTAAACTAAAAATCTAAAAAAATTCTAAGTAATGTATATTGGTGTGAACCGAAATAGTACAACAGGAATTTTTGATCAGATTATGTTTTCGGAAAATAACGCATTTTTTGTGGTTTTTGGTTCACAAAGTACAAAAGTTATACCAATGTAAGACACTCACATGCAAGGCGTACGATGGCGTTATTGGTTAGAGCACTGGTGTCGTAAGCTAAAACTCGCTGGTAAACGAAGGGTTTCGAGTTTGAGTACTGAGTGAATTTTATTTTTTCTGTTTTTTTTTTTGCATTTTTATTATGTTGAAATTCTAGTTATATTTTGACAAATGTTGTATTTAATTTTTAAGAGCGTAAATTTAATAACCAGTCTTATTACATGATTAACAGACGCTAAATTATTTAAAAAATATCGTTCATTTTGCCGTGATTAGTACAAAGTAAAATTTGTCCTACACACTCAGCATACCGCCTTCACTTATTATATACCTGCCAAACCCTGAAATGTGTGAATATTCACACTTCACATAAATTTTTTATCCTTAACTACTAAAATTACCTAGGATACCATGATAATCACTACTCTATAGTATCGTAGGTGATCGCTACAGATCCCTTCAGATGTCCTGTATACCACGAGCTTAGATCTTAGGTTAACTGATATCTCGATTTCTTGCGAAGTTTTCACACTGGTCGACAGGTATTCCCTCCCATATCCCCTGCTAACCATTCTGTCCTCCCTCATACTTTATTGTCCTATCCTGTGTAATCGCCAGGTGGATTATTTTCATATTTGTAAAGTCTTTTACACAGAATATGAACATCTTCATGTGTACAAACAAGGTAAATAATAGATTACGGCTAAGTTAGTCATAATACGTTTGAATCCTACTTAATTGGAAAAAACATTGTTCTTAAAATGTAATATAAATTGCAAAAATTCTCCAATAAAGATTGTGAGACATATCATTATCTGTTACAATATAAATTGCGCTATTTTTAAAATAATGATAGAAAAGCCGATATAATTTGAAAATAAAAATTAGAAAAGAATTGTAATGTGTTGTGCGCCTATGGTATGTTGGTTCGTTGATCTCTGTGTCTTGTCACCAGTATCACGTGTGACGTGAACCTGTAGGCGTATTGGAACCATTCGCCGCGGCCACAATCGACCGCTCCAAAATTTATCTCCTCTTTCTCTCCTCCCCCTCTCTTCTCTCCTCTTGATTTGATAATTTATAAAAACTATCTTTAAATCTCTTCTAATTAAAAAGCTGTTTGGTGTCATCGATCATATTTAACCCTCTCTGTACTGTCAACACTCAGATTAAGACATATATTTGTCGCAAACAAAATTATTTTTGATTTATCTAGGTTTAATTGTGTGGGTGGTGACAAATATTTTGAAATATTTAACCATACACGAGGAGATATATAGTCCTTTCGAAGTAATAACACAGAAAAATTAAAGACCAATTGACCAAAAGTGTTGCTTTAAGAATGTGCCATAATTCTTTTCGTTACATTTTACAATACAATGTGTCTTTTTACTAATACTGGATTGTGTTCATATTGTCACGTGGGAGGTTTGATGGAAAACAATTCCTGGTTTTAACAACAAAGTTTCTTAAATGATTTTTTTTTTAATTTCACGTTTATGGTCTTTGCTACTGAGGATATTACCGGAACAATTCTAATTTTTCTTAATGAAAATTCCATGCCTGAACGGAATTCGAACCAGAGACGTAAGCAAAGCAGGGCACGTGTGTTACTACTACACTACGCTGGTCGGTTATTAAATGTTTAATAATTGTTATAATAACAATATTTGTTGGAATGTTCCATGGGAACTAGGGGAGTTCCATGGTAATCATTATTTACAAATATTGCAATTTATATTACCCATTTTGTTTCTAAAATTAACTTAGTTTCTTCATATTTTCATTCTGAATAAAAGTCAGTACATCTATTATAATTATTTAAGCAAGTGTTACCTAAAGTGGGTTCAAAAAATGCGGATGTGTATTAATAAATCGCTGATGGGCGTGAAAAAGGTGTTAAGTCATATATCTCCGTTTTTGCCCCCATCAGCGAAATAATATAATAATAATAATAATAAATTTTATTTGTTTCAAGGTGCAAACCTTATACAAAGGAGAGAAATAGCAGCGAATATAATATGTACATAAGCATACAATATTAAAATTAATCTAAACAATAAACAATAATAGACTAATAATAAGAAATAGAGAAATGTAAATAATAATATTAAAATATAAATATGTGAAAATATGAAAATATAAAAGTGTAAATATGTGAGTATGTAACAATAAATATAAATAAATTAATATAGATATTAAATAAATATGTGAAAATACAAAATTATAAATATAAATAAATATAGATATTAAAATATAAAAATAAAAATGGACATATGTGAAAATATGAATACATAAAAGTATAAAAATGTAAGAATACAAAAATATGAAAATATAAGTATATGGAAGTGTAAAAATGTGAAAATATGCAAGTTTTAAACTATGAAAATATAAATATATGAAAATGCGAAAGTGTGAAAATATACTAGTTTGAAAATATGAAAATATAAAAGTATAAATATATGAGTACAGGACAATAAATATAAATAAATAAATAAATAAATATAGATATTAAAATATGAAAATATAAAAATAAAAATGGAGATATGTGAAAATATGAATACATAAAAGTATAAAAATGTAAGAATACAAAAATATGAAAATATAAGTAAATGAAAATGCGAAAGTATGAAAATTTACTAATTTGAAAATATGAAAATATAAAAGTATAAATATATGAGTACAGGACGATAAATATAAATAAATAAATAAATAAATATAGATATTAAGATATGAAAATATAAAAATAAAAATGTAAAAATGTGAAAATTTGAAAATATGGCAGTATAAGAGTGTAAAAATATCAAAATGTAAGAATATAGAACTATAAAAATATAAAACTATAAAAATATAAAAATACTAAAACTCAGAAATATAGTATAAAAATAAATAAATATACACATACAAAAAAAAGTAAGAAAATATATAAATATATAAAAATATAAAATGCAAATATAAGATACAAAAAAAAAAAAACATAAAAATTATAAAATTGAAAAATATTTGAGTATTGAAACGAGAGCTATTAGAGACAATAATACTGATAGACATAGGGAGAGACAGGTGGCCTAATCTGTTCACTCATTCAGGCAAAAACTTTTGGTTTTTAATGCATTGAGCGTGTAAAAATATAAGTCATTTAATTTTTCAGTATTAGTTACATTTAATAAATTATAATAGTTGTCTTCGGTTAAGTTTTGGATATTGTATTTTGATAGATAAAATTGTCTAATTGCTGATAATACAGGACATTGTGTGAGAAAATGAAATATCGTTTCATTTACTGACATATTGCAAATTTGACATTTATTAGTCGAAATAATAGATTAGATTCCTTCAAATTTTATAAGTATTTATTTTGAACATTTGTTACATTGAAGAAATTCTGTATCGATAAAACAATTTTAGTTTAATTTAATTATTAAACTAAACTAAAGTCGTATTAAACTTATTTTGTCTTATTAAAATAGAAGAAGTGGTTATGTATAAAATAAATGTGACAATAGTTCCGCCAATTTTTGAAAATTTTATACGGGTTCTGTGATAAAATAAGTTTAAGATCATCTGCTTTAAACTATTTTTTATGAACTTTCAATGCATAATTCGACTACAATTGACTTGTAGAATGATATTAAATTAAAGAAATTAAGTATTTGTACGTCGAAGAATAGTTATCGGAAATATTATAAAACAAAAAAAAAAAATAAAAAATAATAATATTAATAAAAAATAAGTAAGTAAATAAATAAAAATTTATTTCATAAAAAAAGTTATTAATTATTAAATATTGTCACGTGGGTGGTTTGATTGAGACACAACTCCTGGTTTCAACATAACAAATTTATTAAATATGTATATGACATTTACAATATATGTTTGAATTGGTCCATGGAGTTATGGAAGTCTTCGGTCCACCCCGTGTTGGCCAGAATCGTCTTGGACCTATCTCCGAGGCGAGGGCTACACATCCGGGAGTCGAGGAGCCTGGAAAAGTCTTCTCCCACTCACATGGTCACTACTTGCTTGGCTTCACCCTCGATACAAGAATCTGACGTCTGTGTCGTGGTCGTCACCTTCTGGACTAATACGTGCAGCGGAGTTGGCTAAGTTCCACTAACTCCATAAATCGTGACTGCCGGCCTTTTTGTAACGAAAATTAACCCAGTTCCAATATTCATTCGTCATTACAAATATTTCCTCATTATGAAAATGCGATGTCTGCATTTTCGTAATCAGGCCACATACGTCAGACTCTGACGAATAGTTTTTAATCAGAGAGCTGACCGTCTCAATGTCTAGATGTCGTATTCCTGACCTAGGATTACCTATGTGACAATATTAAAGTGTCAAACGCCGCCTTTTCGTGACGTAGCTGGTCACATATATTAATATGTGCGCAAATGACGTCAATGATGCCCTTTATTTATTTTTTCATTTTCGTTTCAATTTCAATTTTTAAAACATATTGATGACTCTCATGATTACCCTCAAATAAATTATTAAATATACATAAATAAATAAATAAACAATAGGTTCCTAACACCTAGATACCATAGGATTACGTGCCTAGTAATTTGCCGAGGTATTAATTGACCCTTGAACAAACTGTATAAACTTTATAGAACTTTGTATCTTTTATAGTACCTGTAAGACACAAAAGAGAAAACAGTATAACATCGTCTGAAGATTTGAGTAATTTATTAAAGAGTCTAATTTCAATAAGTTTAAATCTCTCTGAACATAATTCACACGAGTTCCTGTTTACAAGTACTTAGATTACATCCTTATATGTACAAATGACGAAATACTGCTTCGAATGCAGTTAGAGCGTGACTGATGTATTGATTAGAAAGAACTGGATTTTTGCGTAAAATACGAGTTTTCTCTTTACAACCTCGACATGTGTTTCTTCATAAATCTTCATAGTTTGTCTCTTATTGTCAATATCATTTTATTTCTAGTTTAAAAACCATTTATGTTTTAAATGTCGTTGCTTTTCTTTGCTCTAATTGAAGAAACTTGAAGTTCTTCTCAACTGAACTAGATGTCTCGTCAGTATATGTTATATTAAAGTGAACCTTAGTTTCTTATAGTTTCCTGTTTACCCTAAATGGGGCTTTGGAACATGTTACTTTACTTGAATCAACTTGATTGTAGAATAATCATTGTTTATGGAGAAGAAAAAAACGCACCCACAGAGGAAATACTAAAATAAAAAGAAAATACATTAAATTAACCGAAATTTGTAAAGTTACTATAAAAATAACTAACACTTTATTAATATCAGGGATTTTCTGAGCAAAGTATCAAATCATATATATCCTTCTACCCAGTAATGATCGTGGTGGTCTCCTTGCATACACCTGTGTAATGCGTGTTACGTGTATCACACATGAAGTATAGGACCTACAATTTAACATGGGTTCCGAACCACTTTTACTGTTTTTTTGGGGAAATTCCCATGAGCAGATACCTCGGTAGCGAGCTCTGCGATTTTCAAGAAAGAACGACTGTGAAATTAATGTGACAATGCTTGCCAGCGTCAGAAATTGAAATTGGTACCTTATGCATAGCTAACCACGCACTTACCACTATACAGCAATCGTTTGATCAAAGTTTACTGGGAGTTAAATTAAAAAAAGCATTAATATTTGTGTTAAGTAACTTTTCCCACATATATATACGGTTATTATTTCTTCTGTGGAAACCTTTTGGGTGAAAAATTTATCGAATATGTGTTTATATATTTTAAGTATAATTATTTTCTAAGATTTGAAGGAAATATTTTAAATTATACGATAGTAAAAAATAATTTTTCATTTATACCCAATTCCTTAATTGTTAATTTAATTAACAAGCTGTTTCATCTACGACCGGATCAACCTCTTTCTCTTCTTTCTGAAAGAACTTAGTTTTTTCATCTGTCATATTCGTAACAAACTAGCTGTTTTCTTCTTATTCCAACAAGTATAGTATAGTCCTCGGCCTTTAGTTTAGCTCGAGATAGATTTTAATCTTCTTCAGAAATTAATTTCAACATATAGTTGTCTTTTTATCCACTTCGGTTAGTGTCCAGACTTATCGATTATTATTAACTTTTATAAAAATGTTCACATTTCGTTCTTTCTTTTTATCGCCCGTGCCAGTCGGTTTGGTTTCACTAAAACCAAACCTCCTTCTTGATTCGTTAAATATGAGTTCTTTTCATAAATACTCGCTAAAACTTCTAGATTTTACCTGTTCTTTTCATTGGTTGGTGGATTTGCAGCCTTCCGAGATTTTTTTTACCCTTTTGTCCAAGTATTCTATGTCAGTGTTTCTCAACCTTTTATGGTATGGGACCCCCGAAATTATGTAAATATTGTTTGCGGCCCCCCTATATAACCCCCCCCATATCAAGATAGAGAGAAAACGATTTTTATCGAAAAGAAGATGTGTAAGCAAGTTGGGGAAATTATGAACTAAAATTTATCCAAAAAATGTAAAGGCAGTATTGAAATTTTCCGGAATAAACCGGAAATATAGGATATCAAGGACAATTTTGAATTTTTTAATGCGAACATATGTCATATTGGGTATCTTCGGATAGAGCTTTTCAAAAGAAACAACTTTTACTTAAACTTTTCTTTAACATCTTTTACGGTTGACAAAAAACTTTGATAATTTTATATAAAGATTATATTTCCTATAACGACTTGAAAGTAAAGTATTTTTATTTACAAGTGTTTAAAGTGCTTCCTATTTTGCTTTAAACACATTCTTAAAAATATTGCACTTTCAAGTCGTACCTACTTCAAAGTACAATTTGAAAGTACTTGAAGTACCTCCAACACGAACCATTGTCATTTCAAATCTAGTAATTTTTATGGATTGAATGAAACTTTTGATCATTTTTCTTAGCAAAAGCCCATTTTACTCATTATAAAGTTAGCTAGTGACAACTTTAGAAAATTTAAATTCCATATAGTTCCGCTTAAACGTTTGAAATAGCTTGCAGTTTAAATTAGTTGTCAAAATAAGTATATTAGATATAATAAGATTTATTTTATTCATGTCATGAAAGGTATATTTTTATGAATATAAATATAAGATACCCCTATTTATAAATATGAATAAAATTTAAATCCTGCAAGATTGAACGCATTTCTATTATATTTTCTTGTTTTAATCTTGTCTGACTTCGCGGCCCCCCGGTTGAGAAACGCTGTTCTATGTTATACTTCACTTTGTGAGCACCTTCATTATTATTTAGATTTTAAAATTTTAAATATTATTTTCCCATTTCAAACCTATCTCAATGTCGTAAAGTAAAATTGTATTTGAGCTTGCTTCTTTTCCATATTTGATATTTAAAAGCTAGTATTATCAAAGTTTTGATCAAAATAATCTTACATTAATTAAATTCAAAATCCTAACAACGTTCTCGGTACATAAATTTAATCTAAGTAATAAATTACATTCAGCACCAAACATGACAACAATATTAAAACAAACATTATTAAATAATTTATATAAACAATTTAATATAATAAAATACAACATCCCTTCATTATTCTAAGATTTTTAAATTTCCCATCAAACATAGTATTTACATTAAAGTAAATAAATAAAATAAATTGACGTTATAACGTTCAACTGATTAAGATGTTTTTAGTTCTGAGAAACGAATGTAGGTAGTTAAAGAAGAAGATGTCCGCAAGAAGTGGTCATCAATAAGAGTGTGCTTTTCCTTGTAACCCCTATCGCTTCGACCGTTAGTAATTGAACCATATTAAGAATCACAGAGAGAACGTAAAGTCGATGTTGTACATCCTGCAAAAAATATACGACATGTCGAGAAATGCTTAATATATTCCTACTAATAGTTTTTATCGGGAGATAAGAACAGTTTTATCGTAAAAAATCTACTTGAGATATGGAGACATTACCGGATTTTTACGTTTTAAATACGTTTTAGTTGAGCAAATAAAATTTGTACTAGAATGGTCGATGTTATATGCATGATATCAAACGTAACATCTTTAGATTAATGGAAAATGTTACGCGTTATGTTTTGTATCATTTAATTAAATTGTGTATCTCAATAAGTGGCCTCCGATTTAAGTATGCTCTGGCGCCACATTTTAAGTAAATTATTAGAATTTTAATTTGTCTATGCATTCTCTATTTTGAGATTGGCAATCATAGCGGTTATTTTAACTTGGAGACTGCGGATGAAGTTCGAAAACTTTCGATCCACTGGCGTGGATTTCCTAGGTACGAAGTTCTTGATCATTCCACACTTCGTTTGGCCAAGATATTTTCTGCGTATTACGCTTTAATAATGCCTATTTTCATTTCTCATATGACTAAGATAATACTACTTTCTTCTCTGAATGGTAAAAATAAAATGTCTCTCCTTTTCTATTTTCAATAAAAACCACATCATTTGTGATATTGTCCATCCATGAGATCTATTCTTCTATCTCTGATCTCTCTAGCTTTGCGAGTTCTTCCTAGGTTGGTAGATACGGAATCCTTGTATCCAGATCTTTTGTACCCAAGAGCGGATCCAGGGGGTGATGTGGGCAATTGCCCACTCCCCCTCCCCTCTGGAACGAAATTAACTGGAATTCTATTACTTACAACTTATTTGGTGAAAATATACAAATTTATTAAGAACGTAATAGTTAAGAAAAAATAATTTCTTGAGATTGTGCCGACAGGAGGAGTTATACGAATTTGTATTTTCCTTTTCCGTTTATTAAATCCCCTCCTGAAAAATCCTTTCATGTATTATTTGTCCTCTTTCATCCGTTTAAAATATTTTTGTATAATCACATCTTAACTTAAGCCATAATCCATTAATCTATCAGGAAGTAATACTTCCAATTGCTCTAAAATATTTCAAGGATAATCTAATCATAACAATCCTATAAAGTTGTGGAATATATTGTAGTAAGCTAGCGTTATGTAGGAGATTTCAATGATAGAGTAAGACAGAATATATTTAAAATTAAAACATAATCTTTAAAGATTTCTAGATAAAATCAAAGAATTTATTAACACGATTCTATTTTCACACCATTATTATCATAAAAAAAATGGTATTTATTAAATTCTTTTGTTTAAAATTCCTTGTAGTTGCAATTCCCTTAAAATGCTGATAAATTACTAACAAATGAAACAAACTTTGTTACATTTTAAAGTAATTAGTCATTGAATTGTTAACAAAATTAAAAGTTAAAAATTCTTTAAATACGCCACTGAAATTAATTAATCACTCAAAACATACTAATACTTTTTGCCTAATTTAATTAGATGTAAAGATCTTGGTTGTCAAATGAATGAAATCCTAACACAAACACATTGTGAGCGCAGCAGTATTCAATGTCAGTGGCGAGGTATTGACCGCATTCTGGCTGACTCACAGTCTGTAACAAGCCTTATTTTCATCACAAAAGACGCGGTAAATGTTGTATAATAGGTGAAATTCTTCAGACTACTGTGTTACACTTATGTGAATATTTCAAAGTGGATTAAAACGAAAGTGTTTCATGATGCAGATTTTCCAGTTCTCTTTCAATTAGATAAGATATGACTACTAGTTTTGTATTTATAGTAAATATATGTAAATACAGCAGATGGCATTGAATCGGAATTATAAAATTCATTGACAGATATATTTTCTAATACTACAGCAGTTGTTGAAAGTGGGAAGCATTGCGTTAAAAATTATTGTTATCATCTTCGCGTATAGGGGAAACTTTTTAAGATCGCAGCGCCGTATGCGGTAAAGCTGGAACACTCGAAAGCCACATTAAACTGTTATTCGTGTATTTGTTTACATGGTGAAAATGAATATGAGTTGTATTTTTCCTGTTTTTCGAGCTTTTTTTAATTTAAAGGTAATCTACGATTTACAAGATATGTAATAATATACTATTCTAAAGAAATTTCAAGGATATTTTTAGTTTTTCATTGTATTTTTAATTCTTTTTGACTGTCTGTCAATATAATAACAACTAAAATATAGTAAATATATTAGTAAAAATTAATATCTCTGCCTGAAAAAGTAGAAGGGCCTTTTAATATATCAACTGATGATTTAGGCAAATTTTGGGTGCGATAAATGCTTTTTTTCAGTCTTTTTTTGGACGTAAAAAATCACTTTCCATAAAATGCAACGTGCAAACATGCATGCATGGGCTTGGATTTTTGCCCATTTTTAGTTTTTGAGTCCATAAAAACCTACGATCCACTTTCTCTCTGCCTCCGAACGTCATTTCAATTGATATTTTTTTCGATTTAGGTAAATTATGGAATGTTTAAGAAGGATTCTTCATTCTTCGCGATTTACATTGCGGCACACAACAAAATTGATTGTTTTTTTTTCCATGGTACACAAAAATAAAACACAAACAACAAAAAAACACGTATTTCTCCATTGAACAAAACAAAACAATGTGGCTTTCGTATCTTTCACAAATTGCCACCAGATGTCAGGGCGCTTAGGAAGTTTCCCCTATTAGCAATATTGCCTATTACGTCTCCAAATCTGTCCTTCCATCTGGGTTATTTTATTAGTGTCCACCTATGGATGGTTTATGTGCGTATATGGTTTTCAATAATAATAATGATAATAACTGGTCCCCATCTCCTATGTGGTTCATTGAACAGAACAATTTCTCTGATCTGGACTTCCAATGCTATATGAAAGATACGTGTTAACATGATGTTTTCACCGGTTCTATTATTCATACAAACACTCATACTAAGCATCATATATTCGATCATATACAGTCTCGGATGATGAAAATTTGGAAATGGTGTTGGGGATTTAAATCCGGATGCATGTACTATGTAGGCACTCGTCTTCACACAAAACTTTTGCATGATTTTTGGCAGCTTATTATCCCGTGCGTATCGCAAATCTTATTTCTTTGCTTTTTTATATTGATTCCTGCATGTTTCATTGTTCCATATAGATTTGCATTTTAAAAAATATTATTTCCATCATAGAATTCCATTCTTTCCTAACCTATTTGTTTATCTTCATTCTAATAAATATTTCTAGATAATATAAACAAGATGAAAACAGTGTATCATTCTATTCTGAGTCGGTATGTCAGGTCGTTCTCATTACCGACAGAACAAACACCCACACTCCACAAGAGCAACAGAGACAACAACACTAACTTGTCTCATTAATTAAGCGAGATATCTACCTTCTCACTCACTCTTAAGTATGCTTACCAACTTCTATCAAAGGAAAGAATCTAGGATCGTTCTGTTGATACGATTTCACGGATTTAAATAAATGATATATGTGTTTTGGGATTTTCGTCACCAAGTTTTTTTTATTTAGTTGATAACACCAAACTGGTATATGTAATGTATTGGTGAGATTCTATCTCAATAGTAGTTATAAAGTCAAATTTAGAATATGAACAAGGTAATTTACTGCCGTGTACTGAGTGGGAAGTCTTGTAGATTTTTGTATGTTTCAATTATTTATATTAGATACAAGCATTTAATGTATCGCTTAGCATTTTTAAACTAAAATTACTGGCAAAAAAACCTTAGAAAAACTGTTCATACCTTTCATATTGGCTTTGGAACACTTAAAATTTCATAGCATTGACTGATACTACATGACTATATTAGCAGATTATGACAGCACGAAGTCAGAGGAAATAAATGAAGACTGATTAAGATGGTTATGGAATTGTCATAAGACGGAACAGTGCATAAAAATCCACTGACAAAAATGCTCATAATAAAAAACCCGAGAGTCCTAAAGCAAATCGTTTGACAACGATTGGGAGACATCTGAAGACTTTTAATTGAAATAACATGGAAATCCTAGATAGAAAAACGAGGACGCTACGAACTAGGAGCGAAGACCTAAATATCTGGGAAAATAGTGGAAAAAAAGAAACTTCATAATTTTCTAGTACAACTAAAACTACCTCTTCTAATTCTTCTTCTTGGGTAAGATCACTTAAGCAGAAACTTTTCTATTTCTTCTCTGCACATATATATATAAGGTTCCTGTCGCTCCTATGTGAAGCATAGGGCCTCAATAATCTTCCGCCATTTGGATCTGTCTTGAGCTAGATGTTTTAGCTCCCTCCATGTTTTGCCGCTTTCGCTGGCTTCGTTCATGGTTAGTCTACGCCATGTGTCCGTTGGTCTGCCACGTCTACGGCTCCCTTGAGGGTTCCAATCAAGAGCCGTTCTACTGATGGACAAAAGGTTGTTCCTTAAGGTATGGCCTATCCATCTCCACTTCCGCTTCTTTATCAGGATGTCTATGGGGCTTTGGTAGGTTCTCTCCCAAAGGCTAGCATTGGTGATAACGTCAGGCCAAAATATGCGTAATATTCTACGCAAGCAAGAATTGACGAACACTTGAAGACGGTTTATAATGGTTCTAGAAGTTTTCCAGGTCTCACAGCCGTATAGTAGGACCGGCATGATATTAGAATTAAATATTCTAATTTTTGTGGACCTGGCATACTGCGAAGAGTTCCAAACATTTTTCAGCATACTGAAGGCATGCCTAGCTTTATTAATCCTCATTTTAACATCCTCTTCGGAGCCTCCAGATCTGCATGAGACAATGCTTCCGAGGTAAGTAAAAATTTCGACGTCTTCAATGAGGTGATCGTTAATGAGGAATTTGCCCTGTTGAGTGGAGCCTAATCGCATGGATTTCGTCTTCTTAATGCTGATTGCAAGGCCTACCGCTTGCGCCTCCTTTACGAGAGAATCTAGCATAGCACTCATGTTGTCGAAGGTGTGAGACAGAAGGCAAATGTCATCTGCATACTCCAAATCTGCCAGATGAGAAGTTAAAGTCCAGCGAATTCCGTCTCCAGTTCCGATACTCCTTCTCAATACATCATCTAGGACGATGTTAAAGAGGATGGGCGACAGAGTACATCCTTGCTTAATGCCAGCGCCAACAGGAATAGGGTCGCTGAGAACGCCTTCTCTCCACAAGATCTTCATTTATGTGATCTTTTAGGTCTGAATGTAGTGCCATTTCTAACATGCGTCTGACGATAATAAACCGTTAAAAATGGCTCTATGAACAGAACTTTTATTATTTGCGAGGTTCTTTGACTGTACTCATCCATAAACTATTTATTACTTTCTATGCATTTGCTGGCTCCTGTTTCAGCTGCTAATACTTTAAGCACAAAAGCTCTGATCGTATTTAATGCCTCTCAATTCACGCACTGCTTACGATAGACTATATTGATCCGACATGATTTTATTGTTTATTATAATATATTATTAACGTTATTTATTAAACGTATCATGATATATGTCAAGAGATTAGGTTCAGCAATACATTTAATTCCAACTATAGATTAAAATAAATTTAAAAATAGGAAACTGCAATGATTTCCATCTGATATTTGAATTTGAACGTTGAAATTGAACATTTCAATATAAGCAAGTAGTGCCATAAGAACTAAAAAACACCCTATTTGCTAATAACTAATCACCGATCAGATTTTTACCGACCGCCAACATATATAAGGGAGGTATTGTGATCATACCGATTTTGACATTTAGAGATTTCGATGCATCTCAACGCATTGGGACCTCAATGCGTATATGCAATATATGCAATACATAACGTATTTTTAGCATGATGTCTGTCGGTCTGTCTGTCCGTCTGTCTGTCTGTCTGTCTATCGGTCCGTGTACACGTACAGAGCAAATTCGGCTAAAAGGATTTTTATGAAACTTCATCTTTAAGCATTTGACATCAATGGCACGAGTTGATCAACTTTTGGTAAAAATCGATCGAATAGAAATGGGAGTTTACTCGTGTCGGTTTTAAGATTTTTGCGAATATTTCACAACAGAAATATTTCGAAAAAATGTATTTGATAAAAGTTTCTATAAAAGCAATAACTAACAACTTTTATTTGAGACAATTCTTAATAAAACAACATAAATTAAACAAGTACTTGGTGATGGCGGTCGGTCCTGTGGTGGCCACAGCTGATTTTTTATTCTATCATAATAAGAAAAACGTCCAAATGGTCATAGTCAATTCAAACCAATTTCAAAATTTTATATCCTATATTACTAATCTTGATGAGACTAATAATTAACGATTTATAATGTTAGTAGGAAAAGACCTAGTGTAGCTTAAAACAGGCGCGCATGTAGAATTTTTCTTGGGGGGGTTCAGAGTAAAAATTTTTGCCTAGGAGGTGCACAGTAGTCAACATTTTTTCTTGAGATGCTCACCTTTAAGTACAAGACAAATGAGTCCCTTAAAAACGTGTTTTTGAGTTATTGGGGGAGGGGTCAAGCCTATGAGCCCCATCCATCTGGGTGCGCGCCTACATATCTTTGCATAAACAGATTAATTTTAAATATTAAACACTTAAGCTTAGTTGACCCCTGAACTAACCACGATATCGTTAGCTGAAAAATTATCGTTATCAAAGTTATCGTTAATATCGTTATGAAAGCTGAAAAATTATGTTTGAGCATACAGGAATTATGTTAAAAATACAGGATTTAAATTCGCGTCCCACTGCTCCGGTGAGAACTATTTTACCAAGAAGACTAATAAAGGATGATTTTCGCATATTTCTGCTTCAACTTTGTATATTGGCTGTTTTCTGCTCTGGAATAAATTCCTTTTTCCTTCCAAATATTTCGAATATTTTGGCGGTTTGTATAGTTTCCTTTTTTTAACAATTTTTTATTGTTTACTTATTTTACCATAGGGCACAGCGCATAAGAGTTCCTCTCCGTAGCTGTGTCTCCTTTCTAAGCTCACATTCCTTATTATGTCAGAGTGACTGCACATATGTAGTTGTAGAGAGAAGATGTAAATTACAAGCATCTACACTGATCATATCTGTTGTATTTCCAGGCGGCGTTATCGCTAACCATTAGTATGAACATGAGTTAATATCATAGTATGTGCGAAACCCAGCATAAAGATGTCAACACTAGGGAATATCAACAATCAGAATCACTGTCAGACAAAAAAATAAAATAAAAATCAGGCAACAAAAAGAAAGGTACTGGATTATACAATATAATTTTTATTGTAATAATCTGTAAAGTAAAATATACTATTTTACTTAAAATATGTCTTCGTTAACTATTATTGTTTGCCTCTAAAAGTCACACAGTGGTTTTGCCCAGACGAACCACAGTGCTTGTATTGGGCAAGGACCTATCTGGTTTCATAAAGAGTTGATCTAGGGTCAACAACCCTTGTGCAGCAACTAAATAGAAGAAACAGCAATCACACGTCTTCGCATAGACTACTGTTGGTGGACCCACGAACACTTCCTAAGTGGAGAACCTCCTATTTCTGAGGATTTTAACTGAGTGCGAGAGACAGTTCGTGGAAGATAGAATAAGATTAGGCTTGTGCTATGGTCCGTCAATCACCTTAGGTGATGAGTTACTTTATGTGAAACCATATTTTAGTTTGTGATTTTTGAATTAGATGGTTACGTCCGTAAAATATAGTATGATGAGGAAGTAATGTGATTCGGACGGTCAGAAATTAAAATTAAAACAATATTTTAACTTCGCTAACGTTTCGATTTAATTGAAATCTTCATCGGAGCTAGATTAAAAAGTAACAAAATAAAGTAAATTAATCAGATAAATAAAATGTAACGTCCACATAATGTGAGAGGTCATTGAACTTTATTTATCTGAATAATTTATTTTATTTTTTGACTTTTTAATCTAGCTCTGATGAAGATTTCATATTAAATCGAAACGTTAGCGAAGTTAAAATATTGTTTTAATTTTAATTTCTGACCGTCCGAATCCCATTACTTCCTCATCATATTAGTTTGTGATGTCATAATAACGGATGAATGTACATAATACCTGGCTAAAGTGACCACCGAAGGAATCAGATCAAAGTGGTCACCTTACTTAGAAAAAGTAGTAAAAAATAAATAAAAATAGTAGGTTCCCAAAGCTAAAAATGTCGTATAAAGGCAGATAAGGTAAGTTCTCCATTTCTAGACCTCCGGCCATAGATATGAAAGCCACGTGGTCAGTGTGAAGTTATATATCGATAGCTTAAAAATTACGTCTAGTATTTAAATACGCGTCCCACTGTTCCGCTGCCAACCATCTTACCAAGAAGCCTAAAAGGATGTTTTTCATATATATATACTTCAACTATTGTCAAATTTTGCCTTGCGCCCGAAGAGAATGACTCGCTCCTTATATCCTAGACCCTGTATACAGGTGTGAAATTTTCGGATCGCGGATAGAGGCATTTGTATTAGTTTCAAAATTTAGTAAGTATAGCTTTTACAAGTTAACAAAACACTTAAGAAACCGAACTAAAAATACTAAAAACAATATTGTTTTGGAGGTAACAAGATTCCATTACGAAATAATGTTATTTATATATTTATCTCGTTTATTACGTAAAACTTGTATATCGTTTTAAAAGGAAGAAGAAATCCCGTTAAATATTCTTATTATAATTGTGTAGAATATTTTGGACAACCTTAGTTAAGATAGCATCATTCTGTTGTTATCAGTGTAGAGGAGCGCAGGTAAAGTGCCCTGTCTTGTTACTGATAACGCGATATCCCATCCGAAAGGAACCCGGCTGTCTCGGACATTCCGAAAAGATAGAAATGTGTCGGAGAAAGACGACTTAAATGATTTCACGTCATCTGACATTTGTCTTAATTTCTTTTGAAGGTCAATTAGCGTTTTATCTACACCAGTGGTGAAGAAACTTTTAATTCAATGTCAGGAATGAAAAAATGTTCACTTTGTTTTGTCTCAAAGTTCCCTTTTTACATAAACGTTTTAATTGGTTCCCACAAACAGAAGACTTGGCTTGTACTGATAATCGAGCATCCAGAGTTCCTTCGAAATAACTTTAACAAGTATAATCCGTATTTAAAATGAAAATTTATTAGATGACTTAATAGATGACCTTTAGATCTGGTTCGCAATATCTAGTAACTGAAGAGGGGAGTAGCAATTTGATATGTTCGAATTTTATACCGGTCTATGTAATTCTTTTTTATCCTGGCAATTTTAATGACAGATCTAGTCAAAAATCAGCGTGCCTTTGTGAAATTTAAACTCAGAAACAAGGCGGCAGAAAAACTTAAATTATGAGATCAACTTTTGAAGAAGTTGCTGACGTTTTAAAAATGCTAGAAATTCAAAGATGATGCGAGTAGGTTTTCAATTTCTAAATCCGAAAAAAAAAAAACTTTTAGTGGCAATTAAATATAAAATAACTAATTTATTTAATTTGAATTCTAGAATATGTATAGTGGCGCATAGGAATCTTTAATACGAATCTAATAGTACAATAACACATAAAATAAACAATTCAACGCCTTTTAAAAAACAATTTTAATATGCTTCTAGTTCTGTAAATAGTTTAAATCATTCATTGTTTTCCACCGAATAATTTCCAGTGCTAATGAAGGTTATTATTTTAATCAAATGAGTTATTAAATATTTCTTTTAACACTGTAAATGGAGTGTAAGCTAAAATCAATTACTGATAAGATATTATTGAATGAAATATAATAAATTGGCGTTTCACTATACTAAATCCTTTTCAAATTAATTTCAAAACTTGATAAAAACTTATAAAGTTCATTCACAATAACTATGAGATGACGTCACACTTAGTTAATTAAGTTGCCAATGTTAAAATGTAATGTAATTAACATACTAGCCTTACTCAGTCGTTAGTAGCCCTGCAAGTTGGTAGTATTGCAATTAGTACTGGCAGTAATGTTACAATATTCGTTATGCGAAAAACACAAAATGGTTCAAATCCTTGAAACAGCTTCATAATTTTCATCTGATACAACGTTCGCACCTAGAATTTAATCTTGGGGAGGGGGTTCAGAAGAATTTTTTTTTTTCATAGGGCTCTGGAACCAACAATTTTTCTGGGGGAACGGGTTGCTCACGTTCAACTACAAGAAATAGTTTTTCCTTAAAAACGTGTTTTTTTTTAGTGTTGGGGGGGGGGGGGCTCAAACCAGTGAGTGCGCTCCTGTCCGATACTAAATATAGTCAGCCGAAAGCATATAATTTTTAAAATGAGTACCTGTTTATACAGGGATAATAGAACCGAAATTTCGCACTGACCATGTGATTTTTATTTTGTACTGGAAGAAACGGTGAAGTTAATTTTTTTGTCCGTATTCGCTATCTAGGCGTTGAGAACTTGTCATAACATTATTATTATTGTAACACAAGTTCGGGAATTTTTCTAGTTTGTACCTCATGTAGTCAGTTTTTTAAACCAGTGGCGTAGGGAGACCTCCGCTAGACTTGCCCTCCCATAAAAAAAATAGTAATAAAAAAAATACATATTTTTTTTTAAATTAGAAGGAAGATTTAGGTAAATCCGCATAAACACATCAAATTATGTCCTATACAATTTTTTGTCCAAGGCTTGGTTTACTAATTAGGAATTTTTCAAAATTTTAAAGTTTAATAACTTCCGTTTCCGGTTTCGGATTTTAATAAAAAAACAATAGGGTTCTTCCCAATTATTAGGAGAATTTTTTAGCACCAGAACGAACTCTTTAAGTTAAACCGTTTTTGAGTTATCGTCACACAGTCATACACACAGACACACACAGACACACACACACACACAGACACACACACATACGGACGGCACTTCGAAAATAGGTATTTTGGATTCCCTGGACCATGAAACGTGATCATCAGTCAAAATCTCGACATCGAAAATTTTCGCGATTACAATACTTGCCCCTTATATATTAAGGTCGGGCAAGTAAAAATTTGACTTACACCAGTTTGGTCTTGACCCCTTAAATATTAAGATGCAATTTAATACTTAAACCTATGAACATAGTGGTGTTTCATTTATTTATTTAAAATACAGTGGTATTTCAAATATAACATCTTACCTGACATTAACTTCATCTAATTAGTTTTATCTCCTATCCCTGTTTCAGTTTGTTTACCCCTGTAAAGGGTCTGATGTTACTAAAATTAAGACAGTACATGGCACCACACCCTCAGAGACACGTACATCAATCACCGTATATATATCTAACACCTGAGTTGGTCGGTCTAATTTGTGCTCAATTCACTGCCTAATGTTGTCTCCATCTCCTTCCACCACACATACATCACCTCTTGAACTAGACACTAGAGATGATAAAGGGTCTTGTGTTTTTATATCAAGACGAGTTTAAATGATTCAAATTAAATGTGTTACAACTTTTTAACACTGTGGGAAAATTGAATAGTGCTGTCAGTTGTTGTCTTCGTTATATTTAGAGCAAAACACTCAATTACATGGTAATTTTATATATTTAACTAGTGTAGAGTAACAAACATAGCATTGATTACAAAAAACCTGGAGTCTTCTGAGCCCGACCTTGTTCAACTTGTATGTAGCAGATCTTGAAGGGAATATGAGGAAGGGACAAGATGGGGGTTGGTAGTAGGGAAGATGAAGTTGTGGACATTGGGGTACGCGGACGATATAGTATTGATGGCAGAGGGGGGACAGGAGCTAAAGAGAATGATTGAAAGGGCTGTTAAATACTTCAAAAGGAAAAAACTAGAAGTAAACAGGGACAAGACGAAGGTAATGGTATTAAGTAAAGGAGGAGGGAGAAGAAAGAAGATAAAATGGGAATGGGGAGGCAGAGAAATAGAAGAAGTGAAGACTTTAAAATACCTGGGATATGTACTAGCGAGGAACAATGGGGCTGAACTACACATAAGGGAAAAAGTAAAGAAGGCAAGAATAGTCATGGGGAAGCTGTGGAGTATAGGAGAGAGGAAGTTTAATGACGATATTAGATGGAGATTGAGGTTGTTTGACGCCGTGGTGAAGAACATCCTACTATATGGGGTGGAAATTTGGGGATGGAAGGAATGGGAGAAAGTAAAACGAGTACAGGAGAGGTATTTGAGATGGATCTTAGGGGTAGATAGAACAACACCAGGGTATATTGTAAGAGAGAAACTGAAAAGGGATAAGATGAAAGTGGGTACAGGAAGGAGGGCGGTTAAGTAGGAGGAGAAAGTAAGAATAGAAACAGACAAAAGAATAATGAGGGAATGCTGGGAGGAAAGAGCCAGAGAGGAACAGAAAGGAAGATGGTACGCATGGAGAGGGCATATATTATCATCGCTCATAACCAGAGTTGAGTCACTGAGTGAAAATTTCTGTGCCTAAAATCTTTTCTACATTGTACTTTTCTCCTAAGCATGACGGATTTTTTGCGTGGTAGTAGCGTAAAAAGTAATGTGGTAATTTGGTAAATGTGGTAAACAATACTTCCTTTCAATGGTATCCAACATAAATCACAAATGAAACTATTTCCCATTAGACTTTTTTTAGATATATCGATACTTTTTCAGGCCTACCAACTTTAGATTAATTTTTATGCTATACCGTTTTACTTTTTTAATAAACCTGAGTGAAATCTGTCACTGTCTTGTATATAAAAACTATACTAGCATATAATTCAATATAAACTAACATAACTATGTTTGTAAGTTGTCAGTGAAAAGTAACAAAAGAAAGAAGGCGTTGGATATCTCTTTCTGCCGCTATTGCTACAGAAAGAAGTTGTAGAAGTTTGAATGATGTCAGAAATTTGAAAGTGCAGTGAAAAGTATAATTTAAAACAAGCTTATTACAGGAGCATTAAGGTAGTGATGAGAACTAGGATTCTAGTATTTTATTTAATATTTTCAGTGTTTTTTTTTTTTTTTTTACTAAATAACAGAAAACTTTTTGTCAACGAATAGTTTTTCACATATCAATAAACAAATATTTTTGGATTCGCATTTCTGTTTAAAAATCAGGTGAACAGAAAGTTTATTTTATCCAATTTGTTCCATAAATATTCAACCTTGCCTGAATCCATCATTTAAAAATCCACATATCTTGTACACCTTTGGACACTTGTAACTTTCACACGCAAGTGTCACAGTTATCATACCCTGTTATCGCTTCAATGTGTTAATTTGATAATTATAATACAACGAAATTAATTAATTAATAAGTAGTGTTACACTACTCATTCCATATGGAGGTATTACTTATCTGCAAGTATGAAATAATTATAAATCATTATATAAAAAAAAAATTAAATAAATAAAACAAAAATTAATTTATAAAACTTAGTGGGCTTAGGTTTTTCCTAAGAAAATATTATCTAGATTATTATGAAATTTTACATTTGCTGTTAAGAATAAATAGATAGTGAAACTCTATTTATTCTTATCCTATTAGATCAGGAAGGACAATGTTTTTTTCCAATTAATTAGAATTAAAACGTATTGGTAGAGTGATGTAACGTACGGTTAGAGTGAGGTGATCATACAGGGCTGACTATTATAGTGGATAGAACACGTGATGAGAATGAAAGAGGATAAAATGGTAAAGAAAATCTGGGAAGGAAGATAAAATGATGTGCAACAGCGGTTCTTAAACTGTGGTCCGCGGACCACTGGGGGTCCGTGTAGTCATTACCGGGGGTCCGCGAAACAATTTTGACATTAACTTTACATCCCCCAAATTTTCGCTTTCATTAAAATAACTCATTTATTAAAAATCCTACATGGTCAAGACTTTTTGTATTTGTTGTTATCTAACTAGTTATTGACATAACTCAACAATAATTAGTAAAAATTTAATTATTTTTATTCAACTGCAAATTATTTACAGAAAACTTATTATAATAAGATCTATTTTGACCAATATTTGACCAAAAAATGTTTGTATGAGTTTAACGTATTATAATTTGTAACTTTTTTTATTCTTTTTACTACTTTTTTATTAATTTTATCTTTTTTATTCTATATGCTAACAAAAATGTTCCTCTATAAATGCGCAAGACCATTTATTAAAATAACCAGCGATACATTTATACCAATATTTATTACAACGTAGTGCCTATGAGATTATTGAGCCAGAAATTAAGTCTCAAGAACGACGTAAAATGCCTAGGGTTGGGATGGGGTGTGCAAAAAAAATGTTGTTCAAGAGGGGGTCCTCGGACTACATAAGTTTAAGAACCCTTGATGTAGAAGATACCTGCAAAAGACTTAACTCTTAACAAAGTAAGATTAGCGACTTGTGTGAGTAACAACTAACAACTAACTAATAACTAACTCAATTTGAATACGTAATAATGCCAGTCAACTTGAATAAGAAGAGAAGGGAACTTTTAAAAAACAACTGAATCATTATAAAATAATTTAAAATATTTCACGATTATAAAATTAATATTTTCAGATCGCGATATTACCCAAGGAAGCTCTAAGCAACAACCCAGATCATCTCTCCAATGTAAAAATTTCTCAAAATTAAAAAATATTATGTAGTTGCTGACGCCCTTTAAAAATAAAAATAAAAATATATAGTATATATTTATATATTTTAAATGATCATAATAGTCCATAAATAATCATACATATTATTTAACACAGTTTAAACCAGTCTTTTGCGGTTTCTTGATGAAGTAATAAAGGGAACTTGTAGTAGGTGTGAAATGTGTTTCATATTTTTTATTCACTAAATTTATTGATAAAGTCACAGGCGTGTGCTGAGGTGAATAATACTTATTAAAAAATGTGACAATAGAAAAGACTTGATTCATAAATATAAATAGAAGATATTAATGATTCAGTATTGATATTCGAGTATTACACAGTGGCGTAGTTAATGAGAAATTTACATACCATTTAAATTCTGCTTAAAGAGCATTATTATGAAATTTTCTTGATTTTTAATCAGTTGACTTTGTAACTTAAAAATAATTTGACATCAGTGGTGGGATTGCGATGAATAGAATTCTATTCTATCATTGCTAAAAAGAAAAAAATCCGGCGTAGCGTAATGGTAAAGTACGTGCCCTGCGTTGCTAAGGTCTCGGGTTCAAATCCTGTTCAGGCATGGAATTTTCAGCATGAAAATTTAGAATTGCCCTAGCTAATTGCCTTAGTAACAAATGCCATAAACGAGAAGATCTATTGGCGATTGCCAAGTAACTATTGTTTTTTTGCCAACTATATAATAGAATTCTATTCTCGTAATTGTACTATGGGCGGGAGAAGAAAACGAAGAACATTTTTACTAATTTAATTAACTTTCCCAAATTGTAGATTCTTCCTCTATTAGACATGATAAATTAAAAATATTATTAAACGTTATGTTTAATCTTATACAGACGGAAATGTTTTTAAAGCATCCTTATATATAATAATATGATTGATAATGAATAAATTTCGTGAAAAAATCTAAAATGTTCTTTATATTCCATTAATTATATTATGCACTCATTCTGCTCGAATACAAATGTGTCTATCATGTCTGAACTGACTAAAAACTATGATATATATTGTGTACTATATAATTAATTGTGGGACTTTATAAAACTGGATGTTTTTAATTAAATGTACGATAGATGACAGCCTGTCCCCATTTATTTATTGCTGTGACGTCACCTGTCAAACACTACTATATATGTATAGATATCTATATACAGAAAGAATAAGAGAGTTTCATGCCTTTTTGTAAAGCATTAGATATTGTTTAAACATTATTTTACTTTTTATTAGCAAATGGAAGCTTGAAATTAAGAATAAAGTAAAGAACAAAAAATGGGAAGAAATTCCTAAGGAGTCTCAAAGTAGAAACAATTTTGTTTATTGTAGAAAAACATATCGCTCTATTACAATGTGATATGGGGATTTATTGATACAATAATATGGTATTGTACTAACCAAAATAATAAATGTAGTTCGTTTCATTGATGCAGCTTCTATCTTTCAAAACTACTAGATAGGTTATGATCCTAATGTGTATAATTAATCGGCGTTTATATATGTATAACGTCAAACAGACTACCATGTAAACATAAGGCTGAGATCATAAGAAAATATAAATTGACATTATTAGGAACAGTTCCACATTGCTGCAGGCATCACATTAATATATCTGGATACTTTCTATTCAGGGGCGGACGAAGAAGTCATAACATTAAAACAGTTAATTCATATGATTTTGAACAAAAAGTACATCCGAGCACTGTACTCATAGAAGTGTGTAACACAAGAAATAAGGCAGGAGGTTACAGTAGATAATATATGTGATAAGAATATAATAGAGAACAGCAGAGAAATTCTACCTATATATACGTTTATGGACAATTTATTTGTTATGCATTTGTAAAACTATTCGTATTATAAATTTTCATTTTTGGTCTAATCTAAACTAATGCAGCAAGATTAAAGATATCAGAGTACTGCACTGTACTGTACTATAACACCGGTCAACAGGAATTTTGAGTCTGGGTTCTGCATAACTGATTTTTATTTCTTCCACATTATTAATTAAAGAAAAAATAGTTTTACCCGAAAAAGTTTGCTTTTGTAGCTATCAGAATGAAATTACGGATTTTAAGATAATTTTTCAGACCTTTATTATGTGTAAAAATAATACAAACTTTTGTTATGAATTTGAATCAGTTTTATTTACAAGAAAACCATTCGAAACACACAACTACTGTAACAGAATATATAAAAAAGTTTAGAAATGATTATTTTTCGTATTTCTTCTGTGATTGTATAGACTTTTTCGTATTAGCCCTCAAATATAGTCCCCCATCATACTCTCATTGTATTGCCCCTGATAACGACGTTCAAAGTCCATCACGTCTTGTTGAAAACGTTCACCTTGTTCTTCCGAATAGCTCCCATGTTATCTTTAAATTGGTCCAAGTACGCATGTAATATATGCACTTTAAGGGACATTCTGCAACCCATGAGTTTAAAGTTATCAAGCATAGTTGCAATAAGCTCTTTGTAATTGTCTGCTCTGTTGTTTCCGAGAAAACCATGAACCACTGCTTTCAGGCTTTCCTTTCATGTATATTGAGTATCTGTGAAAATTCGTCACTGGTCATTATTTTCTTTATTTGTGGTCCGACAAAAATAAAAGTAGCAACGATATTTAGTATAACCGCCTATGCAAGGCGGTCGGAATCTCAGGCATTCCTTCTGACTGGCATCTTTTCATATACAGTTCTACAAAAAGTTTAAAAGCTGTCCTTCTTCACAATGGAAATAAATTTCCAACTCTTCCTTTGGCTCATTCCGTAATGCTCAAAGAAAATTACGAAAGTGGAAAAATGGTGCTTGAGAGTTTAAAGTATGATGAGTACACCTGGCCAGTGATAGGGGATTTTAAGATGGTTGGATTTCTGGTGGGATGCATTCCCATCAGAAATCCAACCATTCTCTTGTTTTGATAAATTCGCCGCAAATATAGCTGGATGAGTCTACCTCGTGTTTACAACTTTTTGACGCCATTTTTGGATCTGCCGCCACACAAAATGCGTTATATCCCTGCAATGCGCACGCGCATACCGACTATGAACCACGTAAGTGAAATGCCACTTGCTTTCCACCCGCTTGTCCCCACCCTTTCTTAATATAACGTGCATCTCCTTATGTGGTCATAAAAATAAATAAATATATATTGATCGTTGTAAAATGTACAAAAGCAAAGTTTTTCAAAAATAGAGATAGATCCGTTGATAATATATATGTACTGATATATAAGATACCTGAAAAGAAATAATGCAGACAAAAAGGAAAGCTTTTGTGAGTCAGGACAAAAGTTAATAGTCGTATCTAAATGGAAGGAGAGAGATTTATCAGTAAAGAGGCGCCTGTCACATTTCTGTATTGTCAGTAACGTCCTTCAGTTGCCTCACTTCTGCTGTCTATAGTTATTAATGAAGATGGAACGAGTACATACTACTGTTTACTCAATATGACGTTTATTACTGGTATAAAGTGTAAATGCGGCGACACGCAAGCAAATCTAGTGTATTGAATGTCCGAGGTGCGAGTTTGTGGTCGACACCTAATATGATTCAAGTGACGACTTTGATGCTTCGGACTAACTATAAATTCTTCAGTATCTCTATGCCAGTATAGTGTTTCAAAGCTGCCATTTATTTTATGACAATTATTATTTATTTTCAATGTTATTTAATGAAGTAAATAATTTTGCATGTTGAGAACATGTTATCAAATCATTTACATATAAAACTGCAAATAAATATAGCATTACATTGTAAAGTCTGTTTTTCATACCAGACGACGTACGGCACAATGTAACATATTATTATAACACTGTATTTCTTTATTGCGTGCCTCGTCTGTTATTTTTAGGATTTTGTAGGTATGACCAAAAAACCCTTCTACCGTCATTTTGTCGTCTCTCTGTCTGTCTGTCTGTCTGTCTGTCTGTCTGTCTGTCTGTATGTCTGTCTGTCTGTCTGTCTGTTCGGTAAAAATTGTAGCCAAACGGCTAAACCTAGAGAGTTGAAATTTGGCATGCTTATACAACTCTTTGGCCCGCACATAGGAAAAATACTAAAACATCTAAAAAACATATCCCCCTAAAAATATAAACAAAAATGTGCTCATCGAAAAAAAAAAATATTTTTTTATAATTCTGAGTAGGGTATCAAATGAAAGCCCTTGGGATTAACGATCAAATTTTTATTTTTACAAAATAAATTATTTTGAAGCGATTTTTGCCAAAATTGTGCAAAAAATTTTTTGTCCCACACCCTGTTAGCCCAGATGGTTTAAACTAAAAATCTGAAAAAATTCTAAGTAATGTACATTGGTGTGAACCGGAATAGTTCAACAGGAATTTTTGATCAGATTAGGTTTTTGGAAAAAAACGCATTTTTTGTGATTTTTGGCTAATAATGTACACAAGTTATAGCTTTGTAACAAGCCATACTCTAACGTGTGTGCTGGTCTAGTGGTATTTGACGCTGACTTTTCACCCAAGTAACCCGATCCGATAGGGATCCGAACCCTGTGAGAAGAGACTATATTATTTTTTGTTTTTTTTTTTTTTTTTATTTTTATATTGTTTAAATTATTTTTTCAAAATTCTAATTATATTTTGGCAAATGTTGCATTTAATTTTTAAAAGCGTAAATTTAATAGCCAGTGGAAATTGTTTAAATTATAATTTAATTCTGTTTCAATGTACACGAAATCAGAGGGGCGGAACTTATAACAACCAATGGAAGCCATAGGCGCAATTTTTAAAATTCTTAATGAACCTTGCTATATAAAAAAAAATACTGCACATATTTAGAAACCTAAATAATGGTATTAGGCGTTCGAATTAAAATTAACAAAAAAAAATATTTTAATATAAAATTTGTTTTCGCATCCAAAATAATCATCATTCACTTACTAAATACCTGCAAAATCCTGAAATGTGTGAAAATTCACACTTCACATCAATTTTTTTTTTTTTTACTATACCTTTCGTTTTCCTCATATACTAAGTTGACCATATATAATCGTTTAATTAATTTTTTTAAATACAAATTATATGCAATAAATAATTATAATTTATAATAAATAAGGACTAGCAGACCCTACCGACTGCGCCAGTTATATGTTCAAGCCAAAGATTTGTATTTTTAAAAACTATTTATTTTAATTTCAAGTACAATTTACTATGATTTTGTTAAGTAAGATTTATTTTACATTTAATCTAATGTCTAATATGTGTTAAAACAGAGTTGTAACTGATAAAAATACATGGTTTATATATCAGTGGAAAGGTGATATCTGCGTTTGGTCTTGGTCAGCAGTTTGTTGTCCTTTCCTGTGGGAATGTATATGTAACTGGTATTTAAAGCAAAATATTACATAAAAAATTAGAAACTGGAGATTAGAACAGAAAGGACATGATGGGAATGATTAGGAAGCAGGATTTAACATTCATCGATAAGTGGGTTTTGTAAAAAAATAAATATATAAATATAAAATAAATAATAAATATTGCATATTTTTGGTATACCTGGAACGATCAGAACCTCAGCAGAGGACTTGTTAGTGCAATAGAAGAGAGTGAAAGACTCCTATAATTTTCAAAAATATCCTTTCTTCACCATTGACTTGTGACGTAATATTTTGCCTATAATCTGTATCATTCTGTTAATTAATAAACTCTACATAAAAATATCCAATTGGTGATTAATATTCCGGAGATCACGTCACAAATTATCAAAATCGTACATTTTTTTAAGTTCATTTTAAAAGTTAATTGAAATTAAAAATCACGTACAGGATACTAAAATTTCACGATAATCCCGTAACAATGTACAGTCTAATAAAATTGTATACACCTTGTGTAAAACACTTCGGCGCTATAATTAAAGTACCTTTACTCTTAAAAGAGATTTAACGACGGTGCAAAGACAGATAATTTTTATAAGGTACTGTAATAAACACGTTGTCTAAAAGACAGTGTACATATTGAGTTATGTTGATGATAATATGTCGCCATTTTATTATCTAGTGAGTTTAAGTAATAACTCATCCTAGAATGTTCGAAGTGGGCTGGAGATAAAAGTACATATACAAGATACACTCAATGGATCATGGGTGTTGATACAAGAACGTTTCTTATATCATTATTTGTTAATAGTTGTCTGTTGAGGTGCTACTAATCACAATTATAAATACATTTCAGATTACATTATGTGAACATTATTTTTCTGTTTGTTATTTTAAATAGACGCCATACATTAGACCTGAAGACCTGACACTTGACAATGCAGTATGGAATTTAGGCTAAATTGTGTTATTTAGGCTAAAAAGCAATACTGCCCAGTGGCGGATTATCCTTCGCCGGGCCCAAGACATTTTTGATTTACGGACCCTCAACCTAGAGGCGTTGAAAGCTAGGGTGACCATATACAACTGTCATCCAAAACTACATCCGGTCCAATTTTTGGTTGACAGTTCTGTACTTTTCACTCGTACCAACACCAACTTTTTAGTTTTTGTTTACAACTTAACTTTTAGTAGTTTATTAAGTTGATAAGAAGTTTATTTAGAACATATAATTAAATATAAACTTAGCACAATTAAACAATATTTATAAATTGGTTTACTATAACCAAATTGTTGTCTGCCATCTGAACCTAAACATTTTTAAGTTGGCAATGAAAAGTAATATGAGATGGAAGGTATAAAATATATCACTGTCTCTTATTTTTTCCCCCACTATATTCTGTAGTATCAAAAGTTGAAATGACATCAGAGTTGGATAGTATTGAAAAAAGTATAATGTAGAATGGACTTTACACATTTACGTCAATACCAGGGCTGTAGTGGTTGGTATACGACGGTATACGGCGAATACCGTCTGATTTATTTCTAGTGTATACCCTGTGCTCGTTAAAATTTCGATGGGTTAAACGAGATTTTTCGAAACACTTTTGCTTATTTTGTGACTACTGCACTGTCAACATTACCCAAAAAAATCCGTAGGGCTTACAGACAGTGCAGTACAGACTTAACAATATGCTACCAATATCAATTAAATGTATCCTGCCTTCATTAGGTTCCATAGTAGTTTCAGGTTCTCTTTTGTAGCTGTGTTATTTTATCTTGCCAAATTCATATATATTATCTTCTGAATTTCTTTTTTTAAGCTTGATATATTAAAGCCGCTTGTACACCTTACAAATGAACTGAAAAAACATACATGCTCGATATGTGTGAACGTATCAAAGAGCACACACGAACTTGTGCTTCAAAGGATAAGCGTGGACGGTGAAACTGATGACTGAACTGCTGAAACATTGGCGCCCAATTGTTCATTTGCGCTTGTTGTTGTTTCTTTTAGATAGTTGACTATTGATTTTGTATTCGTTAAATCTGTTCTATTACTTCATGGATAAAATAATAAATAATTAATCATAGAAATATTATATTATTATGTCGTTATATGAAACAGTTTTTTAAACTGATTAAAACACTAATACAACATGAAATATATTTTTTAAGTGGTTAATTAACGAATGTTTAGATTAACTGTATTGTAAACTCGCTTTTATAGATTATTACAAAAATGTAACAATGGAAATAAAAGTTGATTGGTCTGTTCTCATTTAAAGTCGTAAAATAAATTTACAATATCTCATTATATTTACAAACAATTTTAATCAAGAAATATAACCTCAAAATAACGACTTAAAAATGACATTTAAAACATAACTTTCATATATAAAATTAAAACCCCATAATTATATAGATTTATATATTTGAAGAAAAACACATTTGTAGTTATTTGAAATAATTTAAACCTTCATTAATGATCATATTCTGATATTTTATAGTCTTTTAGAGTTGGCCTTGGAGTCAGTGGATCATAATGAAACATAAAACCGGGCATAAACCGCAGACAGAAAAGGAAAAATCACTTTAAATACCAATTATTATGAGTTCATTAGAGCATACAATCAAAAATACATAAATGCTCCGATCACAATGCTATAAAGTTCTATGAGAAAATAAATAGAAAACTAGAATAAATCAACGTTCGAATAATAATAAATGTAGCACTGGGCTATAAAATTAATTGCAACAATTAGATTTAACATTGTACAAGTGACATATTAACAAACAAACATAAGTAGAGACGTACAAGTAATTATTTGAAATGAGTATAAAATTTATAATCAAATGCAAAGTAGATACTGATATATGATTTTTTCTGTTTTATGAAGCAAAATTCGAATATGAAAAATGTTCATATACAAATATAAACAAATATACAAATTAATCCTGTTAATATATTATGTTCGGTCGAATCATAAAACTGACCACGTGATTTTTATATAATGCCAATATGTAAAAAGAAAGAACTTACTTTCCCTATATATATTGTCACATAGTTAATCCTAGGTCAGGATTACGACATCTAGACATTGTGACGGTCAGTTGTCTGATTAAAAACTATTTGTCAGTGTCTGACGTATGTGGCCTGATTACGAAAATGCAGACATCGCATTTTCGTAATGAGGAAATATTTGTCATGACGAATGAATATTGGAACTGGGTTAATTCTCGTTACAAAAAGGCTGGAAGTCACAAAATATGAAGGCAGTGGAACATAGCCAACTCCGCTGCACGTATTAGTCCAGAAGGTGACGACCAAGACACTGACGCCAGATTCTTATAACGAGGGTGAAGCCAAGCAAGTGTTGACCATGTGAGTGGGAGAAGACTTCTCCAGGCTCCTCGACTCCCGGATGGGTAGCCCCCGCCTCGGAGATAGGTCCAAGACGATCCTGGCCAACACGGGGTGGACCGAAGACTTCCCCAACTCCATGGACCAATTCAAACATTATTTTGTAAATGTGATATACATATTTAATAAATTTGTTATGTTGAAACCAGGAGTTGTGTCTCAATCAAACCACCCACGTGACAAGTGGTGCAGGCGCCGGGTATAAAATTTTAAATAAGGTATTTCAAATTTTGCTCAAAAGTGTATAGATCAAAAATGTTTACTAGTTTTTAAGAGGATCCTGCAGTGTTACATAAGAAAATTATTGTATTTGTAAATAATTCATAAAGAGTAACGAAAATAACCAAAAATAATACATTTGAATCGAAAAACAATCAATAGGCTATTCCAAACGTTAAAGCGGAACCAAATGGAATTTTAACTTTTTGAAAGTTTCTCGAGCTAATTTTTTAACGATTGAAGTGGACTTCTGCAAAACAATATAATTAAAAGAAACATTTAAACGTTAAAAGTTATTAGTTTTCAAAATGCTGTTCCGCTTGAATCATAGAAACAGAGTATGCTGTTTAACATATATTTTTGTTAGATTTTTATCGATTGAATAGCATGAAAAAGTATCTAATTATTATATATGGTATAAAATCTCACGTGCATAGTGATTTGTTGATACATTTTTATTTAATTAATTTTTATACATTTTTTACAAATACAGTGATTTCCTTACATATATACAGCAGCATCTTCTTAAGCATTATTTGGGGGAAAATATGTTTCAAGTGCTAACTTAATCTTTTCGCAACGATGGTAGGTGCTCTCGCAAATAATTCCTTTAAACTTTGTTTGAATATTGAAAAAGTAACAGAATTCAAAAGCTTTGAATAAAGCGTCCCAAGAGAACTATGTTGGAAGGTATAATTTCTGAATTTCTTCTTCTTTCGTATATTTTACGTTTTGGTTGAAGTTAATATACTAAAATTTAGTATATTAACTTAAATTTCCTACTAAAATTTAGCAAAATACTGATATTGAATCATTTAGTAACTAAATGATTCAATATCAGTGTATTGCGCCGTAAAACGAATGCTAAAAAATATGTATAGAATTACAATAATAATAATATTTAACCAATCCAAAAAGTTAAGAAATTTGTAATATATCTAGCATAATCTTAAATTATAAATAATTGGCTGTAGATTTCACACAATTTAATCTTTGCAACTGTCTTAATTAATGCCATTTTTATGATTCATATCCATGGTAATAAAATAACTTAATCTGACATCTCTCGGATTTTTATGTATTATTTTCAGCTCGAATGAAATGATAAATTTACCAACCTGTTTATTACTGCAATTGCCGCTATCTTTTTGAAATTAATGTGTAATTGAAACTTTAAATGTCATCTTAATTATGTGAAATGAAAATTAATTTAACATTTTTTTTTGTTGTTTCAGGTATGTCGGATTTATTCTGTTTTACATCTTCTTATTCTAGAAGTGGTAAGTCTTTGTTTATTAAGTTTGTGTTGAATTCAATAGTAAACTTCAGCATATAAGGAAAGAGTCAAAAGATTGCAAATATATTTAAAATTTAAAACTTATATTGATAAATTGAGAAAATTATTATAGAAAACACAAGTTTTGTTTTTCGAAAATTGATGTATAAATATTTTAAATCTCTAGCTAATGCGTTCGCCTATTGTTACAATTACGAAATAAATATATTTTTTCATTAATCTGTGTATTTTAATAGTGGTGCTTAGTCATAATACACTTTCAATATATAAAATATGAAACATAGATTTTATTTTAAATCGACCTTAAGTGGATATGTTCGAGAAAGTTTGAGGTATGTTCATGGGTATACAGGATTGAACGGTTTCAATATTTGTTAAAAGTCGTAACTAGCATTTCTTGGACCCTGTGTAAGGTTCCACAAATAATGAAAAAAAAATCAGCTGTGGCCACCACAGGACCGACCGCCATCATAAAGTACTTATATAAATTACATTCTAGCAGCAGAGTAGAAATAACTTGACCTAAAATTTTCTAACAGAGATATTATTTATCATGACCATGGAAACGTTACATATAAATATGAAAAAATTGAGACTAAATTTCGAAAAACTTTACAGAAATTATTCGATATTTTTCGTTTTATCAAAAAACGTCTCAAATAAAAGTTATTAGTTATTGCTTTTATAGCAACTTTTGTTATATAAATTTTTTCGAGATATTTTTCTGTTGTGAAATATTCGCAAAAATCTTAAAATCGACACGAGTAAACTCCCATTTTTAGTCAACCGATTTTTACCAAAAGTTGATCAACTCGTGCCATTGATGGCAGAAGCTTAAATTTAAAGTTTCATAAAAATCCTTTCAGCCGAATTTGCTCTGCACGTGTACACAGACGGACAGACAGACAGACGGACAGACAGACAGACAGACAGACGGACAGACAGACAGACAGACCGACAGACATCATGCTAAAAATAGTCAAAACGTTATGTAGGGACCTCAATTTGTGGAGATCCGTCGAAATCTCGAAACGTCAAAATTGGTATGATCACAATACCTCCCTTATATATGTTGGCGGTCGGTAAAAAGATAATCCACAGTCTTGGGCCTTATTGACGATTCTTCGACCTTCTTTCGTCCTGGGGCTTGTACCTATACACCTGTTGCACCTGCCTCTACGATATAATTGAACCAATTCAAATAAGATAGTATGAAATGTTTGCATGATGAACAAAAAGAGGCAGAGTTTTTGAGACGGACGTCAAAAAGAAAGATCCCAGGAAGCGCATTACGAATATGGAAAAGAGAAATTCAAATAGTTTTAGAAAGAAGAGGGGTGAAATGGATGGAAACGAGCACTATGAATAAAAGAAAAGTTCGATATGCTTGTTTCTGTTACAATTTCTATAGGAAATAATTTTTCACTTTCCCAAATCTCGCTTTCCGAGTATTAAGAACCAATTAACCCGTAAAGGCGGCAAATTACCTGTATCTGATTTATTTGTCTAAAAATATCACACACATTTCAACATATATTGGAACAAAAAGTGAATGTTGCTTTACCACCCAAGCGACAAAAAGTTTACCTGAATTTAAAAAATCATTTAATTATCAAAAACAAAAACATGGGATGCAAAACTTATAAACTAACCTAACAAAAAATATCAACAAGTATTGTATTCATTATGATACTAAAAAAATGACATGACCAAGACCCAAAAAATTCAGGCAAAAAATAACCGTAGGTGTTAACAAGTAAATTCAAAACATCAATTTAAGATCAACGATGTATTTATTTTATGAACAACCATAAAGATAGCGTTTTCTTAAAATAAAATTTAGCATCGGTGGCAATTAAAATAGCGTATCTTAAATCGATAAAATGGACCCGGCGGGTAACAATAAAAATTAAAATATTGTTTTATAACACGTTATAAAAATTAGTCGTAAGATAAAGTTCTTTGCTTTAGGTCGTTGGCAAATTCCAGTGTTATAAATCCTAAATCAGTAGTACAGAACGAATCACTACACCTGTTAAAAATTTCTACTTTTGCGCTAATAACCATAAATATACCAAATAAGATGTACGTTCTCATTTAGAGATTAAAGTTGTGCTTGATATCCTGTACTTCCGGTTTATTCCGGATAACTATAATTCTATCATTTGATTCTTTAAGTAAAGTTCGGTGATCAATTTTGTTCCCAAATTACTCATACGTCGCGTTTTCAAGAAAAATCGTGTCCCTTTATCATGTAATACCCTTTTCACACTAGAACTTTAAGATCAGATGTTAAAGTGAATGAGTCTTTAAACGCTAATGTGAAACCGTATGGCCTCGTCTAAATACAAGCGATGTTTAAGACAGAGATCTGCGTCTTAAACTTCGTCCGCATTACCAACATAATTTCTATTATAAAAAAATACTCTTTGAATTTGTGCTGTCAACATTTTATGTTATCATAAACAAGAATACTGTATTATATCGACGTTATAAGAAGTTTATACTTATTTTTACAATAAAATTATTTATTTTAATAATGTGTTTAATAAAATACAGAGCTACAATAATTGAGATAAAATGTATCGACTTACAAGTGTAATATATTCTGTATTGTAGTGTCTTTATTGTAGAATGAAATGAAATATCCATATTTGTTTATAATAATTCAAAATGTGCGTCTGCGCAGACAGTTCAAAACTGGTAATTAAATGACGGTAACTTAAGGACAAAATTACTGTAGCTGATGATAACACTGGAGATTTAAACATCAAGTGTGAAAGCATACCGATGTTAAACATCGGTGAACTTTAAGTTCACTCGTCTTAAAGTTTTAGTGTGAAAAGGGTATAACACTCTATATAACTAAAAAAATATATATTTTTATGTCTATAAACTTTTTTAAATGAGTAGTTGTAGCAGTTACTTTGGTGTTAGTATAGTCCATTATCGTATTACATATGTTTATTTCTTTGTTAAATAGTTGGTGACAAACAAAGTTGAGCTATGAACTTTATTGGCAAGAGATTCTGAAAATATGTAATTCTTCGTATCCTGGACAGTATTTATTATATTCCTGATAGATAATGATGTTAAAAAACTAAATTTTGCTTACAAAAAGGTTAATTATGATGTAATATACCAGATGACATTTGAATACATGTGTCTTTATCTTAAATGTTTTTGATAAGCAAACGAACGTATATCTTAAACACAAGTTCCAGTTTTATCTTAAACTTATTTTGGCATGGCACAAATCATCTATCTTAAAAGTTCTTTCAACCTGCCCGTGACAAATATAACAACATCGTATTATTATTGATTGATAAGTTAATTGACATAACAGAATTAAAAGATTGGAACTGAATTCTAAGACGAACAAGCTCCACCCATTTAAATGTTGTGGTCCTAAATAGCAAATTGAGAAGGCGTTTCTATATCAAAAACTTGACATTTTCCTGTATGCAAATACGTTCACACCTGCTTAGTGTTACGTGAAATCAAGATTGAATGTCAGTTTAGTGAATTGTTTTAAGGTAATTAACGTCCTTATGAATAACATAATAGATGTTAATGTTTGTTCTCAGAGAAACACTTTCAAATAAGATGTAGTTTTTAACAAATTTAAATATTATTCTAATACAGCTGATGTTAAATTGAATTAAATATTCTAATTCGGCACAATTGGGGGAGATAAATCAACTTTTTTACATTTCAGAGGAAACTTTATCTACTCTTAATGATTCGTCATTTCTATTCCTTCAACTGATTGGCTAGTGAGCAAATTAGTGTAGATATTTGTGAATTTAGTGAACGTGACCAACATAATAACACATGGGTACTTTTCCAAAATTTTCAAAACATCATATAGAGAATAATTTAAAAAAAAGTTTTTATAAATATATTAAGGCTGCGTATAACCCCCAGTGGTTACTAATTTCTTATACAAAACTAAAAATCTAAAATAAAATTAGTATCAACCTATACATCAAATTTTGCACCGAATTTTTATCTATCTAATAAGATATTTTTAATTGTAGAAACATTTATTGTAAAAATATTATCGCTCAATAACTTAAAAATAGACATCAGCGATATTGTTCTGTAATTTTTTAAATCTATTTGTGGGTTTCGAATAACTTTTATATTTATATAGTTTTGTGTAGAAATGTTCAAATAATACGTCAACATTTTTTTCGACTTGATTCCTTATAGTTTAGAACCTTCGTCGATAAATATTATACTTGATGATAATGGAATGCCATTTGGTACACGTATTCTTTACGAAGATTAAATCATTTTTCTTGTAACACCTATTTTGAAAACCTCGGCAGATTCAAGATGGCGGCAAAAATAGACTACCAAGTATAATAACTATAAGTAGTTTTCACAATAGAGCAAAATAGCTATAAGCATATTTGTAGAATGAAGCTTTAGCTACAATTTGCGGCATCGTACGCAAATATGCGTCAATTTGTTTACAAGATGGTGTCTATAATGCAATTTGCTTATTTACAATTACATTACAGCTTTTTCTACAGTTAAAAATATCCTATTAGATAGATAAAAATTCGCTGCAAATTTTGATATATAGATTGTTATTAATTTTATTTCCGATTATTAGTTTTGTATAAGAAACTATTGAGAACTATAGGGTTGTGCGCCACCTTAAGGTGAATGGCCCAATTGGACAGATAAAATACCAAATTGGCCTTGAGGGTAACTTCTTTAGGTTGACGATTACCAGGCAGACCGAAAAAAGTTAGATAGATGATGTGAAAAGTGGCCTGAAAGAACTAAGAAGGCCAACCATAGATGGAGTAATTTTTTTGAGGGAGATATCGTTGCCCATAATGTTACAAATAATAATGATAAAGAAATCTAAAAATTTATTTTTTACTTTATGATGACGCGATTTAATGGTTGGTTTATATACGGAACAAGAATATGGAATGGGAAATAAGAATAGTACACAAGAATAAAAAATATGAAACCGTTTATATCGGACAAAACATTTCGTCGCTACGCCTGCGTACTTGCGTTGGCCTGTGTTTAACGGTTGTCGTTTGACAGGTTATTGTGTTTAATATAACCTTTAAAAAAAATTCGTTTTCAGTAATATGGATTTAGAAGATTTTGTAAATTTATTTGCTTGTGTTTCACACATTATATTGTTGTTTCCAACCTTCTGATCACAGCAGGAAAACATCTGTTGGACAAATTTTATTACGGCCGACATTTTGACCATTGTGCGCATGCTTATCGTCTCTTATTCTTGGAATAAGAATAAAATGTTAAATGTTACCAACTTTTCTTATGTTTAAGTTAAATTTCATTCCTACATAAACCGATACACGGCGCAGCCATGTTTTAACATCTTGTGTACTATTCTTATTTCCTATTCCTTATTCTTGTTTCGTAAATAAACCAACCATAAGAGTTGATTATTTGGACACCATAAATATATGATGTTATTCTGAGCACAACTTGTTAACTTTAACAGCGCTGTAAACTTCCAAGATCGAACGATGTTATTATGCTACTGTAGTCTGTTAATTTACATCGTTATAGGTTCACATTCGTTGCTACCCTCAGAGTATGAACACGAATAAAAATTATTGCCGGCGCTGGCCAGGAAGAATAATTATGCATTTTCTTTCAAATCTACACCCAGAACAGCAAATTGTAAGAACATAAGTATGAAAAAAAAAAAAAAACTAAAAGTTTCTAGTAATAAAATAGTAATAGTTTTTAGTTTTTTTTTTTTTTTATTTAAGATGCCGTGGCTCTGTTGTTTACAGTGCACAGGGACATGGGTTCAAATCCCCCCCCCCCCCCACCGCCTTCGGATTATTATTTTCCGAAATTGTGCAGTTTGCTCTGGAGCGAGTCAGCCTCAAATATTTAATACTTAAAATGAGTACCTGTTTATACAGGGATAATAGGACCGATCGAAACGTCTCACTGACCACGTGGCTTACATATCTGTGGCCGGCGGTCTAGAAACTGAGAACGTACCAACGAGGTAGTATAATATAGAGACTGAACGAGGGCGATTTGTTGTGAAGCCAACACCCTCTTAGGCGGGGGGCGGGAAGGTGCCCCGAGGAGTTGTGCGTGTTGCTAACATCCAATGACGTCATATAAACCATTCGCCATAAAACCTCATTGCTAACATCAATGTTTTGTCGATAAGAATTGCAAGTAAAAATATGTTTTTTTTAAAACAGTAAACTAATAAAATACATTTCATAAATAATATTAAGTTAACCTTAATTTATTAGTATATTTTTAAGATAATTAGTAGTTTTTTTTTTTATTTCTCGTTTATGGTCTTTGATACTTAGGCAATTAGTCAAATATATAGGTTTTTAAATTACATACATTTAAAATACAAAATGAATGAAAAAAAAATGTCTAGTAGGACCTGAATTTAAAATGTACAGTGGACAATTTGGTTAATATAAAAATAAATTAATTCCTTGTCTACCTAGACACCTTTTTTCTCGATCATATTGTATAGCAATGCGTCAGACAATTTCTAAATTTAAAACGGGTAGATATCATTTATTCCAAGATAAATTAAAATTTATCTGACAAATTATAAAGATGTATATCTATAATCAGTGCTGGGTAAAATACTTGTAAATTCTAATGTATTCGTACATTACATTAGTACTGAATAGTTTCAGTACATTATTCAGTACATTAGTACTGAATACAAATACCTTTTTTAAGGAAAAACTATATGTAATATTTGAATTAAACAATACTTTTTAGTATTTAAAATACTAAATAGTTTAAATACAGTTCACAACTCTTTAAATGCAATTTATGGTAATACTATTAAAAGTTGATGGAAAGGTAAAATAGTAAAATAGAAAAAATAACACAACAAAACAATCATAAACACTATATGACGCCGGCGTTTTTCCTATTGATAGATGAGCAAAAAATGTAAATTAGGCAACTTGTTATACTCCTCGGGCAAATCCCCCTTTCGTCTCCGCAGTGTCTTGGCTTCATAACAAACAATGCTAAGGCATTGAGTCTATTTATATGACGTCAATGGAACGTACCTTCCTGCCCTTTATACGTCTATCTAGGCGTTGGGATCCTATTATTTATTTATTGTTTGATATACTCTAAATTCCAAACTAAACAACTTCGTAAGTTGTCTTTAGTCATAATAGTTTTAAGATAAAATAAGTAAATTTTTCATCATTTAATGTTATATAGAATTAGAAATATGTAGATTTTAGAAAAGGTGTTTTTAAGCATCTATTTTTTAAAATTAGTTCAAGTTGAAATATATTTGCTAATCTAAATTACCGAAACATGATAATAATTTACTTATTTATATATCCTACTGACAAATTCCTATTAAAAATGCTAATAAAATAATCTAAATTGACCATTCGTATAATTTTTTCCCAAGTGACTATTTTTATAATTTTTTATAGGGTGCCGACACAATGGAATCTAGTTTACATATTTTAAAAATACGGTCTGTAGTGTTCAGCTAATTAGTCTGTTCGGAATGCGAGTCGCGTCAGAATTCATCATACGACCTTGCTCCATACGTATTGTCCGTTTTATTGTTTTGTACCAACTAATATAGTTCTTTTCAAAGGAAAGATGCTCATATCCGATAACAGACTTTTCTAAATCTAAGGCGATTGCTATAAATTGCTTTTCTAAAAAAATATATAAACATCAAAACAACTTAAATGTTGGTATAATTGTCTTTTGAAAAAGGATATTCTCTTCAAGAAGTAGGGCTTTTTATATAATAATCTATCTAAGGGCTATTTTTATACACTACAGTTTTTTATAATTTCTTTAATCTCATGTTATAATTTTTAACATTCAAATTAATTAAAACTCAAAGCAATTTAATAGAATTTTCATATAAAGTATGTTCCAAATGTTTAAGATGAACTAAATATTCATGTTCTTAAGTTGTCATGAGTTCATTTTTTAACAGCTAAAGTGTGCTTTTGCTAAACAAATTCATCAAAAGCCTCATTTAAAGCCTCGATAAATGTTACTAGATTACAAAATCTAATTCCGCTGAAACCAAAGACACAGACTATACAATCTTAACTTAAGGGGGGGGTCTGATAACCACATTTTAAGCATATTTTTGTGATTTTTTTTTAAATCTATGGTTAAATTTATTCATTTTCAAACTAAGTACATATATAAAGTATGTTTTGAAGAAGATACAAAAAAATTTTGAAGGCAAAATATGGCGAAATGAGCCAGCTGTGGCAAATCTTCTCAGACTCCGGGAAAAAAATAGATTTTGCGGTGACCAGCATAATTTGTCACTGGATCATCTGAAATCAAAAATCCAAAAAGATTTTGTTAGTTTATGAGTTTGCCGAGGTAATGACGTTGAGTTTTTATTTTTAAAATGATTTTTCAGTTTTTAGCGTTACTTAGAAGACAAAAAAAAAATTAATTCCCCCTAAAAAAAACCTAAAAATGGGTATATTTGTGATTGTTAAATAAAAAAAAAACATGAAAAAAAAAATATCTCAACATCGTTACCTCGGCAAACTCATAAACTAACAAAATCTTTTTGGATTTTTGATTTCAGATGATCCAGTGACGAGTTATGCTGGTCACCGCAAAATCTAATTTTTTTCCCGGAGTCTGAGAAGATTTGCCACAGCTGGCTCATTTCGCCATATTTTGCCTTCAAATTTTTTTTGTATCTTCTTCAAAACATACTTTATATATGTACTTAGTTTGAAAATGAATAAATTTAACCATAGATTTGAAAGAAATTCACAAAAATATGCTTAAAATGTGGTTATCAGACCCTACCCCCCCCCTTAATAATTCCATTTTTTTGTCGTTGTCCTCCACCCTATTTTCCATACGGGTTGATCTAATAATTTGAAAAAAATCTCAACTATGTACATTGATGGGAACCGGAATAGTTCATAAGGATTTTGTTTCATATTAGTTTTGAAAAAAATATCGAATTTTTTGTCGTTGAAAGAAATTATATTTTTTATTTATTTATTTTTTTTTGTGTGGTATCAGAAGAAATGTCATAAGATGTAGATTAAGTTACAAAAAGTAGTTTATTAAAATTTCTTTACACTAATTATGCCAAAAATATGCTAAAAATCTTTTGTCCCATGCACTTTGACCCAGATAATTAATTTAAAAAAAATTAAATTTAAAAAAATCTGAATAATGCACATTAAATTGAACCGAAATAGTACAACAGGATTTTTTTTGATCTGATTATTTTTGCGCACATCTCATAATAAAGTACGTTTGTCTCTAGATGGAAGCACGTAACTTATTTGTTTAAAAGTCAAAAAATAAAAATTCAAACTTCACATCATTAATTTTTCAGTATTTAAATTGTCATGCACGTATGTATATTGCTTCAAAATATAATAATTTTTAATATATCAATTTATTACAGTATTAACAAATTATACTCTTTAATAACAACAATATACAATAATAGCAATATGTTTCGTTTAACAATTATTATACTTGTTAGGTTTTCCATCAGTTTGTAATAAGCATTTTATGATTACTAAAGTAATAAAGAGATTTCTAACTGGTCTTCGCCATTCATGCACCTGTAAAGCAGATGATACACCAATAAACAACAAGTCTGCTGACTTCATTTATTATAAAATCATAGAAAATATACATAATAAAGTATTTAATATAATCTGTTCCTAGTGACTGTTAGTTAAATTTTACATTTCAAACAACGAGACTAGAGATAAATATAATAATATCAAAGATTAACAAAAATTCAAATATTTACGAATGATAGTAAGACTGAGTACCGCATCAATATGACAGGCAGTCACACTATCCCCCCTGACAACCTGGAACGCACAAATCGCAAGGTTGACAGTGTCGCTCCCTGTACAACATGATGCAATAATAAATCTTAAAATCATAAAACTCCACATCCAAGTAAACCAGTGAAAAAACCCAAAAACAGGCAATGAAATCCGGAACAATCATACAATTCGACGCACCATTCCCCCAAAAACAATGGTACGCACAAGGGTAATGGGAGAATGGTACCTCGAACGGTATATTAAGACCGAAGTTCAGAACCCTCTGAGAGCTAAACCCCTATTAAAATACATGAATTGTAACAACAACGACAATTTCATCGGTACAAGCACCGAGAAAACCATTACGGTAACAGTGAGAAACCTAAAAGGACATAGAGCAATAAATCATCATACAGTCCGACGTACTAATACCCCAATAATCGATGGTACGCACAAAGATCTTGCGAAATGAGTACCCCAAATTGTATATCAGACCTAAGACTCTATTCCCTCAGAGAATCCCAAAACTCTGTTTTAACACGTTTTTTGAAATTTAAATTACAATAAAATTATAGATTTTATGGTACTAGAAAGAAGGAACCGCAAAGAAAATGGATATTATTCAAGTCGCCAAATTCTTCAAAATCAAATAGGTAACCCGTGTGGAATCAAAACTATTAAAGAATTGTGCAAATAAACTCAAAAATATCAAAGATGTAATAAGATAAAAATGAGACCATGTGGTTCATTCTACACCAGTTCCACAAAATAAATTTTAATTAAATAATTCGATATTTATTATTGGTAAAATATTTTTAATATTGTTTTTGATTATAGTCATGAATTATGACAATTTTAAACAAGATATGGATTTGGTAAAATTACAAACATTACCGTTTTTAAATGGAATTCTATGTGAAAATTATATATGACTTGTTCACAAAATACAAACCATGATTAATCCAAAATGCGTATGCTTATACCGTAGTTGAGACTGGTCTAGGTTCACCTATTTGGTGGTATAGTGTTCCTGAGATGCGGCTGAGCTTTAAGGTGTGACATAAGCTTTATGTGCGTGATCCTGTGCTTGAGCCTATGCGCATATGACGCGGTACTGTATGAGGCTATAACGCATCTAACAGCCGTCCATCATCGCGGCCAGTGGTAGCAAGCCACTGTCAGAGGTCAGCCGGCCAACGTGAATGCCCATCACTTCACTTCACCGCATCACTTCACCACTTCCGGGTTATAATTAAACTCATACAATACCATCACTATTAAAGCACTTAATGCCTTTGCATTGCCTTTGATAACATTACTTTTGATGACAACTAATTATTTTAATAAAGATATGCATGTTGTTTCCTGTTCCTTATGAAATGTGGTTATGTCAGTTGCAACTTGATTTGTTGGTGATACTTTTAATAATGTTTAATAAGTAGTGGCTTGTGAAGAAACTGCGTAATTGGTCCTTCCATAATCACATTACGTATTCCATTTATATTCACAGCTTAAGACGCATCATAGCCGGATAATCATTATTCTTGAAGACCAAATCTATAACTGGAATAGCATATTCTCTACAAAGGTTGAAATGAAAGAATTCGATGCGAGTGGAACCACGAGCAACAAAAAAATTAAGAAATTTTATAAATAATTATTTTAGTAAACATTTTATTTTAACAAATAATTTATATATATATATATATTCTTTATTCCCTAGGCCTTACGGCGTTCAGGGTATTAACCATTACAAAAAATAAAACAATAAATCCAACAATAAATACATAACAATCCAATACAATTAACAATGTTTTTTCTCTTTTCTATCTTCTTGCTCCAATGTCCCTCTCCTTCTGGTTTCCCTCTCCGATCTCCTTCCTTCTTGCTTCCAGTTCTCTCGCCAATCTTTGATTTATTTTATTTTATTTCATTCTCTTCCCTTCCAACCATTTCTTCACCTCTCCTCCTATCTCCCTTCCTTCCTCCCCATTTCTAGGTAACCTCATCCCCCTTCCTTCCTTCCATTTCTCCCCTTCTGCTTCCCACCGGGTCTCCTTCTTCTTCCCTTTACCCCTTCCTGTTATCCTTCCCCAATCTCAATCCTTCTTGCCTCTAATTCCCTCGCCCACCTCTCCCCCATTCCATCTTCGTGCAACAGGTCTAATGTGTTCCGCAACCATACTGTAAACAAATAATCTATATTACATAGCAAATTAATTAATTAATTGAACTTATTTTTTGTATAATTGTAGTTTAATTTGTCACACTTCGACCACTTTCTTAGTACTTTTTAGTAAGTTTTGTTAGTTTATAAAATAAACTAACATTACATTTATTTAAAGTATTCATACGCGCATTGATACTGTCCGCACTACTTTTCAGCGCAGAGAAATGCATACTTTATAGTGAATAATATCTGACAACGAGCCTTAAATATAGGTCAGTCGTTAAATCAACGCAGTTGGTCATTTTGCGTCATAACTTCAATAACAAACTTAGTGTTGAAAAAATAACTAAATCGATTTTTGTTGCATGTGAATTATAGACTAATATTGCTCTTCACTCTTTTATTTTACTAAAACATACCTTTTGAAGTCATATTAAGTTTGTGACCGATAGTCATTTTGAAGATTTAAAAATTTTAATAGTGTTTAATATAGGGACATTTGTATTGGTATCGCTAAATATAACGATATTTATATTTGACATTTTTTAATACGCTTTGATGTATTTTGATACTTTTGTTCACATCTAACTTATAGTAATTTCTAAAAACCTTTTTTATTTAGTTTGTTGTTTATTTAGCAGTTTTATGTTTAGTTATCAATTTTCTTATAGATTTCCATTTTATATTGTGTGTAGTGCATAGGTTTTTAGGTTAAATTCAACGTATTTCTATTTTCTTTTCTTTGATCATATTTTTGGATCACATCAGCCCTTTTTTTGGACTACTTAGACTATTAGAATAGTTTATTTGTTTCTCTTCTGTTCTTAATCTTATATTTTCATTTCGATACAAGTATATATTACCTGGATATCCGGTTCCGATTACCCGGTTTCGGATACCCGGTTCCGATTACCCGGTTCCAATTACCCGGTTCCGAAACCGGGTAACCGGGTAAACCCGAAATTTTTTTTTTTTTTGAACCGGTCCCGGTTTCGTCAAGATTGATTTCTGACAGCACTAGTATAGAATAAATAACCACTGCGTCATATAAACCTGGGGTGCGCAAAGAAGAGGTCACACTCCTCGACTGGGGCGTCAAACGCCCGTAACACCAAAGCATGAGTTTGTATTTGACCAAAAAATGGGGCGCGACATGAAAAGTTTACGCAACCCTGACCTAGACCATAGAAAACTATTACAATTATGGGTTAATGTTCCGTATAAGTCCACCACGGACAACTCGTTAGAGAAACCGTGTATGCTAGTTGGAATGAGATTTAGCCCTGGCGAAGCGCCGCTCCTTTCTTTCAAAACACAACATTTACGATACACTTTATCATTTCCAATATTTTTATTCAAAACTGAAATCTAAATAAGTACTTCATAGTTATCCGTTTCGAATTCCAAGCAATTATTTAATAAGTGTTTGTTAACATTTAGCTCCTATTAGCGTTTTTAAAGAAAAACTTGAATAATAAAATTTCAGTATGTATACGTATTAAGTCACATTTAAATGGTTTAAATGAGATTTATAGAATACTTATTTTGAAGAATATTAACATTATTAAAAGAGAGAATTCTCAAAAATATCAATATATTCCGACCTACCAATTTTATGTCTGAAATAGAAAATTTCGTTTTTCGTCGCATTCATAGATGCTAAATTATGTAAATGTATTAAAACTGTATAAAGCATTTATGTATATATCTTCACTATATGCAAACAATCAATGATAAAACTTATTAGGTTAGGTTTAGTTAGCAAAAATTTTAGACAGAAAAAACTGAAACTTGCTAGACGTATATGAACAGGTACTCATATGGAATTTTTACCTGTTTCCAATGAGATTTATAGTATACGTATTTTGAAATATATTAACTTCATGAATAGTTCCAAAAATATCAGTTATATTCGGACGTTCCTTGTGTGAAAAACGGGTATTTCTCTGCCAACTACAGATGCATGAATGATTACTATTGGCTGGTCGTAAGAGTGGGGTTACGACCGTGCCTTCTCGTTTATAACGTTAGAATATAATTCATTCTAAGCATACAAGCCTAGTTTTGGTGGACTAATACGGAACATTAACCCAATTATGTGTTCAGAAGATCTCACATTTCATACGTACATTAAAATAATTTTCTAGTTTTGTAATTGGAAATTTATTTTCCCACAATTATAAAGTATTGTTGTGATAACACCAAACTAAACTGTGAAACTGTTGGAATTCACTGACCGAATCGACGGAGTGTATGTTCAACCATACATGTGCAAAAATCCAGTGTCGGGTATCCAAAGTTCACACCATAGCGTGTTGTGTCATTTTTGGTTGAAGTGACGAGAGGCTGAGTGGCCAACAATGAAATACAATAACCCGATGTGAACGTACAGCGACCGGCAGAAATGGAAAGCGTCAAACCTTCCTGTATATTTTTACTGGTACGGCAAAACAGAAACCAGTTATGAAAATGATACGTTCTCGTCGCGTCCACACACACATACACGTACACACATTCGTACGGCTTAAATACATACATACTTCACATAGGCGCCGACAAAAGGAACTTATTTTTATAACAGACATTTGATTTTCCTTCTTATCATTTCAATCACTAAAACTAAATTTATTGGAAAATTAATATTCAACTTTAGCTCAATCTTGAATCAATTACAGCTCTTATTTAATAATAGGCTTACCTTAGTTAACTAGTCTTATTTTCAATTACTTTCAGTGTATTTAGCTTTCCTTTTTTAGAACGCCAAAATGTTTATACTGGAGAATCAACCATATCTGCAAATGTTGCAGTTATTATAAGGTGACAATTCTTACTGGTTTTACCAGTACTGTACTGTTTTTTTGGTCATTGGTCCTGGTTAGTTGTAAAATATAACCAGTACAGTTTAGGGACACAAAATCCAAAATTATTAATTATTCAAAAGATCGAGTAATCGTTCCATCTTTCAGTACGCGCGTAAATTTAAACACAAAATACGGCTCAGCAGTATAGCGGCCTTTTCAAAATTACTTTCTTAAGGCGGCGCACAACCCTATAGTTCTCAATAGTTTCTTATACAAAACTAATAATCGGAAATAAAATTAATAACAATGTATATATCAAAATTTGCAGCAAATTTTTATCTATCTAATAGGATATTTTTAATTGTAGAAAAAGTTGTAATGTAATTGTAAATAAGCAAATTACATTATAGACGCCATCTTGTAAACCAATTGACACATATTTGCGTACGATGCGGCAAATTGTAGCTAAAGCTTCATTCTACAAATATGTTTATAACTATTTTGCTCTATTGTGAAAACTACTTATAGTTATTATACTTGGTAGTCTATTTTTGCCGCCATCTTGAATCTGCCGAGGTTTTCAAAATAGGTGTTCCAAGAAAAATGATTTAATCTTCGTAAAGAATACGTGTACCAAGTGGCATTCATCAAAAAGTATATATATTATCATCAAGTATAATATTTTTCGACGAAGGTTCTAAACTATAAGGAATCAAGTCGAAATAAATGTTGACGTATTATTTGAACATTTCTACACAAAACTATATAAATATAAAGGTTATTCGAAACCCACAAATAGATTTAAAAAATTACAGAACAATATCGCTGATGTCTATTTTTAAGTTATTGAGCGATAATACTTTTACAATAAATGTTTCTACAATTAAAAATATCTTATTAGATAGATAAAAATTCGATGCAAAATTTGATGTATAGGTTGATACTAATTTTATTTTAGATTTTTAGTTTTGTATAACAAATAAGTAACCACTGGGGGTTATACGCAGCCTTAATCTACAATATAAATAAAATAAATACATTTAATTTTTTCACTTAAAGGCCAAAAAACTAAGCTTACTCTGCAATATTTTATATATTATATATATTCTACGATAGAAAAATTAATTGAGAGGGGGGTCTATTTCTAAAAAATATCCGATAAATAATATAAAATTTATTATTGCCGCTTTACGGGTGGTCTTATATGTTAATTACATTTTGACTATGATTTGTTTTTTATCAACAAAAGAGATGATTTTATTTTCAGTAGCTTAGTTTTTATTAAGTATATGATTTTTTAGTTCCCGGGGGGGGGGGGGGGAGGAAAATATAAAACTGTCAAACCAGTCTGTCCAACCACTACATGCATCATGCATATACCAAATTCCCTAAACGAGGAGGATGTTGTTTGATAATGTAATGAAAATTTATTATTTTAAAAGGCATGAAAAAGCAAAACAGAAAATATGATATAAAAACTCGTTACATAAGGTTTATCCGTACTTGTCGATTAGAAAATTCATAACTTTGCGACTCGTTTTGTAACCTCGACTCGTGCGGAAAAATAATGTCTTATAAAACTTGGGTTTCAATATACAATATTAAAAAAATACAGTATACATTTCGGCTTGTTATGCCATCATCAAATGAATGAAAGTGTTAAGAAAAATGTTGATAAATTAAACAAAATGTAAACTATAAACTTAATAGAAAATGGTCTGAGCAGGGATTTGGAAATACCATTGACCATAGTATTAATTATAGGTGATTCAAACAGATCTAGCTGTTTTTTAATTAGCTCGTTTCGTTGTACATATTTAACTTCAAAAGCTTCTAAGAAGTATATGGGTCTACGGCATTTATTTTCAAAATATAAAATTTCGTAATTTTCTTGACTACATTGGTGCTCGTTTCCAAATAAATTCGTTCCGATTCGTCTTTTCTAATTTGGTTTTCACACCAATGAATGCCAGATATGTTGTGTGTTTTTTTTTTTTTTGCTAATTAACTATTTTGCTTATTTAAAAACACGTACAGTATAACTATTATAAGGAAGAATGTAATAATTTTGTCTTACCTATATATGAATAAATATTATAGGCACATAATAAGTATAGTATCTACTTCATAATTTAATCAATAGATGTCTCAAACGTCACTTAATATACCATAAAATTCAATAAAGCTTATACTTCAAAGTAACTAACGCTTACAGAAGCACAATTATGTTAAATATATAAGTATAAAGTATTTGTTAAATGTGAACGCCGCTGGTTAATAGTGAGTATACATTTCTTCTTTTTATGGTAACATTTTGGATTATTTATTTTTTTATTAATTGAAATTCTTGAACATAATTTGGCAATTCTGATTAAAATTATTAAACAGTAGCTTTTTCAGTTTATTTGTTTAACAATAAAAAAATAAAATTAATCTATATCAAACACTTGCTTACAATACTAGAACTGCGTATATTCATTTTGTAATATGCAATATGTTCGAAAGATGGATCTTGAATTTGATTTTAAAAATTTTCAATTTGCATATTGGTGATGTTTATCGTTTTTGAACATTCCATTATTATCTAGATGCTTTTTTTCTCGATAATATTGTAGAAAAATCTGAGATGAACTATTACTATTACTATTACTTTAAATAATTTGGATACAAAAATAATATATTCAGACTATCGATGTGATTTACTTCGATCTTGTTCGAGCGTTTGACAAAGTTCCACACAAGAGGTTGCTGAAAAAACTGGAGCATTTTGGAATCAGAAATAAACTTCTACATTGGATTGACGCGTTTCTTACAGGAAGATATTTCTGCGTGAAAGTAGGAAATGCATTTTCCTCCTCAGCATCGATCATTAGTGGGGTACCTCAAGGATCTGTCTTAGGACCATTGTTGTTCCTTATTTACAACAGCGATCTTGGTTATATTCTAAAATCTCCACACTGCTTCTACGCCGACGACGTAAAGATATTCCATAACCCTGTTTCTCAGTATGATGAACTTCAAAATGACATTAGTAATCTGTTTGAATGGTCATCGACCTGGCTTATACCAGTTAATATAAATAAAACTAGTGTTCTTCATCAAGGCATAAACAATCCTAGGTTGCAGTACTACCTCAACGGTATTACTATCCAACAAGTTACTGAACAGGTTGATTTGGGATTGACAATATGCAAAAACCTCAGTTGGTCTACACATGTGATCAAGTGTGTTAAGAAAGCAAATAGTGTGTTGTACCTTATCTCTGTTTGGTCACCAAGTCTTAGAAAAGATATTGACATTATGGAAAGAGTCCAGAGACGTGCTACGCGCTTACCATTTGGTTTCAACAGACTTCCCTATGATGAGAGACTTCGAAGACTTAATTTGCCCAAACTGGAAAACCGCAGAAGTCGTGGTGATCTTATAACTACCTACCGTGTACTCTATCGGAATTTTGATGCTGATCTTACTGGTTTGTTTGTACTTAATGTAGACTCTCGTTTATCGACGTTTTAGCCATTGGCTTCAGTTCTTTTAAATAAATAATAATAATAATTACTAAACGTTTCGAGCGATTCTGGTGTGAAGTTCTTTTAAGGTTAGCCTTCTTACCATAGATTTCATCCAATATGAAATCATTTTTGTTGAATACTGACATATTTATACATAGATAATAGGGCCGGTCGAATTATTACGTCGATCACATGGTATTCAAATTTTGCCGGAGGCTAACGATCAAAATATTGACATTGACATTTGTCCCCATTAAAATATATTTTTATAATTTTTTCATTTTTGCCTTCCAACATTGTGCGATATACACTTCGCTACATTGAATATATTCTATATCATTTAAACAATGTTTAGTTACTTTATTGATGTTATGCATAATATATATATATTACAAAGGTTCGTCGATTTCTGGAAAACCGGAAGAGCTCCGTTAACAAAATAGACTTGGATAGACTTCTTAGGATATGGAAGCGGTCCATATCACAAGAAGTCACCTCCAACTAATATTTAGTGTTTTTAAGTATTACAAGGAAATATTCTCAACATAAAAACAATGTAACATTGATTTTTTTCCCGTATTGCAGTTTTTAATTGAAGTCTGGATATTGTGTATTCTTATTAAGGTCCTTGATTGCTATACATCAGAGATTACAGACGTTAGTCACGTTATAATCAAGGTATGCGAGTGCATTTCGTTCCCTGTGGCCGAATAACACATGTCACCAATTACCCATAATGCCTTGTGTGTAATTTCACCTGTATCAACTTTAATATGTTCATTATCTGCAAGAGGCATATGGAATTCTTAAAATATTTAATTAAATAAAAATAAAAACTGAAATAAAATCAAGACGGCCTTCGTACACTCGTTCATTATAAAATATAATGCAAGTTAACAAATAAAATTGCTTAAATTTAATTGGTCAATGTTTTACTAACATCGAAAGATAATAATGTTTTTTAAGTATTTATTTCATACATTTTAATCTTTTTAGAAACTAGCTCTTCACTTTTAGAAAGAACCCGACTAGGAATAATAGAACCCGTGATATTTGCATGTAACTAGGGATGGGAAAAAACCATCGATGTATCGAAAACATCGATGTTTGTTTTAAAAACATCGATGTTTTTACCATCGATGGTCAGCTGGCGATAGTATCGATAAAACGATGTCTACTACCGATGTCGATGTTTAAACTTTGAAATTTAGAAACTACCGCTAGAGGCGCCGGAATCTTAAAAATTTAATTTTTATTAAAATTAGTACACAAAATATAAGCGCCATCTATTGTGGTATAACAATACTAATAGTGTTAGTTCTTATTCTTCTTAGCAGTTATCAGAATACGAAAAAATAAGAATAAACTTCTAATTTTTGCAAACAATGCGAACGACCAACGACGCCAACACACTTTTTCTTTTTGAGTCTTGTTGACACTTTCCCAGTTGTTATTCCTTCAATCCCTGGATTTTTGTAAGTTGTCATTAGCTATTTTTTTATATATTGAAGTTGGCTTTTCCTGAACAAAATGATCAAAAGCTTCAATTAATCGGTAAAAGTAACTAGAATTGAAAATCCAGTTCCGCCTAAACCAAAGGAACAGACTTTATTTCAACTTAAAAAAGTATAAAAATAATTGTGTATGACAGTGTTATTTTTATGTTAAATAATATAAAATTAATAAGATTACTATATTAGTATTGTAATAAAATCCAATATTACATTTTAGAAATGTAAAAATAGTAAGGTCTGTTCCTTTGGTTTAGGTGGAACTAGATTTTCAATTCTAGTTACTTTTACCGATTGATTGAAGCTTTTGATCATTTAGTTCAGGAAAAGTCAACTTCAATATATAAAAAAATATCTAATGACAAATTACAAAAATGAAAATTGCGGTTAGTTCCGCCTAATCGTTTGGAATAGACTGTAGGTACAAATTAGGATTATTATATTGGGTATAATAATATTAATGTGAAATTAATTACTATTAAAAAGGAATACTTCTATTTCAAAATCTAATAAATGTATTTTGTGTATTATATGTTACCTTTTTCGTATTTTATCTTTACATTATTAAATAAAACCTTTATAATATAAATAAATAGCTTTTTTTAATATTAATAAAACATCGATGTTTCCGATACATCGATGTTTTTCCTTCGATGTTTTTTCAACATCGATAGTAAGCGCCGATGTTAACATCGATGTTAAACATCGATGTTTTGTCTTCGATGTACAACCCTACATGTAACGTTACGGGTGCGCGCAGGATCAACCAATTGCTTATAACTACCCGTAACATCTATAAATTGCTTGCGGGACGCATTATGGGTTTCACAGAATTGACCCGTTAGTCTTGTAATTAGAGGGAGTCACCAAGGAGCCACAACAGCTCATGTAATTTCCTTGATGTACCATGTGCACAGTGCCAGATGCGTTATTTCAATTGGTGATGAGAAATTTATGGAGAGGAATGCACTTGTTTTAATACCCGCGATAAGATGCGTAATCAACAGTGTTAATGTGTATCAGTGGGTGATATGACGGCCACCAGCAAGGATCAGTCAGGATCATTCAGCAGGCAATAACTCATGCCGCTATTTGCATACACTTTCATGTTAATTAAATGAACTAGAGAACTCGTTGATTCTTTAAATGTAAATAAATATTTATGGTTGGCTCTGGCTACGTGCTAATCCTCTTGATAATTGGCAAAGTGTCCCTGCATAATATCCCGATTACATTGGGTTATTATTATTTTTATTTGTTATAATAAACGAGTGTACGAAGGACATTTTGCTCTCATATTCTTTTATTTTTCTTTAATTAAATATTTCAAGAATTCTGTCACGAATATATAAGTGCCCTAAAGAATCAGTGGGAAGAAGGTTTTATATATCCAGCACTATATGAAAACCACGTGGTCATCGTGACGTTGCTACCAATACGGAACCACGTAGCTCTTAAATAATGCTGTAGGAACAGAAAACCCTTTATCCTAAAAGCCACCTAGGCGTTGGGAACCTATTATCATTATTGATAAGTATTTAAAACACTATAGAAAAGTTTACACTTAAAAAACTTAAAACAATATTTTATTTTATTTGAAATTTTGCCTCAATTTTTTAAAGGGCCCGGGTGTAAGGAGATTATATAATAGAACCACTATAATAAGGTTAATTAATTACAATTCTCTAAACAGTATTATTTGTGAAAACCCTTTTTCGTGGGATTCAGTGAGAGATTTTATAACTTAATTTAATACTAGAACGAGATCGAACACACAACCTTACTCTCTATGAAATATACCCCAAAACGGGTTCATTTCCAATCAATGGATCTATATCCAGCATGGATATAGATTTAAAAAACTCCTTTAAAAAATTCCAGTTTTCTCTGTTTTGAATTATTTGCCAGTTTGTAGATATACGCTTTCGGTTATCAGTCCAGCGAGTAGGCGGTCTTCCTTAGCTACGTTTATCTACTCATGGTGTCCCCTCGAGATTCCGTTTGGTCGATTGGTCGTCTGTTGTTCTAGCTAGATGAAACTGAGCAGGACCATTTCCAGTTTCCTACTTTTACAAGGATGTCGGTATCGATGTTGACGAATTTCATTATTTCGTATTTTATCCCTTAACGTTATACCAAGCATAGCTCGTTGCATGACCCTTTGAGTTACTTTCAGCTTTCTAGCAGAAGCTTAAGTCAGTGTTATGGTTATTATCCCGTAGGTTAAGGCGAGCATAAAACATAGTTCGAAAGCTTTGGGCATACTTTGGAAATAACTCATAAATGTATATTAGGTAATTAGGTATTATAATAACAATATAACGAAAATAGGTTTACAGGGTACCTGAAAAAAGGTGGCACTTAATAAAGCAATGAGCCTAGAAATCAACCATATCCAATATCAATAGGGTGACCATTTTCTTAAGAAGGCAATGCGGGACGGAGCAAAAAAAAAGGTCCTCATCTCTCAAATCCAAGTGAAGAGCAAAAAAAAAAGGTCCTCACCTCCCAAATCCAAGTGAAGAGGGTAAAAAAGGTCTTCACCTCCCAAATCCAAGTGAAGAGCAAAAAAAAAGTCCTCACCTCCCAAATCCAAATGCGGGACAAAATGTTAAAATGCGGGACTTTTGCGGGACGCATCATAATGCGGGACGAATGGTCACCCTAAATATCAACAATATCCTGATCGTGCAATTTATTCCCCAAAAACACATGTAAGGTTTAGTATTAAATCTAATATATAATTCGATGCGGAATAAATGGAATACTTATTAAATATGATATGATTGATTATGATAATTTAAAATAATACTCACACTTTAAATAGAATATCATCTTAGAATGGAAAAAATATGCATTATTTATATTTAACAGTAATCGTAGAAAATAATTTAATTATATATATATTTTAATCAAAACATTGCAAAATGTCTTATTTTATCGATTTTATAAAAACTACAGTACTTAACTGTGTATTTTACACGATCTTGAAAACGTAAAATTGTATGCTGGTAATATAAAACATCTTTACTGTTAAATCTAGTAAATAATGAAGGTTGGTGTGCTAACCAACTGTTGAAGTCACTTCCAACACCTTCACCGCATATTATCTCATAATGATAACAACCGGCTGTTTTTGTGAAAATCAGTTTAAATCCTAACCTGTTCGATACCGGCGGCAAAGTATTGTAATAATGCTAATAGGTTGTGCAGATTACAGGGGTCGCTGATCATACTGGCAGATCTGAACACCGTTATCATGGCATCTTCCTCTATAGCACGTGCCCGGTGTATCACCGTCCTTGTCGGGAGGACGGGGGGTGTGTCTGCACGGTAGCCAGCCGCAGGCGCGCAGGGGCACCAACTTTATGCAAACTACCAGAACCAGATAGTACAATTATTAAAAAGCGTGCTTTAACAATGGACTTAAGCCAACACTTTATAACACATAAATCTAAAATATCTCACGTGTGACATACAGCCGGCAAGTCCAAAAATTAAAAATTTCACTTAAAACTATTAATAAATGTAATAAAAATACAGCACCAAAATGTTCTCATATATTGGGTCGAGTCATAACTAAATAACGACATATATTTACTAACGATTACCATTTTAACCTGTTGTCATTTTAAGGGAGCTCTTTGGTTCTTATTATTTTTTAGATTATCATCGTTTTGAACGTAAAAAAGACAAATTCTCTAACCTAGACTTTACTAATACCCTTTTCACACTAGAAATTTAAGACGAGTGAACTTAAAGTTCACCGATGTTTAACATCGGTATGCTTTCACACTTGTTGTGTTTAAATCTCCGGTGCTGTCATCAGCTACAGTAATTTTGTCCTTAAGTTACCGTCATGAAATTACCAGTTTTGAACTGTCTGCGCAGACGCACATTTTGAATTATTATAAACAAATATGGATATTTCATTTAATTCTACAATAAAGACACTACAATAAAGAATATATTACACCTGTATTAACATGTAAGTTGATACATTTTATCTCAATTATTGTAGCTCTTTATTTTATTAAACACATTATTAAAATAAATAATTTTATTATAACAATAAGTATAAACTTCTTATAATGTCGATATAATACAGTATTCTTGTTTATGATAATATAAAATGTTGACAGCACAAATTCAAAGAGTATTTTTTTATAATAGAAGTTATGTTGGAAATGCGGACGATGTTTAAGACGCAGATCTCTGTCTTAACATCGCTTGTATTTAGACGAGGCCATACGGTTTCACATTAGCGTTTAAAGACACATTCACTTTAACATCCGATCTTAAAGTTCTAGTGTGAAAAGGGTATAAGGAAATTTGTCCTCATTAAAGAGTTTTTCAGTTATTTAAAAAGATGATAATCGGAAGGCACAAGGTCAGATGTGTACAGTGGGTGAAGGAAAATAGACCAGCCAAAAACCACCAAAAGTTTTTCTTGTGTTAGTGTTGCTGTGTGAGTTAAGCTCTGTGTGAGTTTAATATGTACTACGAACGTATTAGTGTATTCGTCGTATATATAGTACATTTAGATTCACTGTTTTCTATATTTTCCCCCGTTATATTGCTTTGAACATCTGTATATGATGTGTTCTTATGGTTTTACCTACTTACGTAACTTCTTTAAAATATTTTAAGACCGTCGTTAAAAAATGATAAGATAAAATATCTGAGTAAAAAATTTTGAGGAAAAATATGGTCACAGGGGTGTGTTTAATAAAATGATAAATAGTTATATAGACATACACAAAACCAATTTAAACGTGTTTAAAATGTGCACGCCACTGGTAACTGCCTGACAAAATAATTTATTACTATCAGTCTTTCAGAGATAGAGTATAATACGCGCACACTACTAATCTAAGATATTTTCTGTGACTAGCTACGTCACTAAAGGGCGGTGTTTGAAACTGTTTAATATTTAATGATTAATAACATTATTATGGAATAAGTTTTAATTTCATAATATTTTCTGATTGCTATTCTTCGAGGTGCAAATACTAAATTTTATTAATTTAATATCATTCTACAATTTTATTACAAGATCAGAATTCGTGAATAAATTTTAGTTTAGTAAAATTATGGAAACAACGAACTACTTACGAGGCAAATGATGTAGTAAATGATATTAACAAGAAGAGCAATGACAGAAAGAAATGGTCATTACATCTCTATTGACATATGTTATTCCATGTCAGACCACGGACACGTACGCGTATACTCCAGTTGTAATAACTCTATGGTGGACTATGGTGGTAGTAGAAACACCGGTTTTATAAAACTTCTCCAGTGGCGGATAAACTGCAATAAATGTAATCATTTTTAAACATGTATATTGACAATCTGTTGATTGTTATTAGAATATTGTTTCTTGGACTTAACTATCAAAATAGTAAAGGTAAAACAAACATATTAATAAAAAACATTGAAAAAAAAAAATGATGAAACAAAATAATAAATTGCAAAGAATTAATCTTTAAATATTAATTTTTACTGTAAATCCCAAGTATCTGCATCTCAAGTAGGAATGAAACGATGCTATTAATACTAGTAAGGTTTAGATTAGTGATGGGAATTTCGGCTTAGTTTGCGGAACCGGATCAGTGGAGGTCGTTCAGTTTGTTGAGCCGGTTCATTGATCCGGCTCAGTGATCCGGTTAAGTAAACATGTTTCCGAGACACAGGTCGGTCGGTCGGTCGTTCGTTCGTAGGTAGAACGTCGCTTAGAGCCGGGTCTTGCATTATATGAACTGGAAACATGTTTCCGAGACACAGGTCGGTCGGTCGGTCGTTCGTTCGTAGGTAGAACGTCGCTTAGCCCCGGCTCTTATCTAACATTTTTGAAACAAACAATTCACTTTATGTAGCTACTGTATTTTAAACCAGATGTGTTAAGTTTATGGCGATGTTTATTGCCCTTATAATTCGGACATCTGGGATTTGGGCAATATTTTTAATATTTTTATATAGTATGGTTGTAAGAAAATACAGACTAAACCTATTAGTTTCAAATAAACTGCCCTACAAATTGATGACAAAATAAACTTTATGATAATACATTACAAGCCGAGTTCTCGCGAAGTTCAACATGACATCGATCCAGATCCGGATCACTCCGGTCACCGCTCACAATCGCCCGACCAATCGTATCTTTGAAACTTGAAACCATACAGTGAGCCGTAAGCCGGATCATTTCAATTTGGTGAACCGTGTCACTTCGGTCAGTGTACTGAGCCGGTTCGTTCATGAACGACCCATCTCTAGTTTAGATACTAGTATTATAATACTAGATATTTTTGTTTTAATGCTTTTCTGGTATCGATACTTTTTTACTGGTATCGGTTATAAGTACTATAGGAAATATTTTTCCATATGATCCATTGAATCATGGTACACAGCAAAAAATTCATAAATGTAAATATTCATTCTCAGTTTGGTTAAAATTTAGTGTTAAAATTTTGGTTTAAAAAAAGTAAAAAGTTCACTATTTTTAATCAAATCACCGTCTAACTCTTCAGATAGTGTTATTTTTATGAAATATTACTTTTATAGTGTAAAAATTACTACGTTAACACTATTTATTTTCCATAATTTAAGTATGTAAGTGTAAACTTTACATTAATTAACCAAATTTAACAAAAAAGAAGATAATTAACACGAAAAGCGACTTCAAAGTACCTACACTAAAAGTTCATTTTTTAAACTAAAATTATTTTTTTAGAGTGTATTTGATATTACGAAATAATTTTGACTTTACCCGTAAACTCTAAGCCTTAAAATCAACTACTGCAGATTGCAGCACCAAATGAAACATATCACGCGCGATCTAAACAATAAGGCGCCAATTTTAAATAGGTAAATTATTATTTTGGTAATTTACTGTAACTCACAGCATCATATAATACTTAAGTCTGAAATATGTAATAGTAACCAAAATTTTAATTTAAGTACTGTAATAACTCATGAAAATCACCAAAAAAGACTTTTTTGTTATTTTTCAATAAAGCTCAAGCCTGTCCAAACATATTTGCCTTGTTTGTAAAGAATTTTTTATACTCGTCATTTTTTTTACTTGTACATCTAGTATCGATACTACGAAATACTGATATTTTTTTCCGATACTGATATCAATACAGTTTCGATATTTTCGATATGCCAGTGCTGACTGTACAATACCTTTTTTACTAGTAAAGTAATAGATACCACGCAGTATTGATATTTTTTTCCGATACCAAAATCGATATCGACACTACGTAACGATAACAAAACAGATAGAAAGTATCGATACCTGCGATCGATATTTATATTCCTAATCTCATGATAAGACAGGTGATGATGATATCTTGATCGGACAAAAGATTTATCAGACCAGTGGGGATAAGCAACCTTTTTTGCCTGGGGCTAAATACAAAATCAAACACTCGGTTCGAGCCGCATAAGAAAAAATATATTTCTTAATTTTTCTTTTTTTTTAAGTTAGGCTTATTGATAAGAAAGTAATTATTTTGTGTTATTTAGCTTTATTTGCGTATTAAAACGGTCAACCACAGCTCAAAGAACTTTGCCGCGTTTAATCGCCGACTTAGATACTTAGAGAAGTATAAGCTTATTTAAAATTAGTTGCTATTCTCCGCCACTGACTTCTGCAATGCTGTTATATTGACAATAATCTGGATTCTGTATGAATTACACAAAGCACGGACGTGTTTATCATTCTTGATCTGAAACCAACAAGAATTCGAATTTATCCTTTTTATTGTTGATTAGAAAAGCAATGGTACTTGCTTTTAACTGTATAACGTTTTGTTCTGGCATTGTTGAATTAAAACGGAATCTTCAATAGTTCACAATTAATTCTTATCAAGATATTTTAAATTTAATATTTGTTAAATATTTTTGGATAGTTAAAATGAATGAGGTAAAATTAACTATACATTAAGCATAATAAAAATAAAAATATTTCCCTTTCAAGTATTTTCAACTGGTACAGCTTAAAAGTGTTTTTTTTTTGCTCCGAGCTACAGATAACTCAAGAGTAAGATTGCGAAAGTGTTTAATCATGATGGAAGGCACTTTAAACACTAGTGAATAAAAATACTTTCTTTCAAGTTGTCATACAGAATACAAAGTTTCGTAAAAAACATGTTTAAGTAAAAGTTGTTTCTTTTCAAAACCTCTAAACCAAATACACCCAACAGGATATACGTTCCCATATAAAAAACCAAAGTTGTTCTTGAGATCCTATACTTTCCATTATTTGAGTAAACTATGGTTAACCATTTTTTCCCCCAATTTGCTCCTCGTGTCGCAAATTCGATAAAAACCGTGGTCTTTCTATTATGATACACCCTGTATATTTCTTTATTCATTGTTTCACCATGAAAAACAACCCCAGAACATTATATTTCCTCCACTATGCTTAATTGTTATTGTAGTTATTGTAGATAGTGAATTTGGGATCTGGAGAATATCCCAAATTCACTATCATCACAAGGAAGAGGATAACCGTCTATATAAAAAAAAAAAAAATCACCTTTATTGCTTACTACTGACATATTACAATTCCAATAAAATGTGTATTCAGTAAAGTATAGTTTTTATCTAGCATTTATGTTTGACTTATAATAAAAATAAATTTATTTCGTGCCTTTCGGCTTTGAAACAATTGGCTTACAATCTATAATAATCAGGGCCGGTGCGAGGCATGTGCAGCCGCACATGGCTCCGCGGTCAACTGTAGGCCCCGCGGTTCAACAACAGGCCCCGCGCATGGAGATGAGGACCTTTTTTTGCTTCTCACTTGGATCTGAACAGCAGGCCCCGCGGTTCAACAATAGGCCCCGCGCATGGAGATGAGGACCTTTTTTTTGCTCTTCACTTGGATCTGAACAGCAGGCCCCGCGGTTCAACATTAGGCCCCGCGCATGGAGATGAGGACCTTTTTTTTTGCTCCTCACTTGGATCTGAACAGCAGGCCCCGCGGCTCTTCTCGCAAATCCTAACGCCGGCCCTGATTATAATTATATATACTATCCTATGTTACTTAAAAATTCATTTTATTCTTCATTCCAAGACTGCTTTCATCCAGACTAGGCCTCTCCCCAAGTCTTCTGTTTTTCGTGGTTCTAGCTGAATTCCTTCACAGTTTCTTAGATGGTCCATTGTTTCTTGTTCTTCTCTGCAGATTCTACATATTTTTTCCGTTCCTTCCATCCAATAATTGTTTTCCCTTTTCTCGATGCCACATCTGAATCTTGCGATTACCTTCTGGTTCCTCGTTCCTTCTGCCAGGTATCTGGGTAATCCAATAGAGGTTATATTTTTGTAGACTTTGTTATTTGTAGAATCTTGTATTCTGTTATACTGTTCTTGTAACTGTATTTCTTTGTCTCTTTCTACTATTATGTTAATCATCTGTTGACCTTCTCTTCTTTTTGTGACCTCTTCTATGAAAAAACAGTTCTGTTCGTAATATTTTTCACGTTTCATTCTCCATTTGGCATCGGTTTTATCTTTCCAGCGCTCTTCTAATATTGTGTTTTCTGTCAATATAACTCGCTCTTCATATTTCATGGCTCTTCTACCTGTTGGTACTCTTATTTTCTTCCTTTTGGTTTCTCCCAGTATGACAAAAGTTGATGTTTGTCGGTTGAGTCCCAGGGTCCATTTTAGGTATTTTCCGTGTATTTTTTCTATTTCTTCTTGTTCTTTCCTTCTCCATATTTCCACTCCATATAGCATCATGCTCTTAACCAAAGTATCAAACTTAAACATTCTGTGTTTGACTCTTATATTTACTTTCTTGTTTGACATGTAGGAGAATTCCACCAGCGATAATTAGATGATAGTTGAAAATGGATAAGTAAACAGTCTATTGCTTGGCCAATGATTAGAGAGCGGCCAATCTAGGTGTTAATATGTTTTAATCCTATTAAATTAAAAAGAATATCGTTTTTTTTTTCAATTAGATAAGATTAAAACATATTGTGATCTAATACAACCGCATTCTACCAATATTTTATAACTTTGATATGATTTCTGTATTAAAAAGCATTCCATCATTATATCAATTGCCATGTAGAGCTTTAAATGCTTTTATAGTGAATAATAAATCCTTTATAGCTTATCCTACATAAAACAACATGGTATACCACACGTGAAGCTGATAAACACATTTTACTTGTATCATAATTCCTAAGTACATCTACTTAGAACTAGTAGATCTGTTGTTTACTTAGAAGGCAATGGAAAAACAAAGATAAACCTGTATGGTGCTGTGATGTGTATGCGTTCTGATGAAAATCACTGATTTCGGAGAAATGTGTTAAATTAAGTCATTTGCCGCGAATGCACATTGGCAATGTAGAGAGGGGACGAGACTGCATAGCTGAACACGTCCGCACTGCTTTTTATACGGACAACAATTACAGCCAGTGAATACTCAGAAACACACAACTCTCAGTCGCTATCGAAAGTGATGTGATACCTATATATCGGAGAATGTCAAACGGTGGACATTACATTACCCACTTTTAATTATGTTAACTTTACCTTTTCCTTACGCTAATTTAACAAAAATGTATTACTCTTTCGTTAGATTTCGAGAGATGTTTCGGAGTAAAATTTTAAGTTTGAACTTTTGCTTGTTTTGACCAACATTAGTTCTTTTTTAAATACATTTGATATTCGCGATGATGCAAAAACGTACAGTAAAACCTGACTATAGTTACAACCGAAAGTGACTTACCACCAGTTCAAGGTGGTCACCTTAGTAGACCGGGAGCTCATGACATTTTTTGTCTCCGATTTCATACAGCATGCCTTTTGGAGGAGAGAATATTTATCCTGTGACAACAAAAAAGGGATGGTACTAAACCCCTGCACGCTTTCTGAAGTGATGTATCTTCTAATAATAAACTTATACAAATTTAAAATATAGTGAAAATCTAGTATGCTACAATAAATCTAAGAATAACGGGTAGTTTCTCGAAATAAACAAAATATTACTTACACCACTTTGGCTTTCACCCCCTCATATCTTTAATACCTTCTTGCACACCTAATACTTTTTATAATTATACTTTTTGAGTGCTAACAAAATATACCAAAACGCCCTTTCAAATATAAAATCGATACTTCAGATGTTGAATTTGTACCATATCTTTTGTTATGGTAAATTTTCCGTAACCGTCATGAAAGATATGCAGTTACACACATAACATTTAAGCGAACCTGATTGCATACCTGTAGATGTGCCATTGTTAAAATTGGCCATTCGATTGCAGATCAATTCAGAGCTGACCATCATTTTCTCGCAAATAAAAATTAGATTCTTCTTAGAATTTCAGATCAAATTTAAAATATTGTTCCAAAAGAATTTATTAACTCATCATTTAACAATGAATAAATGTTCATTGACCTTCTGATCATAACTGGCTTGTCAATTTAGCCAAGTGTCAGCTGAATAGCGATTACTCTTTAGATAAATATTCATTCACAATAACATTGTTACAGTTTGAAAATATTTTGAAGGTAACTTCACATTAAATTCCATGATTATATTAAACAAAAAATGAATGCCGTTATGTTTCATTGGTGATAAAGCAGATTTATATGGTGTTAAATTCTCTATATAACTTAAGCTAGATTATAAGACGCGTGAGAATGCAGAATCTCAAAAGATTAGTGATTATTCTAGAATATTAGATGCTTTGTTCAATAACGATATAACCAAGATTTCTATCATACATTTTCTTGGAACAAATTCTAATTCAGAATCTATTTAATTTTTTGCTCATTGCAATTTTTCACGTGTGTATTTTTTACCTATGTTAATTTTAACATATGTACGCCGTTCTTCACTTAAGAGTTATCTTCAGTTCTTACGTAAGCGTAGAACTCGATCGAGAAGTGCAGTCAGAAAAAGGGGGTACAAAATAAACTTTTCTATGTACCCGTCATCATCATTCACTTTTACTACCCTTATAGGGCTTATACTTCCTCAATGATTCGCCACCAGACTGTACGATTCGGAGCCGCTCTTTGATTATGTTATTCATCCATCTTGTTCGCGGTCTTTCATAGTCTCGAACACTTTTCGCATATTGTTGTTACTTGGAAACCTAATCATATGACCTAGCCAGCGTATTTTGGCATTCTTGATAAATCCTATAACATCATGATCCTCATGGAGTCTTTTTATCTCTTCATTTCTCCGGATTCTCAACATTCTATTTTCTTGTACCGGCCCATATATTCGGCGCAATACTTTCCTTTCGATTATTTCCTTCTGTATTACCAGATTTAAATATTCTTTGAAATAAAATAAAATTTATAAATGATTTTTTGTATTAAACCAATAATTACTTACTCTTTGGTCCAAATATCCCTTCTGGATATCGAGACCAAACAGATGTTTGTGATCAAGTTTTCAAGTCCAGCTGAGAAGAATATCTCTCTAAAAAAGAAGGAAAGGAGGTCCAAGTATATGGATCTCTTGTCCGAGCTTAGAAATCTGTATCCAGGTTATAAAGTTAAGTTCGTAGTCCTAATAATTGGTGTTTTGGGTGATATAAAAGCCTCCTACCGAAGGGAAATCGAGTCCATTCCCGCTTGTTAATCACCTCTTTGATCTGTAGGATGCAGAAAGCAGTGTTGTTTAGGTCACTTTGCACTGTTCTGGTAGTTACTAGCGTAATATGCGCGTCTGCTAACTCCAGGGTTTGAGATGCAGCCGTGTCTATATAGCTTTACTAGTCTCTAGTATGGCGTGGCTCAAAAGATTACTGATGTTTGCGATTACTGGATGCTTTCTGAAAAATTCATATAATAATAACAATTGGTTCCCAACGCCTAGATGTCGCATAGAAAAACAAAAGGTGTGTTCGTTTGTGTTGCCCAACCTACACTGAATTACACCACAGCTTCCCCCACCAATGCTATCTTATATAGTGACGTCAGCTGCTCTTGTCCTGGACAAGTCTGGTGCAACACAAACGAACAAACCTAAAATATATGCTGTCTAATTCTAGGTACTCAATAAGTATAAATATTCGAGGCTGAGTTTGACACTTACTTAGCTTACTGCACAGTATTTATAGGTTATTTATTTCGGACAACACCTTATTTTCTGATATTTTTGCTTAATTCTTGGAGAATCGACTTTGGCTTTATTTGTGGTTAAAACCAACATAATGCTATTCCTACCAGATTGATACTTCCGTCTTGAGAACAAGACCCATAAGACTTTTATAAAAACAATAGAAACAAAACAAGTAATATGGCTCGGACATGTTAATAGAATGGAAAAGGATAGATGACCAAAGAAATTACTTGTATGGAGTCTTCCAGCACGGGATAGACAATGAAAAAATTGGCGTTCTGATTGACACAGCAATGGCAATACGAAACTTTACAACAGACATGTGTCAAGACTAAAACTCTGTAAATATCTAATGGAAAAGCAACGTTAGTTTTAGAAAATCCATGTATGTATGTAATATTTACCGGTTACATGAGATTTTTCTACTTATATATTTTCTAAATTTTAAAATTCATCTAATAAGTGTGATTCAATGGTTAACAATACTTCCTTATCGTTCAACAAACTACAAATCATAGCAAAGCCTACTAGTCATATATACATGACTAGTAATCATATGTGAGTGCATGATCCCCTAACGTTTACTATTACTTACCAAATAGTGTAATACTTTGTTATTTAGTTGGCATGCGGAGATTTGCAAATTGCAGAGTAATATCTTAATAACGGAAACATAAAGTCATTTCATTTTGATAGCAAGTGTTACTATTGCAATTGTTTCTAATATCACTATTGTTCTTGTGACATACCCTTCATATTGGATTTTATGGCAACAAGTTTCAACTTTCCAAACAATGCTCATGTATGTGTCACATTAAAGTAATAAATTATTAAATATTGATATGTTGCAGGAAATAATATGTCAGAGTTCAGGATAATATTGACTTAAGGTTCAAGGACTTGGGTTATGTCAGTTAATTTTTACGTTAAATCCACAATAAGAAAAGAAAATAATGTACAACGATATATCACTGCCCAAACGTTTTACGAATGCTTAGTACAAATTTTGAATCAAACTTATTTGCCCTTGTTTTGTTGACGAGTCGTCAATTGGATTGAAATTAAGAGGATAAAATGTTTAAATATTTAAATTATAGATATTAAAAGCTTAATAATAAATGTTGAAGTTATGAAACTGAAACGTATGAAGAGTTTGATCGAAGTTCAAAGTTAATACTTGCATATGGTAGACTTATGGTCAAGCAAACTATAGTCAGAATATATTGAAATAATGACTATACATATGCATATTAAATAACTGGAATTGAAATCGCTAAAAGGTAAACCTCGATGGAGAGATATGTCGAAGAATAAAAAAAAATTACAAATGACAAACTGAAGGAAAAAAACGAATTGTGGATGTTAAAATCTCTGTAGACGTAGCACAGTTTCATATGTTGATTAAATTTCATTTGTCGTAAGTCCATTAACCTGCAAGAAGAAGAAGACATTTACGTACTAAAGGAAAGGACGTGAGTTCATTCCCCGTTGACTACTTTTTGATTCCGATACAGTGCAAATAAGCTCATGGGTTAACTTAACTAATACTTAATGAGTACTTGTTTATTCAAGAATAACAGAACCGTTCAAAATGTCATTTATGCCATGTGGATTTTATATACCGCCGAAGATTAAGAAATAGAGATCTTTTTTTTTTTTTTAATTTAAAATTTATTTTGGGGTGTATCAACTACATGGTCATTAACACCCCGTAACAGTTACAAATATTACATTAAATTAGTTCATTATACTTAGGTGTAAGCAAGAAATTTGAATTACATAAAATTACATATTACATATTACATTACAGTGAAGATTTTTACAATACTCGTTCGTTACATTTTTGACTATATTTTATTTGTTAGGTTAATGTCTTCTAGATATTTTAAGATTTTGGCTGTAGCTTCCATACTGTTAGATAGGGCCTCTTCCAAGGAGTTTGGGATGCTGTTTTGGGCTCTTTCTCAAATAGAGATCTTACCATATATATATTCTTTATTTCTGCCTAGGCCTTGCGGCGTTCAGGGTATTAGCCATTACAAATAGAAATAAAATAACCAAAACAATCCAAATTACATAACGTACAATACAGTACAATTTAATTTACAATATATTACATTTTCTTATTTCTTTCTTCTTGCTCCAGTGTCCCTCTCTTTCTTCTTATTCTCATTCTGGTTTCCCTCTCCGATCTCCTTCCTTGTTGCTTCCAGTTCTCTCGCCCATCTTTAATTTATTTTATTCCATTCTCTTCCCTTCCAACCGTTTCTTCACCCCTCCTCCTATCTCCCTTCCTTTCTCCCCATTTCCAGGTGACCTCAGCCCCCTTCCTTCCTTCCATTTCTCGCCTTCTGCCTCCCACCGGGCCTCTTCCTTCCTTCCTTTACCCCTTCCTGTTATCCTTCCCCGATCTCAATCTTTCTTGCCTCTAATTCCTTCGCCCACCTCTCCCCCCTTCCATCTTCGTGCAACAGGTCTAATGTGCTCCCCGACCATACTGTCATCTCTCTACACCTCTTCACGAGGTGCTCTATATCTTCTTCCTCATCCCCGCACATCCTGCATATTATCCTCCAGTAATACCCCTTTCTCATCTCCCCCCATGCGTACCATCTTCCTTTCTGTTCCTCTCTGGTTCTTTCCTCCCAGCATTCCCTCATTCTTTTGTCTGTTTCTATTCTTACTTTCTCCTCGTACTTAACCGCCCTCCAATAGAGATCTTACCATTACTATCCTATATATCAGCGGTTCTAAACCTTTTTATACTCCGGACCCCCCAATTATCCTAAAATATTTTCTGGACCCCCCAAGAAAATATTTGAAATAATATTTTAAATGTTCTTAATAATTTATTGTTTAATAATTAAGTTTATTGTAATTTTCAAGCAAAAATTGGTAAAAATTAAATTTTTTCTTTTAATTACCATAAGTTCTACTAGTCATAGATTTTACAAAAAATATTACTCTATTAGATATATGTTTTAAAAATGTTCGTGGACCTGCGGTTGAGAAACACTGCTTTATACCATTTAGACATTGAGAACCTAAATTTACATTTTAAAAAAATCTGATACATTACGATATAAATATAATAAAAAATAATACATACACGTTTTTTATATACTTTTAATAGTAAAACGTATTTTTAGAATAAAATGATGGAATTTGCAAAAATTTAAGTTTAAGATATATACATACATTTTTAAAAAATTGTATTTTCCAAATATCTATATTTTGATACAATCAAAGTCGAAACCCTAACAATGTAGTGACTATAAATTCATATCGTGACGTAAGATATAATACCGTTTTATAAATTGAGAAAAGCACAAATCCCGTTTTTAGAATATACCACTGGTTAAATAAATCACAAATGTCGAACAACTCACGATAAAACAAGGTTATTTTCAAGTTGTGACTGTTCTCCTAGCCGTACTTGGACAAGAAATCACTACATTTCTTTGCTACATATACTTAGTGTCATAAATATTTTTTCAAGTCCATCTTCTTGTTAGAATCACAACTGACTTTTTAAAAAGGTTTTTTATGGATATAATAAGGAAAATTTTATGTTACTACTCTGCTAACATAATCATAACTTTAGTAGAATGTACAGAGTACCATTAAGAGATATTGCAGATTTGTTTCAGTTTCTTTTTTAAAATGATACTAAAATACAGTTTAAATTGTGACAATTTTGTATCAGTTAAATCATTTTCATTTCATTAAATTATTCTATACGTGAATTCAAACAATCTCGGAACTACTAGAAATAATAAACTACTGACATAACTGAAATTGAACTATTTTTAGCCAACGGAATGGCCGAGCGCATTAAGTCGTGCGGTTTTAGACTGTTGGAAACAGGCGGCCCGTGGTTCGAGCCTGCTTCGTTGGTGATATTATTCCGGCAAGAATAATATGTTTACATTACTCTCATTTTCACAATCATTCACCCCTCATCCAGGTGTAGGTGCTCGCCTACTGGCATCGGCGATTAGCCTCGTTGCAGAAATAAAGGCCGATGTAAAATAAATATAATAATAATAATAATAATAATAATAATAATAATAAGAACTATTTTTATAAAAATTTCTAATTTTGTAATGGATTCTACAATATAGCATAAAATGTAGGTCTACAAAATGCGTATATGTCTTGGGGAACTATTTAGGTAATAGTTCTGTTCGTAGAACCATTTCTATACTCTATCTCAGAAAGGCTGATAGTAATAAATCTTTTTGTCAGGCAGTTACCAGTGGCGTGCATATTTTAAACACGTTTAAATTGGTTTTGTGTATTTCTATATTACTATTTATCATTTTATTAAACGCACGCCTGTGACCATATTTATATCATTAAACGCACCCCTGTGACCATATTTTTCCTCAAAATTTTAGGGTAACATTTTTATGATCTATTGTGTTTAACCCTAGTTCGTATACATTCGGCACACTCGGTTGTTTCTTAACAATATTTCGTTTCGAACTATTCATATCTTGTGGGCCGCTTCTGTGTAAAAAAACAATTTTTTCACACAACAACTTTTTACAAATAATAAATTTTATTACTATCAGTCTTTCTGAGATAGACTATAACTGTTTATTATCATCAGACGCAAGCACAGAGATATTTACCGCACACCTACGAATTCTGCGCTTGGATCTGACGATAATAAACACAAATTAAAGGTTCGAAAATTTTCTTAATGGATTTCTGAAAATCTGTCATGGTATGCTCTGCTTGTTTACTTTTAACACTTGATCGGTGTGTGATTTCATCCAGCCTGTTACCTCTGTACAAACAGGTGCTCAAATTATTAATTATTCGAAGGTGATTTAGCCTGCGTCCCTGGATGCTCGGAAGTCACGGCAGATCTCTTCTTTCTCTTTTATTGCCACATCCGTTTCGAACATGGGCTATTTTCATGACAATCTGCCCAGTTCGCTCCTATCCAAAATTGTAATCTTCGAAACATCTTCTCGGATTCACTATTTCGGATTCGGGTTCTTCCTTCAGTGTTCTATAAAATAAATAATAAAACAAAATTCAGTAAAATCAACAAATAACAGACACATAATAAAACTAAATTCACGAAACTTATTAAATGCCAATCTGTGTATTGTACTTAAGCTTATAGCTATAAAATGAACCCTTCGTATAAAATAAAAATTGCAAGGAATTTCTTATTTGTGACTAACAAATTGCCAACATAATGCACAATATCATCTGCAGCTGTTTCAGTTTTTCATGATTCAGCCATACATTAGTGCTTTGTTCGTTGGACAGTATCCAAGCATACTTAGCATTCACAGCCACACAAAACAACTACCGCAAATTTTATTTGCCTTTTTGTTTTTTAAAATGGACTTCCTGGTTGAACGCTCTATTTTCATAAAAATAGTGTATTTTTAGATATTTAATCATTGTTAGAAATTAATATCATGCTTAGGCCCGTTATTATTAAGTGTAAAATTTAAGTACCGTAAGTAAAAACTATAAATACTGGATGGTAATGAATTCAAAAATAATATAAAACTAAACAAACAGCTCCGTATTTTAAACGTAATCTTGTAAATTTTTCGAAAACCTCAAAAGGAACCTGAAATTTTATATACGATGACCTGAAGTACCTGCAGCTGCTACTTCAGGATAAAGTATATGACTGAAAAGAACCAGGAAGATAACATATGCTCTGGTTGAAAAATCTCCGGCAGTGCTCTCTTTCGCGTAAACAAAGTAAAGATTGCCACCTCACTCGGATTTTTATTTTCCGAAATCGTGCAGTCAGCTCTGGGGTCGACTCAGCCTCAAATATTTAATACTTAAAATGAGTACCTGTTTATACAGGGATAATAGGTCCGGCCGAAACGTGACACTGACCACGTGACACTGACCACGTGACATTGATTTCATTTCTATGGCCGGCGGTCTAGAAACTGAGAACTTACCTTCTCTGCCCCTTATATCCTATAGCAGTGTTTCTCAATATTTTCTGGCACGGGACCCCCCGAAATTATATAAATATTGTCTATGGCCCCCCTATATATATATATATATATATATATATATATATATATATAGTGTATCAAGATAGAGGGAACACGATTTTTCTCGAAAAGGCAACGTATATATGACGATTATATTCCCTATAACGATTTGAAAGTAAAGTATTTTTATTTACAAGTGTTCAAAGTGCCTTATATTTTGATCTAAACACATTCGCATCCTTACTCTTGAGTTATCTGTAGCACGGCGGGTAAAAAAATATAATAAAAAATATTGCATTTTTAAGTCGTATCTACTTCAAAGTACAACTAGAATTTTGATTGCTTTTGATCAGTTTGTTTAGCAAAAGCCCATTTTACTCATTATAAAGTTAGCTAGTCACAACTTTATAAAATTAATACTCCATTTATTTCCGCTTAAACTTTTGAAATAGCCTGTAGCTAAAATTAGTTGTCAAAATAAGTAATTAGATAGAATAATAAATAAAATATTTATTTTATTTATGTTATGAAAGGTGTATTTTTCTGAATATAAATATAAGACTCGTATTTATAAATATGAATAAAATTTATATCTTGCAAGATTGAGCGCATTGCTATTATATTTTCATGTTTCGATCTTGTATGACTTCGCGGCCCCCCGACGAAGCCTTCACGACCCCCAGGGGTCCGCGGCCCCCCGGTTGAGAAACGCTGTCCTATGGGATCCTATTATTTATTTATTTATCGAAAACTGAGCAACAATAATTCTTGCTCAATTTATTTTTAATATCAATTTCAATTGTCGTGAATCTGTGTTCCGTTGGCAAAGCATAATTTCTGCAGTTCTCTCTGGCGTGCTTTTTAGTTAATGATGACAGAGAATATCTAAAGAAAAAAAATTATTTCCTTCATACTTTCAGAGCTATTTTAAATATTATTCTTTGAAATTATCTGTAAAGATGTGTATTCTATCAAAGTGTACTTCATCACATGAACAATATGATCAAGTAGTATCGACTACCGTTAGGCTAATTGACAGCTGATATAGTATGTATGTATGGTTTGAAAGGCGTTGACATATCATATATGCGTAAATCCTACGCGGTCTACCACACAACAACGTGATACGCCCTCTTTGTTTGAATTTATCCTTGCAGTAATCACAGGCTTTGGTTCAATAACCGATGACTTTAAAATGCTTGCATTGTGTTTTTTATAATGACATGATATTTAAATTTTAGCCCAATATGATTTAGTAGGATCAATACATCACAAGCTTTGCAAATAAACTAAATTGTCGAATATTTTGCCTCGTTAATATTATAACACATAGAAAAACCGCAAGTCGTGATGATGATGGACGAGTACAGAATGGTATAAAAGTTATGAGAAGATAGATCTGCTGACCAGTAGGAAGATTTCATCGAAGTTCAACTGAAGGAAGATCTAGAGAATATTGGTAAATAGATATCATGACGTTAATGAGAGAAAGGATCAACCCTCTGACAATGCTTAAGAACGCATAGAAAGACTTATTTTTGTATAATTAGGTTTTCTACTTCATCGACTTCTGAAATAGCATTTTGCTCATAACTGCATGATTATATAAACGAAAAAAACTTGCAAACAACGAGAAATAATATTAACGTTAATGAGAAAACAGAGTTAACAGAAAATGTAGAGATTATTAGTACAGTAGAACTCTATATTCGTCAACCTCCATATTCGTAATATTCGATATTCGTAACATTTTGATGACAGTTTTTGTCCCCCATATTCGTTAGTATTTTCTGTATTCGTACATAAATGCATTTAACGATAATGTGATTGACTACTTCAGGAAGGTTTTACAGAGAAAACAAAAACAGACAACATTGGACAAATTCCTGTGCTGCTAAATCATCGACAAAACAAACCCCATGATCAGAATTGGAATTACTATTGGCTGTTTGGTTTGAATTGATAGCAACTCTTGTTCTCAACATTAACCTTCCTCCTTTTCCACTTCTACCACTATGTTTATCTATTAAGTACAATAAAGTTAAAGTTCAAACAAAATTTTTGTACCACTTTTAGGAGTTGGAAACAGATTAATTGAATTTCAGTTATTTCTTATGGGAAAAATTGTTTCTATATTCGTCATATTCTATATTCGTTACATCCCCAGGAACTGATTAATGACGAATATAGAGGTTCCACTGTATATAAAATTTCTGGGAATACTTGGACATTTGACAAGACTGTGCCAATAAGGCCAAAGTATCCCGACTGACAGTACCCAAAAGAGAGTGAAGAAGCCTAGTATGATAAGATTATGAGAATATCGATAATGATAATAATTTATATCTAGGTTAATAATCATTCTTTTTGGATGGATGGTAAAATTGTATGATTACCGTTCTGAATAACTACCGTTGTTTAAATGTTTTGCGTGCTATCAGCGATAGAAGCGGTGGGTCAGGGTGGTCAGGTTCTCGGTGTGTTATAGCGCCACCCGTGGTCCACCGTCATTCAATGCCTGTGCAGTACAGGACACCGACCCTGCATCGGGATCTCCCAACATCCTTAACAAATCATAAACAAAACATCATCTGTTTGGACTGGACTGAACCGCTCATTCATCACCAGTTTTTATTTGGAGATAAGTAATTATTTTAGGAGGCAATGAATATTCTACAGATATTTGATTTTTATTTTGTGTAGGGTACAAAGGAAAATTCTTCAAAAGCAAATTAACAATTTTACGATATTTTTGTTAAAAATATTATTATGACATGTTTATTGTCATGTTGACGTCTTAAACGTCAATTTATATTTCATAGAAACAGGAAAAACAAATGTTAGTTACATGCGTGTCTTTTGTAATTAGTAAATAAAAAAATAAATATAATCTGTCTCAATTTGTAATACGAAACTATGGTCTATTTCAAAGTAGAAAAAAGTAGATAGCGCTGCGAACCAAGTACGATTTACACTGATCAAATACAGTACAGCGGGAAATTTAAAATAAGTTACAACTAGGGCATGGGCGTAGCAACTGGGTTAGCAAGTGATTTTTTTTTTTAATATAAAAAAGGTTAATAAGATACTGAAATAAACAGTGCAGATAATACACTTACGTTATTTATACGACATAAATTCAGTTTAATGGGAAATTTGAAAAAGTTAAAAAATATTAATTTTAAAAATTATGTACTATATATATAAAAAGAGAGATTTGGCTAAAAGAGTTTAAACAAAGCAATAAAACAAACAATATATCTTCAGAGCTAATGTTTCTTATTTAAATAATTATTGTAAATAAAAATTAAAAATATATGTATATATGAAGGTCTAATAATTATATCAATAACTTCTTCTTTGGGCACAATCAGCTGGGCTGTCTTTTAGCCTCACATTAGTCCTCTCTCTTGATCTGTTAATTGTCAACTGTCAAAAAATATTTATATGTCAGATAACCTAAAAAATATATACCAGCGTAAAAATAAATTACATGGAGAATTTTCTCCATAAAATCTACGCCAAGGATATAAATAAAAGTCTAAATATGTAAATAATAATAAAATATATGAGAAAAATTAAATAATATAAATAATATATATGTACGACACTGAACATCTGTCAACTTGGACTAAAAACAATATTTTTACAGTGTAATAGGGATGACGATCTAGACCAATCCGAAGCAAGGACAAACAGCTCCTATCTTCTTTCACACATTTTTCTACTTTGAAATAGACCATAGATCTGCTTACTTTAGTGACTGTTGTGGTGTAAATAGACTTTTGTAGAATCATGTGTAGAAACTTGTAAATCTGGCTTTTAAAAGTATGGTTAAGTTTCATCATATTGAGGTTATTACTAACTTGACATATCAAAATTGTGATTGATCAAACTTTCAATTATTACTCGTATAATAGTAAAAAATTATTACGATTATCAATGAAATATCGTGATAAAATATAAAAAACAAAAATACATATTATATAATAATAATTTATCATTTTATTCTGCTGCCCTTAAAATCTAATTCTTGTCTTGCAAAATTTAATAACATATTTAAACAAAAATATTCATTTTTTGAATGTAAATCCCAAATTTTTCTCTGCAAATCTTTCCGAAACATGTAGTCTGTGGTTCTATCTGTTTTCTTATTATTACCTCTTCCCATGTTCGTCGTTCTTAAATTTTCTACACCTTCATTTAAAATTTTTCTTACTTCTCCTTCAGAAATCTAAAGAAATTGAAATGGGTAAATTATTTTATATTTCACAACAAAAAGGACACCAAAATTTACTGAAAAAATATCTGCCACAAGGTCTATAATTTCGCTTCTTTTTAATTTTGTTCCATTTTTTTCTAAAAGTTTTCCATAAGCGTTGTATATGTGTTTTTTTGTATATTTATCTAATTGTTGTCTCTTCTGCATATATTCTGATGTTATGTTCTTATTTTGGTTGTATAAAAATACTTTTCAATTAAAAAATAATAATTGACTTATAATTTAATGTCAAATATGAATTGTAAAATGTTTTGAAAGGTGCCATTTCGGGCAGTATCACCCTAAGATGATATTTTAAATAGACAACATAAAAAATGAAATTTTCCTCTTAGTTTCGTATTACAAATTGAGACAGATAATAAGATACAAAAATAAGAAATTACATTATTTTAAAATACAGTAATAATTACCAAAAATTACGACAGTCCTCGGTGGCGTCCCTTGGTTAAGCCCGTCAGCGCCCTTCTCCTTAGTGCGCCCAGGGCCGTCGCCCCCACCCCCTTACTGCGGGTCTGGCATCACTTTCAAACTAACATCGGTAAATTAATTTGAATGTTGTTAGTTCTATATAATTGTTAATCACAAAACATAAAGTTTTCTAATAAAATATTTATTGCAATTTTAAAATTAACTTATTAAAGTTAATAGCATACGTATGTAAAAAATTATCTTATATTACAATGAATTCATATAATATAGACATAGAGGAATACGCAATCGTCTTTCGAAACTCCTTCTCATCAGAACGATGTCATAAATCAGAGGAATGTATATTATTATCACTACATTAACATGATATCATGTTTTATTTACATCGGTTCTTCTAATTTACGACCGTAAGCCAATCAGTATGTGGGCGTTAAAACGGACAACACTCCGTAAAACACTTGTATAAAATGACATTTCACACATTTTGGGATTTGTCTCAAACGGACATTCGATTCGTTTCAAATTAATCACATAAATTTAGAGTTCAGCCACCGATAAGAATTCCACTCAAGGTTGACATTCAGCTTTCAAATGTCAAGTTTAGCTCAAAAAGTTTTGTCACGTTTCTTAAAAGAATTTCCTGAATTTCATCTTGAAATTATGTGATACTACAAATTATTTATAACTTTAGCTCAATAAAATAAAGCTAATGTTAATTAAATATGATCCACAATAGATATAATCATATTTATTACAGATTAATGGCAAAAATATGTTATAAAAAGATTTTATATACGAGGTCTGTTCAAAAAGTATCGCGAATTTTGAATTTCCGCGGGTTACGTATATTCGATTTTCGATTTTTTTGTGGCGTTATGTTGGTACTCATGTCTCTCACTTATGCTGACAAGTTCGGCCATTTTGAATGTTCAGTTAATTTTTGACAGTTGCTTTGCTTGCACGTGTTTTGGCTCGTCTTCGATTTTTGCCTATACCAGAAAATGGATCATAGAATCTGTATTAAATTTTGTGTGGAAAACAAAATTAATTGCGCGCACGCATTCCGAATGTTGACTGTGGCATATGGTGAAGCTAACTTGGACCGAAGCAACGTTTATCGGTGGTACAAAATGTTCTCAGAGGGCTGAGAAGATGTGAACGACGAAGAGCGTGCCGGACGCCCGAACACGTCAACAACAGACGAAAACATTGATGAAGTGAAGAAAATAGTATTGGCCAATCGTCGAATTACCGTTAGAGAAGTTGCTGAGGACCTAAACATATCGATTGGCTCGTGCCATTCGATTTTTACCAATGATTTGGGCATGAGACGGGTCGTGGCGAAATTAATCGTTGCTTGTGCGCGAATTTTTGTTCAAAAACAACACACTAATAATGCCTCAGCCACCGTATTCCCCAGATCTGGCCCCCTGTGACTTTTTCCTGTTCCCGAAACTGAAGAGGCCCATGAAAGGACGACGCTACGCTACGAGTGACGAGATAAAGCCGGCATCGAAGGAGGAGCTGAACAAGATCACAAAAAATGATTTTTTCAAATGCTTCGAGGATTGGATAAAACGTTGGCACAAGTGTACAATATTTGGTGGGGATTACTTTGAAGGGGACAAAATAGATATTCATGAATAAATAAATAATTTTTGAAAAAGCACAAAATTCGCGATACTTTTTGGTATTTTCTTTTCAAATCCACAAAATAGATTCTCATCACCTTTTGAAAGCATCCAAGTTTCCGAGTCGTCGAGTATAACTGGCCTTATCAAAATAATATACATTTCAGTTTTTGTGCGCCTTAATATATATTCTTATGAAAATTATGCATTTAATAATTCCTATCAAAAGCAGCTTTAGAAAGAACCATAAGTGCACAATTTTCTAAAATTTATTGCAAAAAAAAATACCCTGTTTCTGTTATATTGCATTGTTATGGGTTTTGGTCACTTCAATGTAATAGAGTCGCGATTCTCCGTCCTTCATTTCTCTCCATCTTCGTCTTACTATATTTGGTTATATCTATTCATCTCTCTCCTACACACTTTGTAATATGGTAAAATGTTTCCATCCTAATGGAGCTACAGTATTTGTATCTCTCTCTAACATGAACACTTCCAAGCGATGGAATTCCAGCAACAAAAACACAAATATTCAAAGAGATTTTCACGTCAGGCATGTTCTTTACTTGGTATTAAGCTTGTTGTAGACTATATTTTATTTAATTTTTATTCCAATATTTTAATCACATTGTTTACTAAAACCTATATATTTCGATATAGTTCCTAGAGTTAAGTCCAACGTTAAGTTACTTTCAGCCGTACGAGCAGATTAGGGGTGCGTTAAATACTCTACGCTTGCGGCTGATAGTGAGAAACTATTGTAAATTACTCCCATTATACCGCTATTATATCAGAAGAAATAGTATTTACGAATAAAATAAATCTTAATGTATAAAAATCAATTTCTGTTTGTTTGTCCTTGATGCAAAGCCAAACGGATGGACCATTTTCACCAAATTTAGTACAGGAGGGTAAACTAATCCGAGGAAGGTCTTAGTGAGGGTTCCAACTTCGTTCTTACCCCCCGGTGGGTGTTATGGGGGGAAATCATCATTTTTTTAATCTCCATGCAGTTTAACCCTTTCACTGCGCAATACGTTTTGAGATTTCGTGCTCGCTGTGCGCACATATTTCGGTGATTGCGAGTTTATTCGTGTAGAGCAGTTGGTGTGAACTTTTTGTGTAAGTTTTCATGACATGTGAGCATGAATAATGGTGACGATATGACTAATGTTAGGAAAAAAATGTAATGTGAGTGAATGAATACAAAAATGCAATCAAAAAGATTTTATTTAAAAAAAATATTTGTTTACATATTTACCTATATGCTATACTAACTATGAAACTTACAAAGAGTTGGTAATCTAGTTCCGTATACCGAACTGGAATAAACTATAATATACTTACCATATATATTTATATAAAATCAATATAAACAAGTAGATATAATGAATGTAAGACCCTATCTAACTGAATTGAACGGCACAGCAACGTATACCAACGCAAAGTGCTCGCAGGTACTTGAACGGGTTGGGGTACCCAGCGAGAATAGTCGTGTTGAGCAGGGAACAATTTAAAACACGGTGCGAGTTAACTCGCTCGGAGCGTATCGGGCTACACTTTTATTTACGAGTATATACGGTTGGAGCAGCGAAAGGGTTACATGGATTACGTAGGCTAAACCTTAAGAGATATATCGATATAATGTAGACAAAAAATATAGATCTTAACTAGATCTAAAAAAAAAAAGTCCGGGAGAGTATATATCTATCATGCACCGATATCGTGTTTTTAAATTACCCAATGGTAATTTCCTATTTTTTTTTTTTTGTGCATAGCATCGGATGTTTTATAGAGATGTATGAATTATTTTAAAATAATAAATTAGACCTTTTCACGTAGAAACAGTGTAAACAGAACTCCAAAATGCAGATATGTTGAGAGTTGTGGATTTTGTCAACATATGGCGGTGCTGGATGGTTGTTCATTCTCCACTGTCTAACGGTAGTTAAAATTACTATACCTACCGTTTTATATATTTAATTTTATAATCGTTATGTTCCACTTTTTTTGGTAATAATGTAGTGAAATGCCGTAGCGAAGCACGGGTACCCCTACGGACTACAGGGATGTGAATTCAAATCCCGGATAGTACTTCAGACTTAAGTCTGGTTTATAATAGATTCATAACATAACACATTGCATGAGCATAAATATGTATCAAAAACATATCATTGTTCTGTTTATTGTAAATAGATATTCGTATTATAAACAGAACAATGATACGTCTTTGATACATCTTAAAGCCTTGTTTATAATAGGTCTATAACATAAACGCGTCGCATATGAATAAGGCGAATCAATGGTGTATCACTCTTTTGTTTATAGTACGTACATTATTATAATAAACAGACATTATATTCCATTGATACTTTTTACGCTTATGTCATGCACTAGTGTTATGGATCTATTATAAACCAGGCTTTAGCCTCACGTATTTAATGCTTAAAATGAATACATGTTTATACAGTGATGGTGACGCGTCTAGTGTCGGAGGTCTAGAAACAAAGAAATGACTTCCTATGCGCTATGCTGCACTTAGGCGATGGGAACATTAATTATAGTTATTATTACAATAATCAACACACCGAAAACTATCTTGCGGAAATTTTCATTTTTATAATTGAAATCAAGAAATTAGTTAGTTAAAATTTTTGGCGCACAGCAACAAAGGCTATTGCAAAGTCAAAAAATTAAAAATTTGTAACAAAAATTAATCAAAACACGTTTAACTCGATAACAAAGAAGATTTGAACATACATGCAACATACAATCACACTTTATACAGCGACTATTAAAATCTTTTAATGCCGTTGTATTTCTTTATTAAATTGCTGGAGGATTGTTTTTCTGAGAAGGGTGCAGTGACTTACATGATATGATAGTGCCACGAACACTCGTGAAGGGCAATAAAACCGATAAATGCTTTAACGAACGAGGATGTATAATGATTTTTATGTGGAAAGAATCTGATGGTTTTTCTGATAGAGTCATTTAAATATGTTCATTAAAATGCGGTCCCACAAATTTATACCTTTTTATATTTCACTTGGGTACTTTTATTGATTTCTTATAAAGGAAAGTATATTTTTAAATCTAAATTAATAATAAAATGATTTTGTTGAAGAATAAATTTAAAAATTTGCATAATAATGTGAAAACACGTCAAGAAGTGGTGTACAAAATATATTTCTCTGTCTTTTTGAACACTATCAATCTGGATGATTCTTAATTTGAACTATTCTACTACCCGTGTTGCTGACTGACGCAGAAATATTTGTTTTTATGTCAGTGGCGCAGCCAGGATTTTGTCTTGGGGAGGGTCGAATCAAATTTCGAAGGCACGCGGGCCGCATACGGCCCTCAACTTCATTTTTTTGTGGCCCTTGAAGCGGTAATCAAAATCACTTCATCTTATTTAGGGGAAATATATATTTTAAAATGTAAAATATACTCTCTTCCCCTTTTATGTTTATAAAAAAATGTCAAGAAACTCTTCGGGATATTTAAAGTTCCATCACTGCTTATCATTTTGTATGTAAAATAGACTGCGACCCAAAACAGTTCGACACCCCTGCTGTTGGATATTGATGTTTATATCAAATAATAATTCTATTATTCGTTGTTAAAAAAATGTAATTGTTAATCCATGTATCAAAAACTTTCACTTGATTTTTTCTTCGATAAATACATATTTTATATTTTTCGCGGGATATATTTTTGAGGTCTCAATATTTCCCTTACTTATGTTCAGTTCTGTAAATCAGCCGCTTGGCCACAATTTGTACCGAACGAACAGACTCATGTGACGGAATAATAATTTCTTGATTATACCTACGAAAACATAAAAATAACATGTAAATATGCATTTTCTGTTAATTTCAACAGTAATCATAATAAAATATAGCTTATTATTATTGTAAAATACATAAATTATTTTGCTGTACGATTATGATAAATTTGTTAAATTTACGCCACTGTTGTTCAGTACAACTTATATCAGTCCTTTTTGTGTGTAAAATCAAAGTCCATAATTTCAAAAATACCTAAGAAGATATTGATATTCACATTTATCTACAAAATAAAACCAAATACCGATTTTAAGAGTGCGATTGTCTCCAAAACTACTCTCTTTGTTATATTTCTACTATTTCTATTCTATTTCACGTTTGAGGTGTCATTTTAAAATTACATTCTAAAGGTTATACCGAAGACAGATTCCCACTTTATCTTCCACTTTATCCGAATCGAGTAATTAGTTGTTTAAAACAGTTTTATCATTTGACTGGGCGAATGTTTTAGTCGATGTGTCAGGGGCAAAAAGGATCAACGGTCCCCTTCATATAATTCGGTGGAGCATAGGTATTTGGAAAGTGATGTATTTTCACTTGAACAATAATTATGTCACTTTATCAAGAGTAGGCAATCTTAAAAAAATGTTTATTTATACGAAAAAAAAAATGCCAATATTGTTTACAATGAAGTAATTTAAAAATTAACTACTGCTGTGGCTGACAAATTTTATCTTCAACTCTCCGAGCAGCGCCGTGTAATCTGCTGGTCCTGGGAGGGGCCCAAGCCCGTCGCCCCCCCCCCCCTTGGCTGCGCCACTGGTTTATGTATATAAAAAGTATTCTAACCCTGTAAAGTTTTTTCTTTACATCAGTTCAACCAGTTAGTAAAGCCTTTTACTTTGATTTGTAGACACATATTTAATTAAACACATTAGAATATATTTGCAGCTTGATATGAATGTTTTTAACATATTTCTTAGAAAGATCTATTTTGTTCGTAATTAATTAAAACACACAGTATCAATTAAAGAAACGGCACATTAAATGAAATTTTATTGGTTATTACCACAAAGAGTATGTAACATATGCAAGGTGTAAAAATTATTTACATTGCATTATAGTTTACAAATATGCTTTTAAATCCAGTTAGTTCCGCTGAACGTTAATGATTTTAATCTATTTTTTATGCTTCACCGAAAATCTTGTTGATATTTTTGCTTAATCCACCATAAAATTTACACAGAATAAAATATAAAATACTATTTATTAGAGATTAAACCCAAAAAAATATCTGCAGCGGCGAGGAATTAGCATTAACCAAAATTGTATTTAAATTTTATGTGCAAATATCTAGATATTCGCATAAGAACAAACGGCTGAAATTTGCAAACAAAAACAATAAAACGCTCTTACTCAAGTAGTAGTAGGTTGAAATTACAGGGTGCTATACTTTGGCTGTAAACATTTATATTCTATTCAACCGAGAACAAAGTAAGTATAAAATATCACAGAAAGGCAACAATGCTTTTTTAATACATACTTAAGTATTGTTAGTAAGACGAATCGTTAATTCTCATTACAATACTCAATCTGATTTAAATCATTTAAATTAACTTTTGGACTGATATACGAGAGCGTAGACTTGTTATTTATATTTTCGTTATATTGTTTTAAGAAGTGTTGAAAAAATATCTCAGGATTTAAATCATGAATATGAATTCTAATAAATGCAAATGATTTTGTGTACTAATTACTTCGGCTGGAACAATGAGGCCATGTAGGTTACAAGTTCCAGGTTATCAAGATCTATGGGTAATGGTTCTGCCTGGGTGTTCCCATCATACCATGTCTATGGTTTTTCACAAAGCTTAATCTTATGTACATTTTCCAGATTCATATTAAGATTATAATTTTTAATTGAGAAAATGAAATATGAGTGAGAATTGTCGTTTTTCTGTGGAAATTATTAATTAATCTAATAAACATGTTACTTCATTCAAATATGCCTTTTTTGACAATATAGGATGATTTTTAAAGGATGTAATTATACAACAGAAACATAATTGACAGAGGAGTCCGTGTATTCTCGGTGAAACATATTTAATATAAGATTAATAAATAAAACACTCGGTAAGTTTCACAAATATAAGTTTAATATTACTCTATACGTATTTCGGCAGTGACGCCATCTACAGGAGTTCAAATTACAAACTAAACTTATTTTTTAACAGATGCATTCAGTGGGAACAAATATTAATGGTAGGGAATACAAGTGTAAACCATATTAGTAGATAAGGGAAAAAAGTTTTTTACCAATTTATTAGGGGTGAGTTATAAAACTGATTTACACAACAAAAGTGGAGTTTATCAAGCATCGTGCCAAGATTGCTCAACAATCAGTGTTGTAATAGATACATTTGAAAATATATCTAGATACAGATACAGATACTTGAGGAAAAATTTATCTAGATGCAGATACAGATACAAATTTTAAAAAGTATCTAGATACAGATACATTTTTTTTTACAACGTATCTAGATACTTCAAGATACTTTTAAGATACTTTCGGAAAAATGAAGACACCACAAAAAAAAAAAGAAATAACTAGAGCAAGGAATATATTTGTTCACAATAAAAAATAAGTTATGCATTATTATTACTCTTAAAATAAACACAAATAGCCTTTGAAGCTGTGTGTCAGAAATATTAACTAACTATATACCTATGTAATCTTTAAAAAAATCACTTTTTTATTCCAATTTCAGCGGATATCTCGAACATTTTTTGTTCGCACATAAATTACTGATTATTAAATGAGTATTTAGGATGACAAAAATAAAACAACAATTTTATTTATTATATTTTCTTTATTTAATTCACATTTATAAAATTAATTCTTATTCTTAGATTAGATAATTACTTAATGGTTGTTTTACTTAACGTTGTTAATAAAAAATTTTTTTTTTTTTTATTTGTTATTTTTTTAAATTTATTCAGAGCTGGAAATACAATTACACTTTATTAAAATTTTATAGATAAAAATAAATTAAATAAATATATAAATTACAAGTTCTATATATATTTAATTAAATTTTATTTTATATTATATTTTATCTATATTGTATTTTATCATAATTCTCAAACTTATGATTTATTTATTTAATTTATTTTTATCTATAAAATTTTAATTAAATGTAATTGTATTTCCAGCTCTGAAAATGGCTTACGCCGAAACTAGTTAGCTAATAATTTATTTTTTTTTAATGAAATAATTATATTAACAACGGTTACCCAAACAACCTTTAAATATAGTTACTAAACGTGTTTTTTTATTATTATTATTATAGTTTGCAAAGATAATTTTGCAAAGTAAATTGCCAGGCTGCAAGGGTTATACGCATTTCAAATGCGAAACATGTGGTGTACATCTTTGTCTAACAAAGATAAAAACCTTCCATAAATTTCATTTAAATTAAACTTCTGTTAAAATTTGAGTTAACTTTAATAATGTTTCAAATATGCAATCTACGGTAGTTTTTCTTTTATAAACAACAATAAAAAAAAATCCCTCCATAAATTGTTTTATTTTGATCACAGGTTTGAAAAATCGTAAGGACATATTTTGTAAAAAGACCTTGAAAAAGACATAATAGGAAAGTATCTGAAAAAAGTACCTGAAATACAGATACTTAGATACTGATTTAAATATCTAGATACAGATACAGATACATATTTTAAAATGTACCTAGATACATTACAACACTGTCAACAATATATATATAGGCCAAATTGGTCGAAAATTTGCTACAACATTTGGTGAACATTTGAAAGCCATCCAAAATAAAAAAGTAGAACAGTCCAACATAGCAGAACATATGATTTCCAATAATCATAACCTTTCCGTTAATGACTTTAAAATCCTACACATTCACAATAAAAGCCTTAAAGTGAACCTTTTAGAATACCGAGAAATTCACAAAAATATTAACTCTGGAATTCCCTTAATGAATGACCAGATTGACGTTTACAACTCACCCCTAATAAATCGGTAAAAAAGTTTTTTCCCTTTTTTCCCTTATCTGCTAATATGGTTTACACTTGTATTCCCTACCATTAATATTTGTTCCCACTGAATGTATCTGTTAAAAAATAAGTTTAGTTTATAATTTGAATTCCTGTAGACGGTGTCACTGCCGAAATACGTATAGAGTAATATTAAACTTATATTTGTGAAACTTACCGAGTGTTTTATTTATTTCCAACACAATATATTCCATAAGTTACAAAATTGCTGTTTCTGGCGGAAAACGTAAGTTTAAAACACTTGTATTTACAAGAAGATATATTTGACAGTTAACATTGTTCTTTATCGCTGCTGGCAAATAATTTACCATTTTATTTCTTTATCAAATTACTAGGCTAATTATGACATTTTATGAAATGTAATCAGTCGCTATATTACGACAGCTAAGAAATTATTAGCAATAAACAACATAAAATCATGTTATGGCACCACACTTAGACAAGCATGTTTGATTTTTTAAAAGCCTCTTTCTTATTTATGAAACCCCAAGAAGTGCAAAGTCATAAAATATGAATGATGAGAAAATACATTACCACTTCAGAGATATCGTGTTGTGCTGCACTATATTAAAATCGATATTTTACCATAAAAATTAAGATATTTTATGTTTTGCATATGTCGTGAGTTAAGCTCAAATCATTTCAAGGACGGATTGTATTGTTTTATTGACATTTTAACGACTGAAAGAATCATCAGTGGATCATGTTATTATAACGTGATTAAAAAAAAAAATGTTATAGTAGGCCAAGAAAAATCACGTATGGCTTTGAATAAATTTGGGGCATTAGAGTTTAACCAACCTCGTAGCTATTATAACTCTGGAGATAGCAATGGTGTACAAATTAAAATGAAACAGTCTGTATACACACTAGAACTTTAAGACGAGTGAACTTAAAGATCACCGATGTTTAACATCGGTTTGCTTTCACACTTGATGTTTAAATCTCCGGTACTGTCATCAGCTACAGTAATTTTGTCCTTAAGTTACCGTTAGAAAATTACTAGTTTTGAACTGTCTGCGCAGACGCACATTTTGAATTATTATAAACAAATATGGATGTTTCATTTCATTCTATATAATAAAGACACTACAATAAAGAATATATTACACCTGTATTAACATGTAAGTCGATACATTTTATCACAATTATTGTAGCTCTGTATTTTATTAAACACATTATTAAAATAAATAATTTTATTATAACAATAAGTATAAACTTCTTATAACGTCGATATAATACAGTACTCTTGTTTATGATAATACAAAATCTTGACAGCACAAATTCAAAGAGTATTTTTTTATAATAGAAATTATGTTGGCAATGCGGACGATGTTTAAGATGCAGATCTCTGTCTTAAACATCACTTGTATTTAGACGAGGTCATACGTTTTCATATTAGCGTTTAAAGACACATTCACTTTAACATCCGATCTTAAAGTTCTAGTGTGAAAAGGGTATAAGTGATAATTTCGCGGAGTACCTGTAACAAATTTCCGGAACACTAGTGTTCCGCGGAATAAAGGTCAAAAACCACTGCTCTAAATGAACGGACCTCACCTCTCTTTAAATTTGGTCGTCTTTTGATAAACAAAAGTTTTTAATAAATTTTATTGTTCTCAGCTTTGTACATCCTTCAAAATCAGCACTGTAATAAATATTGTTTAATATGTATTAATTATATGTTGTACCAAAATGAAAATGAAATATGCAATAGTGCTTGAACTCCATTCTCAGAACTTTATAAACAAATAAATTATTAATTGACGCACCTTCTCATCTAAATATAACGTGTGTATTTTAATGCGACTCCATCTCTGTTCATCTCGTGAAACAATGGGCTCATTAAGCGCCATCTCTGTTTATTTTAATGACAAGTAGACACCCACCCAGCAGTGAACTAACAATCAGTCATAGTGACAATCTTCACACACCTTAAGGCCGCATGTAAGGACATGAAGTGTTCTCAACCTTTGTGATAGTTTGATATATTATTTGTGAGGATAACATGCCTTTTAAAACTAAACAGATTTGTTCTCTTCTTGTTACTGTCCACTGTGCATTGCAATTAATTTTGAAATAAAAACTATGCTTACTTATGTTACCACTACAACTCAACGTCCCTACAAGAAATATTGATTACAATGCTTATATACAAATTTTGTCTTAAACTCTGTAATATTTTTAAAGAATTATACATTTTTTTTATTACTATAGGTACTTAAAAAAACAGTTTATTTTCATTTTTAGGGTTTTGTAGGTACGACAAAAAAAACCTTTATTCCTTCACTCATCTCTCGGCCTGTCTGTCTGATCGTTAGAAATTGTAGCCAAACGGTCAGCCGTTTGAGGGTTGAAATTTGCTTGTATGCTTGTACTACTCTTTGACCCACATATAGGAAAATTATAAAGAAATTAGAAAAACACATCGTAGGAAAATGTAATAATGTACGCGGAATGTTTCCTAAATTCTGGGAATTGTGCTATAATTAAATTACGCAGAACTTACAGGCAATGTTATTGGTGTCAGACAAGTCTTGACATGTTTATGCAACTATCTAGTGCAATATTGTTCAGTCTGATTCTGTGTTCGACTGATATAGACGCGTTTTCATAGCACTGTTTTTGTAACCATGGAAGACGCAGCAAAATCTCAAAGAGCAATAATTTTCTTTTTGTGGAAAGAAGGTGTGAAAACATCAGAAATTATTCAGCGTCTGCAAGGAGTATTTGGTGAGTCTGCAGAATCCAAAAGTACTGTTTATCGGTGGATCGTTTTAAAACCGGTAGAACATCACTAGAAGACGATCCACGCAGTGGGCGCCCAAGCACGTCGGTAAATGAAAGAAACATTACTGCCGTCGAAGACCTACTGAAAGAGGACAGGCGAATGACTATTCGTCAAATTAGTGTGCGCCTAGGGATAGGTACACGACAAGTTAATGACATCTTGCATGATTGTTTGGACGTTAGCAAGGTTTCGCCGCGCTGGGTGCCAAGGCTGTTGGAATAGGTGGATTGAGGAAACACCGAAAAAGTTCTTTGAGGACGGTTTAAAAAAATTAGTTTATCGTTGGGATAAATGTATTTAGTTAAATGGAGATTATGTTGAAAAACTACATTGTAATATTGACGAAAATTAACAAAATAATTAAAATTATAGCTAAATTCCCAGAACTTTGGAAACATCCCTCGTAATTAAGAATTGCCTTTATCATAAAAAATTTTCCATATTTTATCTTGTTATTTATCTAAAAATATTATCCATGATACTTGCTATTCTACCTTAATCATGCCTTAAAATCAAAAGCGGCGGAAATTTTATTTTTTTTTTCGCAGTTCTGTGTTTGACTGAGCTCCTGACAACTTACAAAAATTTAAATTTCATTTAGTTCCGCCTAAAGGTTTGGAAAAGCCTATAACTCAGTTATAACTGGAGCCGTTTTACGCAGTTACCGCAACTGCCAAAACGGATACGGATAAAGCGTATACCGCATACGCAGGTTCATTCAGGAACGAAAATCATAATAATTTTCTAATACCTTTATGTTATTACGTAAATAAATAATGTTATGATGTCAAATTAAAAAATCCTTATGAAAGAATGTGTTTTTTGATAAATTAATATTAAATAGTTTTGATAAATGAGTAAGCATTTCTTCGTGATTAGGTGTCTGAAGCCATCTAACGTTAATGTTTGTAATTAATAATTACATATGGAACGTTTCAAAACTAGATCTAAACCTGATATATCATTTCATATGATATGATAGATTGTATAATTAACTTGAAATATTTAAGTGCTAGCTTTTCGTTTAAATTAAAATTTTAAATTGTTTGAATTTTCCCGCTTCTATATTTACTGTCATTTTCTTATAAATACTTATTTATGTTTACAGGTTTCCGCGACTGATCCAGATTGTGGAGTAAATGCTATGGTGAACTATACACTTGGAGATGGTTTTGGCAAACTGAGAGAGTTCGAAGTTCGTTCAGGAAGTGGCGAAGTCTGCATCACAGCAAACCTTGATTATGAGATGAGAAGTGTGTATGAATTTCCAGTGGTCGCTACGGATAGAGGTAAGACAAGAATTAAATTATGACACCTTGTATTGCGCGATTATAACTACGTACCAGAGATTGCAAGTTTCTTATACAAAACTAACAATCTGAAATAAAATTAGTAACAATCTATACATCAAATTGTGCACCAAATTTTTATCTGTTTAAATAGATTAAAAGAAATTGATGTGAAGTGTGAATTTTCACACATTTCAGGGTTTTGAAGGTATTTAGTAAGTGAATGATGATTATTTGGGATGCCAAAACAAATTTTATATTATTTTTTTTTTGTTAATTTTAATTCGAACGCCTAATACCATTATTTAGGTTTCTAAATATGTGCAGTATTTTCTTTTTATATAGCAAGGTTTATTAAGAATTTTAAAATTGCGCCTATGGCTTCCATTGGTTGTTATAAGTTCCGCCCCTCTGATTTCGTGTACATTGAACCAGAATTAAATTATAATTTAACTAATTTCCACTGGTTATTAAATTTACGCTTTTAAAAATTAAATGCAACATTTGCCAAAATATAACTAGAATTTTGAAAAAAATAATTTAAACAATATAAAAATTTAAAAAAAAAAACAAAAAATAATATTGTCCTTTCTCGCAGGGTTCGATCCCTTTCGGATCGTGTTACTTGGGTGAAAAGCCAGCGTAAAAACCACTACACCAGCATAGACGTTCCAGTGTAGCGTGTTACAAAGCTATAACTTGTGTACATTATTAGCCAAAAATCACAAAAAATGCTTTTTTTTCAAAAACGTAATCTGATCAAAAATTCCTGTTGTACTATTCCGGTTCACACCAATGTACATTACTTAGAATTTTTTCATATTTTTATTTTAAATCATCTGGGCTTACAGGGTGTGGGACAAACATTTTTTTTGCACAATTTAGGCAATAATCACTTCAAAATAATTTATTTTGCAAAAATAAAAATTTGATCGTTAATCCACGTACCAAGGGCTTTCATTTGATACCCTACTCAGAATTATAAATATATATATATATTTTTTTCGATGAGCAGATATTTGTTTATATTTTTAGGTGGATATGGTTTTTGGATGTTTTAGTATTTTTCCTATGTGCGGGTCAAAGAGTTGTATAAGCATGCCAAATTTCAACTCTCTAGGTTTAGCCGTTTGGCTACAATTTTTACCGAACAGATAGATAGACAGACAGACAGACAGACGACAAAATGACGGTATAAGGGTTTTTTTGGTCATACCTACAAAACCCTAAAAAGATTAAAAGATTAAAAATATGAATTTGTTCGTGTTTATATTTCTTCTTCTCTACTCAATCTTTCCAATTGTTCTGAAAACCAATACTTACTAGATTTTCGTTTAGCTGATCTCTCCATCTCTTGCGAGGTCTTCCGTTTATTCGACGGGTGTTCAATTTTCCTTCCTATATCTTCCTCCTGTTTATATTTGCTTTTAAAAATTATTGTGATATGCCTGTTTTTGCCATAAAACAACGTTTTTATCATTTAGGTTTAATCGAATAAAGGATCTTGGGAGGTAAAATTTTTCATTAACATAATTCAAAATTAACACCTTATTAAAGTGATTCTTCCCTTCTAATTTATGAGAAATAATATTCTACGACTTTTACACCAAAAGTAATAAGCAGTAAACTGAAAACTGATCAATCTATACCATTAATTGGAAATTATAAAAAATAGAAATTCCTAGAGTTAACGGTTCGTTTATAACCTATACAGTAACTATACAATATTTCATAAAAACTTTGTCTTATTTGGTAGTAACAGTTCTGTAATGATGGTATTCTTCTCACAATCGTCAACACATTTTCATACTCCCACATTCCTTCTTGATTTCTGTCTGTATTCTGCACGATTATTCGTGAGCTTTATTTTCACAACGAATGACATTCTGATGTATTTCTTATCCTTTATCTCGGCCAGGAATAGCACTTCATAAATACTAACCAGAGAGATTGTGCGAAGGATGAAATAAGAAGAACAACTGCAAGTTAGATGTATAAACTATCATAGTTTAGCTTATTCATTTATTTTATAATATAGATTTTACAAAACTGTAATTATTACTCTCATTCTAGAAATTTAAATCATAGATAAAAGATTAGACTACACACTATTGCTGTCATAAATTAAATGAATAGAATTATTGTTATAAAAAATCAGCTGTGGCCACCACAGGACCGACCGCCATCTTAAAGTACTTCATAAAGTAATACATTCTAGCAGCAGAGTAGAAATAACTTGGCCTAATATTTTCCAACAGAGATATTATTTATCATGACCATGGAAACGTTACATATAAGTATGAAAAAATTAAGACTAATGCTGCGTTCAGAACCTCGAAATTAGGAATTAGAATTAACGTAAATGTCTGTTATACGTAACTGTACGTTATCGTTCACAACCTTCAAAATGAATACTTATAAATTAAAATGAGATGTCTGGAGACTTCAAACCCTTACGTTAATTTATAATTGACGCATGCGCAGTAAGCACTTGTCAACCTAAAAATTTCATGTTTTCTATGAGCACAAATATAATTTTTTCCTCTATTTTAATTGTTTTCAGAACAATGAAACACTCAAAAGTTATTAGCAAATGAAAACAGCTGTCAAATTTTGATCGATAAAGTAGAAATCGATAAAAATTTCTGTCAGTGGCTTAATTTCTTAATTTATATTGTGAACGCAACTCAATTTCTACGAACTAATTTTATGTTAAGTACTAATTTTACGTTAATTCTAATTTATAATTTGGAGGTTCTGAACGAAGCATTAGAAAAAATTTCGAAAAATTTTACAAAAATTATTCGACATTTTTCGTTTTATCAAAAAACGTCTCAAATAAAAGTTATTAATTATTGCTTTTATAGCAACTTTTGTTCAATAAATTTTTTCGAAATATTTTTCTGTTCTTAAAATCGACACGAGTAAACTCCATTGATGGCAGAAGCTTAAATATGAAGTTTCATAAAAATCCTGTCAGCCGAATTTGCTCTGCACGTGTACACAGACGGACAGACAGACAGACGGACAGACAGACGGACAGACAGATGGACAGACAGACAGACGGACAGACAGACCGACAGACATCATCTCGTCAGTTTAAAGAAATCATTGTATGCTCTAAAAAATATCAAAAACTTTTTTCAAAAATTAATTTTGTTGAAAATGCAACGGTCGGAAATTCGCACCATTATGAAGTATGAGTTCTTACATAGAACTACGGCATCACAGACCGCGCGAAACATTAGTGTATTTAGTGTATTTGGCTCTATTGTTACTATGCAGCAGACAATATCAAATTGGTTCGCCAAATTTCGTACAGGTAACTTAACCAAACAAAAAAAAAAAAAAACAAACAAATCTGGCTCATCGATCACAGCAGAAATACACTGCAATCAACTAGACGAAATGATGCAAAAACTTAAAGAAAAACAGCCTAGATTGGTCAACAGATCGACTCCTATCTTATTGCTTGATAACGCTAGACCACATACTGCCAGATACTTATTAAACCACATACTTATTTAATAAAAACTATAGTCTATCTCAGAAAGAGCGATAGTAATAAAATTTATTATTTGCAAAAAGTTATTGTTTTTTCACACAGAAGCGGCACACAAAATATGAATAGTTCGAAACGAAATATTGTTAAGAAACAACCGAGTGTGCTGCACATCTTATATGGGAATACGAACTAGGGTTAAACACAATAGATCATAAAAATTTAACCCTAAAATTTTTAAGAAAAATATGATCACAGGCGTTCGTTTAATGATATGATAAATATGGTCACACAAAACAAATTTAAACATGTTTAAAATGTGCACGCCACTGGTAACTGCCTGACAAAAAGATATATTACTATCGCTCTTTCTGAGATAGACTATAAACATTTGAAAAAAAATATTTAAGTCAAATTATGCACAAGAAAATCAATAATAAATTTGTATTACCTTTGTTCGGAAATTTTATCGAAATGGACCTCCCCCGATACTGTATTTCTGTGTGCACGCCAGCATTGGGTGTAGTTCAAAAACTACACTTTTGATTTATCTCATATGTTTAAATCGAGCAAATCCGGAAGTACAATAGAAAACATATAAAGAGAATTTATGATTCCTTTCAATGCAAACAGCAAAACTGTTGTACATAGCTGTGAATCTTGTTTTAATAAGATGGTTCGTTACAAGTAAAGTTGAACGCCTCATTTAATTTCAATAACCATTAGTTGTAACAATTACGTAGTAACTTCCTTTCACGTGTATGTTTGATTCTGGTGTGTACCTGAATCTTCACATTCACACACAAGGCGAGCTGTAACGGAGCCGATAGCTTGGCCCATTGCAGCCCTATGTGCAATCACGTTTCTCTCAACAACGCTGTTACCTTGAATTTTTATTTGTAAAATGCGAGTTCGTGACAAGCCGTATGTTTTAGTATACTCAATACAACATAATGTCTTCATAATAATAAATTACCTGCTCATGGGTTGTGAGGAAACAACGTGTTAAAAACAGGACACAATGATGCTAACATTGGTGACCGCTGTGGTACGTATTTTATGCGTTAGTACGGGCTTGCTCAATGAGTTATGTACACAGGGATGAGAATCGAAGCGCTTTCTCTGCATGTTAACTACGTACTCCTCAATAATTTTATTGCCATCACTTTTGTTCAACACTTATTGACAAATAATTTACCCACAGACGTTTCCCTCCTTCACATTTTACTACAAACTGCATGTTTACTGCGTTTTGAAAAACGAAGTTATAACTGAGTTATTAACTAATATTTTGCAAAAAAATATATATATGTTTAAAGCCAGTTACTTCCAACTAATAACATAAATAATACATCAAAGACTAGCAAAAACTAATTAACAGAAAATGTGTTATGGTACAGGTGCAGGCTAATATTACAACTTACGTCTAAATAATGTTCTAATGTTGTCCTCTTCTATGTTGTTTTCTTTTAGCTAAACAAGCTGTCTTTATTTTCTTTATTATATCTTTCTAGCGACTTGTAGCTTCTATAACGACCAACTGGTTACTTCTTCACTACCACAAGAGCTTATTTCTTTAGCTTTCCATGTAGATCATTATAGAATTAATTTAGGTTGTCACTACTTCGTAGTAGTCGAAACTCGGTTAAATCCGTTATAAAGGTTACCTCAATAATATGAAAGAAAATAGTCTCACGAGTTTATACGAGGTCTGTTCAAAAAGTATCGCGAATTTTGAATTTCCGCGGGTTACGTATATTCGATTTTCGATTTTTTTCTGGCGTTATGTTGGTACTCATGTCTCTCACTTATGCCGACAAGTTCGTCCATTTTGAATGTTCAGTTAATTTTTGACAGTTTTGTTTGCACGTGTTTTGGCTCGTCTTCGATTTTTGTCTATACCAAAAAATGGATCAAAGAATCTGTATCAAATTTTGTGTGAAAAACAAAATTAAGTGTGCGGACGCATTCCGAATGTTGACTGTGGCATATGGTGAAGCTACCTTGGACCGAAGCAACGTTTATCCGTGGTACAAAATGTTCTCAGAGGGCCGAGAAGATGTGAACGACGAAGAGCGTGCCGGACGCCCGAGCACGTCAACAACAGACGAAAACATTGATGAAGTGAAGAAAATAGTATTGGCCAATCGTCGAATCACCATTAGAGAAGTTGCTGAGGACCTAAACATATCGATTGGCTCGTGCCATTCGATTTTTACCAATGATTTGGGCATGAGACGGGTCGCCGCGAAATTCGTACCAAAAATCAGTAAACCGTTCGAATTTTTGGCCAAAAACAACACACTAATAATGCCGCAGCCACCGTATTCCCCAGATCTGGTCCCCTGTGACTTTTTCTTGTTCCCGAAACTGAAGAGGCCCATGAAAGGACGATTCTACGCTACGAGTGAGAAGATAAAGACGGCATAGAAGGAGGAGCTGAACAAGATCACAAAAAATTATTTTTTCAAGTGCTTCGAGGATTGGAAAAAAACGTTGGCACAAGTGTATAATATCTTGTGGGGATTACTTTGAAGGGGACAAAATAGATATTCATGAATAAAAAAATAATTTTTGAAAAAACACAAAATTCGTGATACTTTTTGAACAGACCTCGTATGTGGCAGTTATTGAGAATGTTGTGTTTTAATATTTCATCTTAAGTTACACTGGACTAATTTAGTAATAACTTATACGTAATAAAAAAGCGCGCAGTTGTTGTGCAACAATAAACATTATAAGCCCAGGTATTAAAAATTATAAAAACATTTCTTTTATTTTTCTGTGAACGAAAGTGTTGGTGAGTACTTATAGTGCACACCTACGTTAATGCAACCGTTTGGTAGATGCTGATGATTTTACTATTTTAAAGGTTAATATTTTTACTTTTATTTTGATAATTTCACGCCGGTAAATGTCCGTTACTTAATTATTTCCCGTTATTTAAACAACTGTCATATATCGTTATTTATGTCTTTTTGATTTTTGCTGTTTTATACAATAAGATTTATATTTTTAATAGTTCGGATATTTTATTGTTCGAAGAAAATACTAATTAATCTATATACATATTTAACAGTACTTCATGTCAATAGACTTTTGTAATGAATAGTTTACAGTTTCATTAGTATTTCCTGAAGATAATAATAGTAATTGTCAATATTTACTTCTGTTTTATTTGCATTCAAATACCATTCTAAGCTTTGCACTACTGAACTCTAACAAATCTGTAAAGAAGAATTTTTCTTGAGGCTAACTACCAAGGTGTAAAGTACACAATTAAAATTCATGAATATAAAGTGCTACCGGGGTACCGTGGTAAAAGGTTGCATACAAAACACAAGAACGTGGGTTCAGTACCAGGCAACTTTCCTTAGAATTTTCGACTGAGCCTCAAGTAATTAATACGAGAAAACGAGTTCCTGTTTTAACAGGACCGTTCGAACGTCACGTTGACCACGAGGCTTTTACATAATGCAGGTGATCAAGAAACAGAAAACTCACCTTATTTTTTATGTACGCCACTTATGTATTGGGAATCTATTTTATTTAAAAATTAAAAGGAATATTTAAACAAGAATCTCTCGTTTAGTTTTTATTAAGAAATAGTAAAAAAAGAAAAAAAAAAAAAAACTTAAAAAAACACTATCTATAATAAAAATGCAAGATCTGTAAAAACTGTAAGATCTTAGAACTACAATGAAAATTATTAAAGATATTAATTTTCTGTCTTAAAAATCTTTTAAAGAAAATTACCTACAATTTTATAAAGAGTTGGATAGTAAATTGTCAGGGACTTTGTGGACCTAGTGTTTATATAAGATACTAGTGGATGTACTCGTGCTTCGCTACAGCATATCACTACGTTAATTCCAAAAAAGTAGAACATAATGATTATAAAGTTAAATATATAAAACGGTAGATATAGTAGGAATGGGAAAAAAACATCGATGTATTGAAAAATCGATGGTTGTTTTAAAAACATCGATGTTTTTACCATCGATGGTCAGCTGGCGATAGTATCGCTAAAAGATCGATGTCTACTACCGATGTCGATGTTTAAACTTTGAAATTCAGAAACTACCGCTAGAGGCGCTGGAATCTTAAAAATTTAATTTTTATTAAAATTAGTACACAAAATATAAGCGCCATCTATTGTGATATAACTATACTAATAGTGTTAGTTCTTATTCTTCTTAGCAGTTAGCAGAATACGAAAAAATAAAAAGAAACTTCTAATTTTTGCAAACAATGCGAACGACCAACGACGCCAACACACTTTTTCTTTTTGAGTCTTGTTGACACTTTCCCAGTTGTTATTCCTCCAATCCCTTCATTTTTGTAAGTTGTCATTAGCTATTTTTTTATACATTGAAGTTGGCTTTTCCTGAACAAAATGAGCAAAAGCTTCAATTAATCGGTAAAAGTAACTAGAATTGAAAATCTAGTTCCGCCTAAACCAAAGGAACAGACTTTATTTCAACTTAAAAAAGTATAAAAATAATTGTGTATAAAAATAATTGTGTATGAATTGTGTTATTTTTATATTAAATAATATAAAATTAACATTAAGATTACTATATTAGTATTGTAATAAAATCCAATATTTCATTTTAGAAATGTAAAAATAGTAAGGTCTGTTCCTTTGGTTTAGGCGGAACTAGATTTTCAATTCTAGTTACTTTTACCGATTGATTGAAGCTTTTGATCATTTTGTTCAGGAAAAGTCAACTTCAATATATAAAAAATATCTAATGACAATATGTCATTATAAATTGAAAATTGCGGTTAGTTCCGCCTAATCGTTTGGAATAGACTGTAGGTACAAATTATGATTATTATATTGGGTATAATAATATTAATGTGAAATTAATTAGTATTAAAAAGGAATATTTCTATTTCAAAATCTAATAAATGCTTTTTGTGTATTATGTGTTACTTTTTTCGTATTTTATCTTTACATTAAATAAAACCTATATAATATAAATAAATAGCTTTTTTTAATATTAATAAAACATCGATTTTTCCGATACATCGATGTTTTTCCTTCGATGTTTTTTCAACATCGATAGTAAGCGCCGATGTTAACATCGATGTTAAACATCGATGTTTTGCCTTCGATGTACAACCCTAAGATATAGTAATTTTTACTGTCATTAGGCAATGGAGAATGAATAACTTCCAGCACCGTCATCTATTGACAAATTCCACAACTCTCAACATATCTGCATTAAGGAGTTCTGTTTACCCTGTGATAACTCCAATATTATTGATATTTAATGTATAGTGTTAGATATATTATGATTCTACGTGAAATGGTCTAATTTATTATTCCAAAATAATTTATACATCTCTATAAAACTCCGATGTCATGCACCCAGAAACTTTATAATACAAAAACTAATACGTTTAAAAACAGAATATTGCCCAATACACGATATCGGTGCATGATGAGTATATGCTCTTGTGGACTTTTTTTAGATCTAGTTAAGATCTACATTGTTTGTCTACATTATGTCAATATATCTCTTAAGGTTTAGCAATCAATATAAACTGCACGGAGAGTGAAAAATGATGGTTTCCCCCCGATAACGCCCGCTAGGGGGACATGGACGAAGTTGGAACCCTCACTAAAAACTTCCTCGGATTATTTTACCTCCCTGTACTAAATTTGGTAAAAATCGGTCCATCCGTTTGGTTTTGCATAAAAGACAAACAACCAAACAAACATATATTGATTTTTATGTATAAAGATAAGGTTCTAAAAGGTATTTAAATAAGGAAGAATTTATTTAAATGCCTCCTGTTAGATCGAGAAAACTAAAATTCAAGCGAAAATATCTTCCAAGTCTTGTAAATTAAAGTAATTTTAATTAAAGTTTTTAACTTTTTCTGTTGTGTTTCTTCTGATAATTGAAATAATTTTCGCTTCACATATTAGTCTGGCTTCAAATTGGCAAAGTATGTTTTTCGTCGATTATTTCGCACATACGAAAATACAGGTTCAGAGCTGAAGCATTTTGGTGACCGAGGGGTAAGGGTGGTCAAACATAACACAAAGGCTTGAATTAAGCGCAAATCAAGTGAAGTCACATGACCAAACTCGGTCGAGATTCTTCGTTGACAACAACTTGATTTATGTGCGTTCGCTGCGGCTACGAAAATGACAGATTCTTTCAGTCGCGAATAGCTCTTTCCATGGTTATACTTTATCTACTCCAAGTTGACGGTTTGGCTCGTAAAAGGACCTTAAACTTACACTGCGCTTTCGGATGGTCTCGACTTTTGATAGCAAACAGGCTATAACAGTCGCTTCTTTCCTTTTGTTGCACAAAAGAGTTTCAGTTTCATTTCACAGCTCTTTAACTCTCACTTATTTTCTGAATGTTTTAATCACAGAATACAATTATCTCTTTTTAAATTATTTTAGCCTTACAGTCACGGTTTAACCGTAAATTTCTTTTTATTTTTGTCGAACATTATGAGTGGAGATCACTTTAATACTCATGTAATATTTCATAGGATAAAATCTAATCACATCAACACACTGGATCATGTATATCGATGTATATGTTAACTCTGATTTGATTATAACATTATGAGGAATTGCCAATGGCAACTATTCCTAATCTTATTATGAACAGGAACGCCGAGACATTTTATAGCGGGTAAAAGTGACCGTTTTTAATTTTTTTATAGGCGGAAGAGGGGGGGGGGATCTTCTCTCCATCTCTAAATTTGTATAATTTCTAATTTATTTAATTAACCGTAACAATACTTCGGCTAATTATTATTTTTTATTTACGACAAAGAGGTCCCGAATCCTGGTCAGGGAATTGATATTTGATTGTGAAGAAATTTAGAAAAAAAAAACAGAAAAAATAAAATTAACAGGATTCGAACTCTAGTTTGCAAAATAAGTTACATTATTAAGCGCACGACAAAACTAACTACGCTACTAGAGCTACTGATCTGGTGTGTTACATAGCGAATTAAATATTTAACATATTTTAGTTAAAAACACGAAAAATGCGTTATTTTCCGAAAACATAATCTGATCCAAAATTCCTGTTGTGCTATTCCGGTTCACACCAATGTACATTACTTTTTTTCAGATTTTTAGTTTAAACCATCTGGGCTACAGGGTGTGGGACAAAATTTTTTTGGTAAAACAATTTTGGCAAAAATCGCATCAAAATAATTTATTTTGCAAAAATAAAATTTTGATCGTTAATCCACGTACTAAGGGCTTTCATTTGATACCCTACTCATATTTCTTTATATTTTTAGGGGGATATGTTTTTTAGATGTTTTGGTATCTTTCCTATGTGCGGGTCAACGAGTTGTATAAGCACGCCAAATTTCAACTCTCTATGTTTAGCCGTTTGGGTACAATTTTTACCTAACAGGCAGACAGACGACAAAATGATGGTATAAGGGTTTTTGGTCATATCTACAAAACCCTAAAAACGACATTTTAGTTTAGATTATACGTATTATCTATAAAGTTAATCAAAACTAAACGAATAAGTGTTAAAAATTTTACTTGACGTAATTCTATCATATCTCTTCTTGGGCACTGCCAGTCTGGTTGAATTTTGGCCTCACTCACCTACGTCCTCCATCTTGATGTGTTAACTGTCTTTTCATGTATATTGTACACCAATATTTAATATAGATGTACGGATAGTTGGCCCATTCATCTTTTACGAAGTTTTTCCATTGGTTGATGGTTCTACAGTTTTACTTCCCAGGTTAAAATAAAAAATTACGCCACATTTCTGTTCCCATTTAAATAAATGGTAAACGGAGAATCCACACAACTAGTCTATGAACAAATAGTCAAGACTGAGTATAACACGAAATATAGTAAGAAATGCGATGTAAACCATTACAGTGGATAGGATACATCGTCTTCTTTGGGCACTATCAGTCAGGTTGACTTTTGGCTTCACTCACATATGTCCTCCGTCTTGATCTGTTCATTTTCAGGTCTTGCCATGTGCCTTGTATACCAATATTGTTAGATCTTCGGTTAGCTGATCTCTCAATCTCTTGTGAGATGAAGGGTGATTGAACACCCGGTCGACCAGTGGAAAGACCTCGCAAGAGATGAAAAGATCAGATAATCGACGATCTAACAAGTACTGGTACACAGAAAACATGGAAATACCTGATAATTGAAGCCAAAAGTTATCCCGATTGACACTGCCCAAAGAAGAAAAAGAAGACTTCTCAGATGATATTTACCATTCAACCTTTCGTCCTCATCACAAGTCCTGTCCACTGTAAAACTATGCTTAAGAGCTTTATTAATCCTTAACCGCATAGTCCATTGACTGCAATAGATTTGAGGATATCAAGCGGAATTTGCACTTCAACGATAACTCTGAATTTATTGAGAAAGGACAACTAGAAGATACGACCTTTTCTTTCAAAAATTCGAGGGCGACTGCTTTTAATCCCTAATGAAAAACACCCAGCAATTGACGAGCAAATAATACGGAATCATTTTCTTTTGTAACATAATGTAGAATCATAATGTTCCATGTATGGCACAAACCCTAAATTATTATTTTAATTATTATTACCAATTCCTAATTCTCATGAATTATTTCAGCAAAAAATAAAAATTCATGCAGTAAAGGGTTTTTTATTTTTTTATTTATTTTATTTATTTGAGATAGGACAGCCAACAGATTTGCTTGAACAAATCCAATTACAGGTTGTCACAAAAGTATTACAAACAAGAATCATTACAAAGTATTACAGAATTACAGAAATTTACAAGACAATTACAAAAATTTACAAGACAATCAAGCTATTAAGCATAGAATATGCTTGTCTTAACTAGGTTTGGAATTTTATTTTTAGAAGCATTATATCGTTTAAACATTTAATATTAGTTTTATATTATTATATTTCGACATATGTGTTACATAGAATATAGATTAATGGAATCTCTTATTTTTTTTCAGGTGGTCTGAGTACAACTGCTATGGTAAAAATCCAACTCACAGACGTAAATGACAACCGCCCAATATTCTACCCCAGAGAATACAACGTATCTCTCCGTGAAGGTGGTGCATCCTCTTCCACAACAACCCCTGTAGTTGTAGTGGTAGCGACAGATCCCGATTCTGGCAGATTTGGCTCTGTCACCTACCGCATAGTTGCAGGAAACGAAGCCGGATTATTCCGTATTGACAGAAACACCGGGGAGATATTTGTGAGCAGGCCAAGCCTATTGTCTACCAGAAGTCAGCCGTATCATAGATTAAACATATCGGCGACAGATGGGGGTGGGTTAAAAGCATTGAACGATGCGGAGGTGTTTATTAGCGTGATTGGTTCAGCGCAGAGACCACCATTGTTTGAGAAGAACAGATATACATATGCTGTTAAAGAGGATGTCAAAAGAGGAACTTTCGTAGGAAGTGTTAAAGCTACAGTCAGTGATTCTGGTAAGTTTATATTATTTATTTTAACGCGCAACATTTTCTATTTTACTGTAATAAAAACCTCAATAATACATGAAATATACTTAAAATCTAGAATTTATTTATTAAATGGCAGTTGACAATTGCAATTTTATATAAAAATAATAAAACTAGTTGAATATCATAGTACTTTATAAAGATATGAAGATGTAGAAAATGTTATTGTATTGTCAACCCATCAAAGATAATGTATTGTTTATTACATGTATGTACTGCTGTAAAAACCAACAAACAATGCAATGCGAATAATAATTATTGTAATTTATATCAGGTTATCTTTTTTCTGTCGTGACAAGAGATTTATTTCTTATAGAATTTTTATTAGCCATGTTTGTTTACATATATTCTTAAAAACTAGAAGATATTGAATTTAAAATTAAAATGGATTAATATAGATTTTCTTGTAAAATTATAACTTGTGTTTCACTAAACTCTGATAGCATATAAAAAACTAGGTTTAGATTTCCATTTATAACTTTACGAGAAGTTTAATTTTAAGGCAATAAGCTTTTGCTTTATGTTAAAATATGAAAAAAGATTAAGTAATTGCCAAATTAAAACCTTAATTTCGGTTTTAATTTTAGTGAGGGATGCAATATTGGTTCGCCTCAGCTCTGTAGATCAGTGTTTCTCAATCTTTTTACTCTCGTGGCACATTTTCCAAAGAAGAAAAATTTCTCGGCACACCTACGTAGTTACAGAAGAAAACATTTTGAATGCAGACTCCCCTGTATTCAGAATATGTCAATTTCAATTCGTTATAAAAAGATCGTTCGTGTACTTAATTCTTTTTAATGGTATTGTACGTATATTCGGACAATGATGTTAAAATAAACACGACACTAGTTTTTTTTTCGCGGAACATTTGAAAAAAATTGCGGCACACCTTTGGGAAACACTGCTGTAGATGAACAGTTCATAATGCTAACTTAGGAAAGTTATGTATGTTTTGGTAAATGATAGAAATAATTAATAACTTTCCCACTTTGTATCCAATTCGACATGGAACATGGATATGGTCTTGCATGCATCTCCATATTATACCTAGTTGTATGGGATTGTGGCAAGAAAAGATTCATCTTCTAAATGGAGCATGTTAAAAGACCGGTGGATACAAATCGTCATTCACAATAAATATTTGTTATGTAATTCGCAATTCCTATTAGTGGCTTTGTATATTTACGTAAATCTCATTTGTCTATTACACCTTTGCTAATTTATTAACTAAATGATTTATCCAAAATTATTTTTAAACTACCAGTTCTTGCACTGATGGTTCCAATATTTACCGTGTGTTCATCACAGTTGTTATATATTGAAAACTGTCTTTTTGTAACGATTTTTTTTCTCAGTAAAAAATCACTTAGGTATCTCATAAAATCTTTCTTTTTATACGAGCTTAAAATTCAATTTAAACTCCGAAGCCATCAGCTGGTTCTTCTTTGAGTTGATGGTCAAACAATTTTGGTTTATGGGTATTTGATAACTTTAAAATGACGTCACTATTTTATATTTTTAGATACCCACGTGGATCATCAATTGTTTTGTTTATATTTATTTTAAAAATTAACAGGGAAGAATGCCTAGAAAATAACTCACAAAGTATTTTAATATTAAATATCAAATAAACATACTGCCAACATTTTATTTTTAACATATATGTGATCTGATCAAACAGTACCCGGAATAGTGTTATAAACCTTTATTAATAAAAAATATTTAAATGAAAAAGGCCTCTTTGAAATACAAAAGTTACTCGACTTACGCAAATCCGTTCGGGAAGGCATTTCATAACTCGAATTTTGCGTAACTGGAATTCTGGATTATTATGGGTTAGTTTCGGATCAAAATAACACAAAACAGCCGGATAATACAAATTAAACAAGCATTCTCTTGGTAATATATAGACACCCTAAAGCGTGTTCTACATTATACAATTCTCGTCAAATTTTCATACTTATTTCTTTGACTAGAACTTGTACTAGAAATAAATCAGTGAAATTGTACAGTGTAGAACACTTTATGTAGTCAAGGTCAACTTTATTAAAAACTAGATTTGGACAAACTTTTCTTGAAAATATTTTCAAGTTTAACAACAGTACCAACATTAAAATTACGCTTGTAAATATTTAGTATTACCATGTGTTTAATAGTCTTTTGTTGATCATTGGTTTGAATAGGTGAATATATAAATTGTGTTTTGTACGTAAATCAGTAATTTTACAAATCTAATAGCTAGGTTATAAACACTTGACAAGATAAGAATTATATATTTATGTTGGTACTTTAAATGAACTGAAACACGTATAAGAATTTCATTATCTACCAAAACATTCAAAAATAAATTGTATTAAAACTTTGACAACTTCTAGTTCAAAGAAAAAAGTTTAGAAACTTGACGAATAAAGTATAATGTAGAACACGCTTAATAGATAGGTCTTAAAAATCACAAGCTGCACTGAACTTGAAAGTTGGGAATGCCAATCTGTAAATATTAATCACAATTACCATCGCTCGATGGCTACGGATTTCAATTTTTTTTGTTTTTTTAAAGAAATTGCGTATATCAGGGATCTGGGTGCATTTCTTGCAATCACTTTTGGGAATCTCTTTATATCAGCCTTCCAATGTTCTTTGAATCGTTTTCTTCGAATACGGCGCCATTTTAACATTACTTAAACAAACTTAGTTATTTAAAAACGTGTAGCATACAGCACTAAGTGATTTTTCCCCCTTTGAAATGCTGAAACAGAAGAGACGCGAGAACTGGTGCGTTGTCGTGATGTACAATGATAGTGAAAAGTCTTAATCCTGCAGATTTTAGGTTTCTCAAATATATTTGTTGTTTATACAGCCATTTTAAATACATATATAGTAAAATATTTTTGACAGACAAGACACGCAATAAACAAATAAATTGTTATAATAATAGTCTCCGATACCTTAATTATGCCTAGTTTTAAGAAAGGATTCGGTTTCGACATTAAGGGTTGATTTTATCGATTTAAAACTTATTATGAGGCATTTGTTGCATTCAAAAACTTACTATATAAGCTTTTTGTAATTTAAAATGCTTCATTTACGGGACCACCACTGTATATCTATGGTTTCTTTTTTCAACTGCTAGGCTTCACCGATTCGCATAAGTTAGGTTCCTGACGTTGAAAAGCAAAAACTACAGAACAGTGGATTATTTTCTGAATTGCAAATGCTCGATCAAAATGTAAAAGTTCGATCACTTTTTGCATACACCAACATACGCTAGATGCCGTTAATATAGAAACATTATAACTTTATGATACCCTTTTCACACTAGACGAGTGAACTTAAAGTTCACCGATGTTTAAGATCGGTATGCTTTCACACTTGATGTTTAAATCTCCGGTGCTGTCATCAGCTACAGTAATTTTGTCCTTAAGTTACCGTCATGAAATTACCAGTTTTGAACTGTCTGCACAGTCGCACATTTTGAATTATTATAAACAATTAAGGATATTTCATTTCATTCTACAATAAAGGCACTACAATAAAGAATATATTACACCTGTATTAACATGTAAGTCGATACATTTTATCTCAATTATTGTAGCTCTGTATTTTATTAAACACATTATTAAAATAAATAATTTTATTATAACAATAAGTATAAACTTCTTATAACGTCGATATAATACAGTATTCTTGTTTATGATAATATAAAATGTTGACAGCACAAATTCAAGGAGTATTTTTTTATAATAGAAATTAAGTTGGTAATGCGGGCGAAGTTTAAGACGCAGATCTCTGTCTTAAACATTGGTCGTGTTTAGACGAGGCCATACGGTTTCACATTAGCGTTTAAAGATACATTCACTTTAACATCCGATCTTAAAGATCTAGTATAATGCTTGAAATTTTTGAAGCTTGAATCGTTTGAAACTTGATAGAATAAAAAAAGAATTCATTAGATATATGTCAAAATCACGACATTAGGTGTACACCAAAATTCAGAACTATATATTTACATTTAAAATAGTGGATTAAAAATGTTTTCTCGCATATGGTGTTCAGGCACGTTTTCTATAAATCCTTTTGTAGTTTTGCGCGTGATATCGTGGTGTTTCACTGCACATCTCAATACACAAATACATTTAATATGAACGTTAGGTGAGGTTAGGAAACAGTATTGGAGTCGACGGTCAGCAAGCAGCCAGCACACATAGTCGTGAGTTGCAACATAACCGATATAAATGAATAATGTAAAAATTTGAGTGACACTTCACTACATGACTTGTGTACATACGTAACTTGATCATTTACTGTTTGGATTCAAATCGTATGTACGAAGAATGTATTTTCTGGTCGATCAATTTACTTGGCGTCTCTAAAAAATTAACCGTTCATTACATACTTGTGCTAAGGTACACAGCACATGAATTCCAAACAGAAAAATTTAAAAATATACAAGAGAATAAGAATTTATTTCCAATACTACTTTCAGGTATTTTGTTTCTTTTTTTATTGTTTTCAAAACTTGCTACGTTCAACTTTGTAAAACTTATGTTGATTATTATTTTGTAAATAAATGGTCGCCATTTTGAAATAGTTAACATAAAAATATGATTTTTTGGTGTCATTGTAAAGCTAATTTAATGTATTTTTAGGAAAAAAATATAAAATTATCGATTCCCTCTGCTAGATCAAAAGTTGACATCATTTCCGGTGAAACCGGAAGTGCCTCAGAATTCTTATAGTAACCTTTAGATGGGCCTTTTTGTCTAGTTTAACTTTTGTTCTGAAGATTTTTTGTATCTTTACAAATAAAGGAGATTTTCGGGGTGCCCCGTTTCAAACAAACACCCTGTATATATATATATATATAGATATATATATATATATATATATATATATATATATATATATATATATATATATATATATAGATATAATTTTCTTAATGTTACACTTTGAATATCATAACTTAGTACAAATATTTTATAATCATGTTTTCATGTAATGTAATTTTATTTCATACATTTTTAATTATTTTAGACTGAAGATGTGCATACTACCCATGCACGAAACGTTTCATATTTTATAAATTGACAAGAACATTTTAATAAACTGACGAATAAAAGAGAACCTGCGTTTTATTTTATATATATATATATATATTTTGTTTATCGGTTCTCTGTGGATCAATCAGCGTGTAAAATCTCGTGAACTATATATTCTCAACATTGTCTTTTTCATTGATGGATTGTGAATTAATAAATAACCTCGTCGATGATCTATTTAATGTTGTTGAATAAAGTGAACTTGATAATTCCAGAAATAAGTGAGAAGTAGTGATTTCGTGATGGTGGTGCGGTGTCAGCAGTGAGAGCACTGCCATTTACATGTTCCTTGTGTGTTGTCACTGGAATGTAAACAGAGTAACATGGTGATATTTTGGGAGGTCTTACAAAATGCATGTCTACGCTGTAGGATATATGGTCCGCAGCCATTGATTATGCACAACCACTGAAATTTATTTTGGGCTCGGCAATGATACATGTTCTAGACTTTGTGATACAAATTGTGGCTTTGCTTGCCCAGAGGTTTTAAATTCAGGATGACCGGTGATTATTTTCATCGCAGATGTAATTAAAATATGGCTCGTGTTTGCCAGCTCGGCTATTTAATATCTATGGAATTTCAAAATAAAACAACATCACATGTTAACTCTGTGTGGCTTGTCAAATATTTTTGAGGTTTCTATTTGATAGTTTATGGGTTTATTCCCAGAAAATAATAAACTACCATTCAACCAGCATTGCCAAAATTGCGGTATGTTTTGAATAAGATTAAATTTAGTTATGATGAGGAAGAAACTTTTATAATTGATTAGTTCATATTATTTGGAAGCCTCTTTCTAAATATGAGTTATATTATTCGACAATATTATTAAATAATTGTTTTATTAATATTAATAAGAAATAAGATTACTCATCGACCAGTAGGAAGACCTCGCAAAAGAATGATCATCTAACTGAAGAGCTAACAAGTATTGGTATGCAGGATACATGAAAAGACCTGAAAATCTACAGTTCAAGATGGAGAACTTATGTGAGTGAAGCCAAAAGCTGACTGACAGTGCCCAAAGAAGAATATTAATCAAAGTTAAAACAATATGTACTAGCAACTCCAAGTCAAACTACTGATAATAACTAATATTAATTATTTGTAAGGGTTTTATAAACCCAAACTTTTAAACAAATATTATAAATTATTATTAGCCCATCAGAGTCACACATTAGTCTCATCGAGCTGTAGTGCTGATCACTATCATACTGCTATTGTATTGGGCACGATTTATCTCTGTGAACCTACTCACCTAATTAGTAAAGCTTTTTAATTTGATTTGTAGACACATTTCAAGACAGTTACTTGTTTGGAAAATCGTACTACAATTATATTCGCAATTTAAGGAAGCGATATGTACGTAATAATTAATTACATATCATCATCATTATTGGCGTGACAGTCCGAGGTGAGCCTAGGCCTCCTGTGCTATCAGAAGTAATATGGGCAGTATTACGTCAATTTTTTTAGCGTACACAGAAAGACACCTACAGTTTATAGCCGGTTGCGAAAGGCTAAGCAGTACCTGTAATTTGTATTAATGTTTTTACACAAATTATTTGACATAGGCAGGAGTTTCACGTCTATACCCTTGCTCAGCGGTCAAACAGCAAGTTGAAACGATTTAAGGCTTGTGGGTACAGACTAGCTAATTTAAAAAAATATATGCCGCTTGATATGAATGTTTTGAACAAATTTATTAGACAGATTTTTTTGTCGTAACACTCCTGATAAGTAACTTTCAGTGTTAAAATAATGAATAACAATAGGGTTTTATTGTGGAAAACAATTACTTATATGTCTTTCTATATATTGAATTGTTTACTTGCACCTTATATTCAAAAATTATGCTTTTATACATTCGTGTCCGTTTTTTTAATACATTATTCAGCTACACATTTTGAAAACGCCATTATCAAATTGATTGATTAGTATTGATTCTAGCCAACGTATTCATTTCAAAGAAACTAAATTACAAAGCAGTGGTATTTCTTTGTTCACAAGCTAGTTATCCACAATAGAGCAAGAATAGATTTTCGCAAATTAACGCGATAATATTAGAAATGATTTTGACAAATGACACGACTTTTTCAAAGTCATTTAATGTTCATTGTAAAGAGAAGTTCAATCAATGCTTTAATTCATGTAACGGTAGATGCATCTTAATGAAATATAATTAAGTTATTATCTGGGAATAGTTATTACGAAATTTTAATCCAAGAGAGTGCTGACGCATGACCTCAAATAACCTTCGTAAATATAGAGAAAAGATGATCCATTAAGATCTTCCTGAGTAGCTATTTATAGAATTATGGAAGGCCTTAGGAAATGGGTTAAAAAACTTTTATTAAAACACACGTATTATGGTTTATATCGCGAAATGGCATCTTTGTTGATTTTACTTGTAATTCGAAAGCAATTTTGCCAATGAAATGGATAAACAGGTAGTTCGTCACTAATGCATTTAAAGAATTATGTTACACATTTCTGTTAAAAATAATTTAGTAATATAATAATTTGGGAAATGAGATGCACTTAAATTTTGACCTAGGTATCTACGTGGTATGTCGTATGTGTATATGCAAATTTTCATTTTGGATAAAATATAGTTTACATAACCCTCTGCGGTATTTCCGTGCTAATTAAAAGTTAGGTAACAGTGTAGACTTGAGAAAACATCCCTGTGAAAATTAAGCAAATTGTAAAAAGCATGATAATTATTTAGTTTAGATAGATTTATTAAGTCCAATTAAGAGAACATGCACATGAGCTGGCAGACAAATCCAGTAAAGTCCTCATTGTTCGAAGAACAACACAGTGAGAATGGTAAATAGTTATATTTTATTTGTGCTGACTGCAACAGTGAGACATAGAATTTATTGCAGTGCCGAAAACTTGGCTTGCTACATGAAAAGCCCAAAATCTTACCAAACGAGTCAGATATCTTGTAGCCATGCATTTTAGCGTGGACATGTGTGGGGGAGAGGGGTCAGGAGCACTGGGACAAGCAGAAGACAGCCCAACGGGAGAAACAGAGCCGCGGCTAGTGCACAAAGACTCCTTGCCACAGCCAAAGACAAGACACGGGGACGATTTATATAAAAAAGAGAACGTTTTGTTTAAGCATAACAGGACAAAATGAGATTCAAGAACATTTAACATGGTTAAGGATTCAGATAAAAGTGTAATGATTTTTATTTTGAAACTACCGGTTTTTCTGCAATGGCTAATTAAACGGCGCGAGGAAGTTAGACTTTTATTTCGATATAAATAAATAAGGATTGGTGGAATCTAGTCATGGGAACGGTTTATGTTGTACAGCTTGTTTCGAGAGATTAGCATTATACCAACATCATTTAAATATATGTTATGTTGCGTTTCAAACTTAATTTATGATTTCAGATTATTAAAAGCTGGTTAACATTTTTCCATGAAAAATTTGTAATCGTTTCGATTAAATAAGTTCAGAATGTGTTTCTATTTTTAGTAATAATAATAATGATGACGATTATGATATCCGTCGACTAGTGGACTTCGGAGCAGATGGAAAGATCAGTTGACCAACGATTAATAAATATTGATATAAAGAACACATAGAAATACCTCACAATTAACAAATCAAGATGGGAACTTATGTGAGTGAAACCAAAAGTCAACCCGGCTGACAAAGCCAAAAGAAGAAGAAGATAATGATGGATAAGGATGGATAATGTATATGAGTATGTACACTATGCTTAACAAGTGTATATATACTATGTGAACAAATTTGTATTTGTATATACACAATTAAAAAGGACTAAACAATCATTGCCCCCCACAGAGCCTAATCCTTTTGATACTTACTTCTGAGATAGGTGAATATTTTCCCAGTTTATGCTAATAATGTGCCAGTTACTCGATAAACAAACTATTTAACCGAATAAACGATCACAGTTTTCCGCGAGTTCAGGAATCTTCTATGTAATATTTGCCGTATTATTCGTATGGCGCACAAACTGACACTAAAACAATATAGATTAAGAAATCAGAGAAACCTGAAAGTTGACGAATGGTGTATAAAATGAACACCAAATATACCAAACATTCATTCTATTCTCATTTTTTCAATCAAATTTTAATTATGTTGTTTCCAGTTATGTTTTGAATACTATCAACTTAGATGTCGACTTTACTCGGCTCTATTCGGCTTTATCTCTCTGACCACATAGTTTTCATATATATAGTGCCGGAGGTTTGAAAACGTAGAACTTCCCATATTTGTTCTTAAGCGCCACTTAGACGTTAGGAACCTATTATTTACTATTTATTATTAAATACATACCTGAATAAAACAGACTGGTCGTGTTAATAATGCAAAAATAAGAGAAACTTTGTTGTTTTATAAGATTTCTTTGAATGCGTGCCTGTATCACAGTATAGCCAACAGTATAAAATAACAGTTTCTCAGATCACTTGAGACGCAGGTATGCTTGCATATGTTTTGGATATATTTACATGCCGATGTATGTATCCGCACAATTGTATCGCCAGCATATTTGCAGCACTGTAATAAATAACTAGAAAAAAGGTCCAAGAAAGATGAACTTGATATTGTTTTTCGCATGTGCGTCCAAGAGATGCCATTACTTGTAAAGAAGAATGTATGTAAGCGTTTTATTCAGATTCAGGAGTGTTTTCATCGTACCAACATCGCTATGTCGCCTTGGCTTGCATTACTCTACACCATGTTTCGAGTTCCTAGCCAACCTTTGTTACTATCATATTAGTATAGGGCTGCCATACGTCCCGGTACACCGGGACATGTCCCGGTTTTGAGGTTTGTGTCCCAGTGTCCCGGTCCAAGAGTCATTTGTCCCGGTCGATTTAAAATTTATGCATATTAAAAAATTATTTTTCGATAATATTGTACATATACATATATACATACTATATATAAATTATATAACAGATTCAAGGTCCGAAATGTTCCGGAGTAATGCCGAGTACCAGTCAGCTAGTGTCTAATTAATTAAAACCCATTGGACAGATGAGCGCAATTCGCTTTCTATTGACACCGTGAAAAGCATAATTCAATGTGTTTTAAATTATAAAATGTGATGCATTGAATTCTATAATTATATAAAAGGGGAAAAAGAACTGCTCCAAAAAACGAAAACATCGGAGAAGTATGATTGGGCAAAGAAGAGTGATGATAAAGAAGCCACCGAAGTCGGGGACGGGGGAGAGTAAAGGCAAGAGAAGAATGGAATGTAAGGTTCTATTTGGTTTTATTAAATTGAATCGCCCATTAATTTATATTATATTATTTTATAAAGACGCTTATATTTGATAAAGACGCATCCACAAAAAAACATCAAATTTTTCCAGTCGAACTGAGTGTTCCAAAATGATTCACCATTGATCCCAACGTTTTGCTCTTCGAATACCTATTATCAATCTCTACTTTAATTATTTTTTTTTGTCTTTAAATTTTTTTATTTTTTTAAAATGTTGTGCAATCTTTTATAATAAAGGTATTATTGTCGATAAAAGTTTTTTTAAGTTGTTTTTTTGGGAGGGGGGGGGGTGTCCCGGTCGGTAGTCCGACAATTATGGCAGCCCTATATTAGTATATTATATATATGTGTCTATTCTTATACTTTGAAGGAGCATAGGCCGTTTATGATAGATTTCCATCTGATATGATTTTCCTCACTTTTAGTCGTTTTGGATAGTTTTTCGCTTTTATTTTTAGTCTTCTTTTCTTTCCTTTGATTTGTATTCTAGCATTGTTCTAGTAATATTGATAGACTTTCTTCTTAAGTTCAAGTTCTGCTCAATTTCATTATCTTCAGTATACTTTTATTTGGATGATTTATATTATTATTATCAGGATTAGCTAATGTTGTTCTTAATGTAAAATTCAAGAAATAATATGTCTATACTCTATCTCAAAAAAGCTGATAGTAATAAATCGATTTGTCAGGCAGTTACCAGTGGCGTGCACATTTTAAACACGTTTAAATTTTATTTATTTATTTATTTATTTTACATCGGCCTATTTCTGCAACAAGGCTAATCGCCGACACGTTTAAATTGATTGTGTGTATTTCTATAATACTATTTATCATTTTATTAAACGCACGCCTGTGACCATATTTATCATAACATTAAACACACCCCTGTGACCATATTTTTCCTCAAAATTTTAGGGTCAAATTTTTATGGTCTATTGTGTTTAACCCTAGTTCGTATTCCCATATAATATGTGCGGCACACTCGGTTGTTTTTAACAATATATCGTTTCGAACGATTCATATTTTGTCGCTTTTGTTTTGCCGCTTCTGTGTGATAAAACAATAACTTTTTACAAATAATAAATTTTATTACAATCAGTCTTTTTGAGATAGAGTATAAATAATTTGCTTAATACTGTAGATCAGTGTTTCGAAAAACCTACTAGATGCTGACTCTTTAACAATTTTAGCATTTAATATAAAAAATTGATTTTCTTCTGTTTTAAATCTATGTTTCAAGGAACTTTCAGTTGATATTCTAAAATTAATTTAAAAATTTAATAATAATAATTTTCTCAACAGTCCAAAAAATTCGAAAATTAATTGATCAATTAATTAATTGATCATGTTGCACTATTCCGGTCCATATCAATGTGAATTACAATAAACTTTTTAAAATTTTCAGACTGGCCCTTCTGGGTTACAGGATGTGGGACAAAAAGTCAAATTTTGTCCTCTAGATTTACCTGATTGAACACAATTTTATCTTATAAACATAGATACATAGACAGACACAATTCATAAGAAATCCTAAAAAAGGAGTGTACCTGAAATTTGAAAAACCATTCAATGAAAACTGATATTATTTGTTGAAAATTGTATTTGTGTCACATAACCTGATGAAACCCGTAGAACCTTGTAGAACTCAAAGAACCTTAGAAACGAACCGAAAATTTCTAGAACTGTCTACATACCTGTCAATAACTTGGAGAAGAACAATTCAAGATGATAAGAATAGTCAAATCCCTGGATGGAAGTAAAGATAAAGTAGTAAAACGTTATATAATAGCTATGTAAACACAAATACAAATCTTATACAAAAGGTTATTGTGTTGCATGTTCTTATTTAGAGCCTAAAAGCAGAAGAAGACATTATTCAATTAAAAAGCGAAAGAGAATGCAAGGCACTGTCGCATTAAAAACTTTAACATAGCTTTAATAACATGGTATTGTCAAAACGTCTTAAATTAATGTCTTGAACAAAAAACAAACACCCATAAATTTTGGGCAGCGTATTTAATTATACCCTTACAATGATTGTTAAGCAAAATATTGTCCAATTCTTATTTTCCAACCCTTTTATTTTAGTCGAAAATAAAATAGTAGTAGTTTGCAATGTCGCTTAAAGGTAGCATTAGTTAAAGTTTCGGTACGTTAGCCGGCATACCAACATTTAGGATTTCTTTTTAGCGCGGGATGTCTGGTTAGAGTGCGTCCCGCTACGACTATTGTCCTGTCCGTTTACAGTCCGCCCATATTCGTTCACTTTACCTATTGTTTTATACACACTCATTTATTTCAACGTACTAGTCAATAGCAGGGATTTGTTACAAACTAAAGAAAAAAACAAATCTAAAATATCCTAATAATAAATCGACAGTATAATAATATCTAAGAATCTTATTAAAACACATCGATCAAGAATAATGTTGTAAGGTTGGAAAAAATTAAGCCAAATTTATCCGATTTAGCCACGTGAGAACTAAGTATACTGATATGTATACCGAATACTTTTACCCAGGAAAATAATGGTTTTGTTTGGCAGGTATTTTTAGTAACCACATTATTGGTCCTTTTGAAATAGAACGAAATTTAAATTCAGAAATGTATTTAGATCTATTAATTACTGAGAGTGGTCCTGCAATAGACGAAATTTCAAGTGAAACCCAGGAGACCTGGAACATGACGGGTGCCTGTGAACAGAATATTCGAATCAATCGTTTCCAAATCGTTGGATTGGTCGAGGTGGTGTAATAAACTAGCCCACCCGGTCTCCTGATTTGGCACCATGCGAATGCTTTTTATGGGTCACTTTAGAAGGAAAATTTATAAAAGCCGTCCCCCAAATATTAATTCTTTGAGGAATACAATCTTTGTATAATACACGTCAATATCAAATAGACAACAATTAATTTTATAGCAGAATGGTTACTTAATTAAACATTTACTATATTTTCTTAAATAATAACACATTTTTTAACCAGTTTTTGATAATTTGGTATTAGATGTTTAACAATTTTAATTTAATAATAATAGTTTATTTAACAAGCATATGTTAAAGTAGTTAAAGTGGTAGGCTATATTACACGAGGATAAAGTTTACTACACGAACCGAAGGCGCGGGACTTAATCATCTGAGTGCAATATAGCCATTATATAGTCAAATACTATAGTTGGATTGCTGATAGGTGACTGTTACATGTATGTATCAAGCAGTGCGTTCATATAATAATCTAGTTACCATTTTTCAGAGATTTTAAAAATGTTTTTTGTTATTTGTCTTAACTGTCAGTGTCTGATAATAAATATTAATTAAAATATGGCTTGCGGCGAATTACTAAATTCACAAACTTTAATTTTAAACCTGCTGGAATAAACAACAAATTATAATCCAAAATTTACGTATGAGTATACATTTTTCCTTATTTATAATTATTACCCTAAAATTAATAATTTTTTTATTTGAGTACTGCTGTAAATTTATTTTCGCGCTCTAATTAGTAAAGATATCTACGAATCATGCCGTTTCTTTTTAATGCTTTGTTTTTTATTCAAATAATTTTGAAGGTTAGTTGTCAACTTGGGTCACTATACATTACTATGGGTATGCAAATAATTATAATGATATAGACAGAGAGAGCATATAGTATTGAATATCGGTACTTGTAGCAACGATCAGTCACTTTTCAGCAATCCGACTATAGTATTTTATTTAACAAGCATATAATGGAGGCTATATTTCACGAGGGTTAGGTTTACCACCCGAGCCGTAGGCGAGGGCAATTTGGAATATTTTGAAGGCTACACTATTTCTACACATCTACGAAACAAAAGCTATTAGTTTTGCGTATTGCGGATTATTTAATAATACCCATAAATCAAGATAAAATCTACTGAAAGAATCAATAACTTCACCAAGCTAAAGCCTAAATGCAGTAATTATAATTTTTGCATGAACCTAACATGTATTTGATATCAAACTTTGTGAAATTTCTGTAAAGGCAACATTCCTGCATAACCCTGGGGTCATACGCGTGATGAGTGTTTTATGCTTCAATCCAGCGGTTTCTTCATTAATCTGAAGATGTGAAGATGGTTTCGAGGTGTGGATTTCTCGTACGAGAATACAATTACATACCAACGGAAGTAATATTTACTGGAAACGTACACATTTGTACAGATGCAATAATATATTATTATCCACTCGAATAGTTTACAAATGTATTCGATAAATTGGTAGAAAAACATATGATTGCGGAGAAAGCGCAAATGCCCTTTCTTTCAAATAAAAAATATCTTAGTTAGCAAAAATATATTTTTATGCCATTTATCAAAAGTTGTCGTGGCTTTATAGTAAAACGGTTGCCTACGAAGCGCAGAAACCCAGATTTACACAGGATATAACAGTTCATCTTTTTTTTTTTCAAAAATACGATGTTTTTTCAAAAGCAAGTTGAGGGAAAAATTTGATAACCAAGGTCCTACACAAAGAATCGAATTTTAGTATTGAAAATTCAAGGACAACTTTGTTTTTTTAAATGGTAACGCAAAAGAAGTAATACTAGCTTTAACTAGGATAATAAAAAAATATATATATTAAAATTATTCACTTATCAAGTCGTACTTGATTTTTAATTATTATATTTTCATTGCTTAAATATAGCTACGACAAACATGGCAGGTGTGGTTAAACTCTTACCTTTTAAAAATTTTACTATAGGTTAAAATTTCGTACATATCAAATTAAAGCTTCCGAGAGTAGATTAACGGACAAAATGTAATTTTAAAAAATCGTTTTATTTTGACTCGATCACTGTAAAAAAAAACATTTTTTGCTCACCACCACATAAACTGGTAGAAAATAGTACAACAGGAATTTCAATCAGATTATAGCAACTAGAAATTCGAGTACTAGAGTACGTTCATCTTAACTTCATGCCAGGGTATCATAAATTACGTCATCAATTCTGCGCGAGAAAACAGCTGATCACATTGACGTACATTCGGGTTTTAAACAATTGTTGAGGAAATCAAACACACAAAATCATGTATTTCAAATACATTTTTGCTCATTTTAGTACACGGTATACCTTGAAACGTACGAGAAATAAATAATAATAACGGAAATAAACAAACAACATCACACAATACGCGTAGTTAAACACAAATCAAAGTAAGTGACGCCACTGAAATGTGTCAAACTAGCTGTTGGTAACTAAATGGACGAAATTTGATTTCTGCGCAGCTGAGTCGGTAACATAGGCCTGGCATGAAGTTAAATTGAACGTACTCTATAACAAGATTATCTATATAATATACAGAGGTTCAACCGAATGTAACGAGGAAGCATTATAGAAAATAGTGTATCCATCTATGAACCAAGAACGAAATTAAATATACCGCATCCGCACCACAAAACACATAAGCGTCGCCTTGTTTAATGTACTTCCGCTGACCTCCGCACTTTACCCGTCCACATTCGAAAATATAACACACCTGTCATAAGCAATTTACCCTGCCTATTTTCATTATTCTTATGGTCCTAAGTACATTTTCTCCAATATTTTCGAGACACATCAGTGTGTGTAATCCATTCGCGATGTTTTGCTTAATTAAGTAGGACATGATATTTTTGAAACTATAATAAATGAAATCTGTTAAATATAAAAATCACATTTTTTAGGGTTTTGTAGGTGTGGCCAAAAAACCCTTATACCGTCATTTTGTCGTCTGTCTGTCTGTCTGTCTGTTCGGTAAAAATTGTAGCCACACGGCTAAACCTAGAGAGTTGAAATTTGGCATGCTTATACAACTCTTTGACCCGCACATAGGAAAAATACTAAAACATCTAAAAAACATATCCCCCTAAAAATATAAACAAATATGTGCTCATCGAAAAAAAAAAAAAATATATTTTTTTATAATTCTAAGTAGGGTATCAAATGAAAGCCCTTGGTACGTGGATTAACGATCAAATTTTTATTTTTGTAAAATAAATTATTTCGAAGCGATTTTTGTCAAAATTGTGCAAAAAATTTTTTGTCGCCCAGATGGTTTGAACTAAAATTCTGAAAAAATTCTAAGTAATGTACATTGGTGTGAACTGGAATAGTACAACAGGAATTTTTGATCAGATTACGTTTTTGGAAAAAAAACGCATTTTTTGTGATTTTTGGCAAATAATGTGCACAAGTTATAGCTTTGTAACACGTTGCAATGGACGTGTATGCTGGTGTAGTGGTTTTGCGCTGGCGTTTCACCCAAGTAACTCGATCCGAAAGGGATCGAACCCTGCGAGACGAGACAATATTATTTATTGTTTTTTTTTTTTAATTTTTATGTTGTTTAAATTATTGTTTCAAAATTCTATTATATTTTGGCAAATGTTGCATTTAATTTTTAAAAGCGTAAATTTAATAACCAGTGGAAATTGTTTAAATTATAATTTAATTCTGTTTCAATGTACACGAAATCAGAGGGGCGGAACTTATAACAACCAATGGAAGCCATAGGCGCAATTCTTAAAATTCTTAATGAACCTTGCTATATAAAAAAAAAAAAAAAAATACTGCACATATTTAGAAACGTAAATAATGGTATTAGGGGTTCGAATTAAAATTAACAAAAAAAATATTTTAATGTAAAATTTATTTTGGCATCCCAAATAATCATCATTCACTTACTAAATACCTGCAAAACCCTGAAATGTGTGAAAATTCACACTTCACATCAATTTTTTAATGTTTAGTTTTCTCATGTCTACTTATTTTTCGTGGCTACCAACAATCTGCCACCCTAACATGGACTACTCAGATAAGGGAATTTGAATAGATTATATGTTTAAACTTATGGAGCTTAATGTAAAATAATTTTGTTCCGCTTTTATTTTTGTTATTATAAATTTACTATTATTGAATCAATGTACTGAGTCAAACTGTTGCACATTACCAACGATTGCTAAGAGACATGCTATGACTATTCGCATTGTGATGAGTCGATTTATTGTACATAATGGTGTTGAAATGACTTGGAGTCTTTACAAATTATTCGTTGTGTGTCTCCACAGGGGGCACGCCCCCCACCCCTCATGCACGACACTGCAGTGTCAACGACTGCAGCAAGAAACTTTACTCTTAAAAATTATATTTATTTTGTTTATAAAATGCTAAATGTTAAAATAACAATATTTTAATGACTTATATGAATTGCAAATATGAACAATGATGCTAATGTTTTCTTTACACTTTCAGCTGGAAGACGTCCTATTCGTTACTCTATCTACTCGGGTGATCCTGATGGCTACTTTACCATTGATCCTATGACAGGAGCAATCAAAACTGCTGAAAATTTGAACCATGAAGCTCATGCTTCAGTACTTTTGAATGTGCAAGCGAAGAGTGGAGATCCTCCTTCCTACGGGCATACTCAGGTAACAAAAATATAATACTGATTAAAATTGAGTATTAAAGTAGTTGTTTAGAAAAACAAATATTTATTCTTACTAACAGTGGCGTAGCAATTGGGGACGTAGAGTGTGCGTAGAGCACACCAGCCATGGGGGTTTATATTTGAGTAAACAAAAACTAACAAATCTTTATCTAAATGTCCGTCAACGCTGTTGGCACACGAGATCATTGGCTTTTTGCTACGCCACTGATTGCTAATTTACTATAGTTATTAGCTAATTACTTGTTTTACTTGAAAGCAAACAACCAGCGAATAAAAAAAAAATTGTATAATTTATATTAACCTCGTCATCACACAGTATCAAAAAGATGCAATGCTTTATTTGACTAACGACTTAAATTTTTCCCTGAAAAAAGTGTTTAGGGTTTTTGCTTTTCTTTCCCTTAAATAAATTTGCCATTACCGACCGTCAACATATATAAGGGAGGTATTGTGATCATACCGATTTTGACATTTCGAGATTTCGATGGATCTCCACGAATTGAGGTCCCTACATAACGTTTTGACTATTTTTACCATGATGTCTGTCGGTCTGTCTGTCCGTCCGTCTGTCTGTCTGTCTGTCTGTCCGTCCGTCTGTCTGTATGTCCGTCTGTGTACACGTGCAGAGCAAATTCGGCTAAAAGGATTTTTATGAAACTGCATATTTAAGCTTTTGACATCAATGACACGAGTTGATCAACTTTTGGTAAAAATCGGTTGACTAGAAATGGGAGTTTACTCGTGCCGATTTTAAGATTTTTGCGAATATTTAGCAAAAGTTGCTATAAATGCAATAACTAGTAACTTTTATTTGAGACTTTTTTGATAAAACGAAAAATTTCGACAAATGTTTGTAAAAATTTTTTAAATTTCTCAATTTTTTCATACTTATATGTAACGTTTCCATGGTCATGATAAATAATATCTCTGTTAGAAAATATTAAGTTATTACCGACCGCCAACATTTATAAGGGAGGTATTGTGATCATACCAATTTTGACGTTTCGAGATGCCTGTCGGTCTGTCTGTCCGTCTGTCTGTCCGTCTGTCTGTCCGTCTGTCCGTCTGTCCGTCTCTCTGTCTGTCTGTGTACATGTGCAGAGCAAATTCGGCTGAAAGGATTTTTATGAAACTTCATATTTAAGCTTCTGTCATCAATGGCACGAGTTAGTCAACTTTTGGTAAAAATCTGTTGACTAATAATGGGAGTTTAATCGTGTCGATTTTAAGATTTTTGCAAATATTTCACAACAGAAAAATATCTCGAAAAAATGTATTAAATAAAAGTTGCTATAAAAGCAATAACTAATAACTTTTATTTGAGACATTTTTTGATAAAACGAAAAATTTTGAATAATTTCTGTAAAATTTTTCTGTTATATTTTAAATTCCGACAATTTTGTAATGCTTATTTTAACTACTTGACTTGTTAAATTTGAACATTATTTTATACATGTAAACTTACCAATTTAATACTTCTATATTTCTATATATCTTTGTAGCTCTGATAAAGATTTAAATTAACATCGAAACGTTAGCGAAGTTAATAAATTTGTTTTATTTTCTGACTGGTCCGAATCCCATTATCTATCAACTATAATTACAAACTTACGGACGTAACTCATCTAATATTACTTACAAAAAAAACACTTTCACAAACAAAACTTACCTGTACATGCGTTTTTAAAATTAGAACTGGAAAATTAGGAAATATATGGATATTTACAACGTGTTCTCTGAAATCTGGCACTGCGGTTTTCATTTCATTCCTTTTTTTTTTACTCATCACTTCATCTGGATTTTTTTCACTTTATCCCTGCCTCATTAAATTATACCTATCCCTCCTGACATCCCTGATATAAAGTATATAACCACTGACATTTTACATCAATTAGGAAAGAACTCACAATTTAGTGTAAAAGTTTCTAAGTGGAAATCGGGACTTAAATTCACATCCCTGTGCTTTAAAGGCAATCAGTTAACTACAAACCAACAACAGATATATTATGCAAATTTACCGGCAAAAATACATTATCAATAATCCCAGCATTCCCAATATATTCATGTCAATCTTCTATTTGTCATTTTCAATTAATGTTGTTTTTAAATTAATCAAGTCAACATTCCACGTCCTCATTACTTCACACTATTAAAATATTTCATCTGAATGTAGGATACTGTTCTATTTTACTCTACGTCTCATAAAACTTACAGCTACTTCCTTTACATAAACAAGAACCTCTTTTAAATTTTAATTGGTTGAAATATACTTACGTTATATACTAACATATAAGAAACATTCAAGATACATAGCAATATCAGGAAGTTGTACTTGCTGTACAATATTGATGACTTGTTTTCTTGGTTAATTTGTATTTCATTTTGTTTAAATATTTTATGTTTCACTTTCTGTTTCAATCATATTGCAAATAAATATGAAGTAAATCTAGTTTTATATTTGATTTGCGATAATATTGTTTTATTAATTGATTTAAAACACAATTTCCTTATTACAGCTATATATAACTTTGATATCAGAATTATGTAATGTAAATGTTGTATAACTTAATGGTATTCACAATTTATTGGTTTTAACAACAACATAAAAATTGCATCCTTAGGGTGTTAGATATATCCAAATGATCACATAAGTTAAAAAGTTATAAAACTTCTAAATAATCTACTTCTTCCGAGTAATCGTTTACAAAATAATAATCAACATAAGTTTTACAAAGTTGAACGTAGCAAGCTTCGAAAACAATAAAAAAAGAAACAAAATATCTCTAAAATAAACTATTTGACTATTTAGAAAAAAAAAAACTATTACTTTTTACAATTATTTTACCAAAAAAAAAAAAAATTACAAAAGTTCGATCAAACCACCACTATTGTCCACACATTTTCTCATTCTTAATAAAAACTCTTCCATCGCCCTTATAAGAGTACACTCTTGGATATCCCGGATTGCACTTCTAACCCTTTCTTCTAAATCTTCTATCGTCGTTGGTGTTGTACCAACTTACCAACTTACTACCAATTAACAATTTTTTTTTTTTTTTTTCAAACGAAAATAAGCAAAATAAAGTATTAAACTCTTGTTATTTATAAAACATTTAATTGAAAAATTAAAATTTTAGTTAATTCCTGTTATTTCATATAATAACTAGTTATAACAGTATATTTTAGAGATATTTTATTTCTTTTTTTATTGTTTTCAAAGCTTGCTACGTTCAACTTTGTAAATCTTATGGTGATTATTATTTTGTAAATAAATGGTCGCCATTTTGAAATGGTTAACATAAAAATATGACTTTTTGGTGTCATTGTAAATCTAATTTAATGTACTTTTAGGAAAAAAATATAAAATTTTCGATTCCCTATGCTAGATCAAAAGTTGACATCATTTCCGGTGAAACCGGAAGTGCCTCAGAATTCTTATAGTAACCTTTAGATGGGCCTTTTTGTCTAGTTTTACTTTTATTCTAAAGATATTTTGTATCTTTACAAATAAAGGAGATTTTCGGGGTGCCCCGTTTCAAACAAACACCCTGTATATATAACAAAAAAAATTATAAATAAAAAAAAAAAATTTCTTTCAATGCATTTCTTCACTTGGGTGAATATTTGGGAAGGTACCCTTTACTATACTTTACAATATGACTTTTTTTGTTTGTGTCGTATGCATTATTTTATTTAGATGAGTATTTGAGGAGTTACGGGAGAACACCCTAAAACTAAAATATTTAAATATATCATTTATCATTTAATTACTGCAAAAATGTGTGTATAAAATTTTGTTCAGAATGAGGAAAGGATTCTTCTCTATTTCAATTCATTTTTAATAAGATACATATTTCGGGAGCAATGGGGGCGTTACCAACAAACTTGAAATATCTCACTTATATTCAGTTAACATTCTTACAATCTTACAATTCTTATTTACTTGTTCAATTATTTACTTTACAACAAAATTTCTTGTAAATGAATTTATTTAGAATGAAGAAATCTTTCTTTTCTGTTTAACATAGTTTTTAATAAGATGAATATTTGGTAGGTTATGAGGAGCGCTACCTATAAACGAAGTAACTCACTTATTATTTACTTAATATTAAATATATATATATATATATATATATATAAAATAAAGTAAAGAGCTGATTATTTTCTGTTGTACGTGAAATTTAAAATGTATATAAATAAAACCATATGAAGTACGGGCATGTCATCTGGTTAACTGTAATATTTTCTTCCTATTAATTATTCCATTAATATAATTATTATTGCTTCTTTTCAGGTGAACATTGAAATAAAAGACGTGAATGACAACGCTCCAGAATTCGAATCAGGAACAGTACGAATCTCCGTTCCCGAAAATGTGGAACTAGGAACACCTCTGTATGCTGCACACGCCCGGGATCGTGATTCCGGATCGAACGGAGTAGTCCGGTACCGCATTATAAGTGGTACTGCTTCTGGAGGTCTCTTTTCCATAGATCCGCGCCTAGGTCATCTCACACTTACCAGACACCTGGATTACGAGACAGCACAGAGGCACAGTTTGGTAGTCACTGCTACTGACACTGGAGTACCTCCACTCTCAGCTAACTTAACGGTGTTAGTTGAAGTCCAAGATGTCAATGACAATTTGCCAGTTTTTGAGCAAACTGAATATAACGTTAAGATTTCTGAATCTCTCCCAGTAAATTCGCAGGTAAGAAACAAATCTATTTTATTAACTGGGATACTGTTTAATTAACACTTGTAATATAAGGTGTTAGTAAGTTTTTTTTATAGCTTATACCAATAAACTATTCCTTCCTCTAGCTTTTTAGTCTTTACAGCCATTGTTGTGCATCAAAAGTTCAAATACTAAGCATTTCGCATGCATTTCTGTTCAATAATTTACAGTTTCATGTTCCATTCGGTGCTGTCTATTACCTATATAGTTTATTTTATTTGGAATAGATTTATGTCTTCCAAGATATCAGAATGATTTACGTCATCTATAAAAGGTACTAAAACGATAACGTCACTATTAACTACGTTTACATTTGCAACTGAATTTTTTAAAAACAGCACTTAATATTATTATAATATTACGAGGAATGTTTCCAAAGTTCTGGTAATTTAGCTATAATTTTTATTATTTTGTTAATTTTCGTCAATATTATAATGTAGTTTTTCAACATAATCTCCATTTAACTGAATACATTTATCCCAACGATAAACTAATTTTTTTAAGCCGTCCTCAAAGAACTTTTTCGGTGTCTCCTCAATCCACCTATTCCAACAGCCTTGGCACCCAGCGCGGTGAAACCTTGCTAACGCCCAAACAATCATGCAAGATGTCATGAACTTGTCGTATACCTATCCCTAGGCGCACACTAATTTGACGAATAGTCATTCGCCTGTCCTCTGCAGCGACCCTGTAGCCTAGCCACGACGCCCCAGAGCGCCGCGGTGCACAGTTTGGGAAACGCTGTGATAATGTTTTTACTACGGCTGTTAAAGATTAATGTACCGCTGATACCCTTTTCACACTAGAACTTTAAGATCGGATATTAAAGTAAATGTGTCTTTAAACGCTAATGTGAAACCGTATGGCCTCGTCTAAATACAAGCGATGTTTAAGACAGAGATCTGCGTCTTAAACATCGTCCGCATTGCCAACTTAATTTCTATTATAAAAATATTCTCCTTGAGTTTGTGCTGTCAACATTTTATATTATCATAAACAAGAATACTGTATTATATCGACGTTATAAGAAGTTTATACTTATTGTTATAATAAAATTATTTATTTTAATAATGTGTTTAATAAAATACAGAGTTACAATAATTGAGATAAAATGTATCGACTTACATGTTAATACAGGTGTAATATATTCTTTATTGTAGTGTCTTTATTGTAGAATGAAATGAAATATCCATATTTGTTTATAATAATTCAAAATGTGCGTCTGCGCAGACAGTTCAAAACTGGTAATTTCATGACGGTAACTTAAGGACAAAATTACTGTAGCTGATGACAGCACCGGTGATTTAAACATCAAGTGTGAAAGCATACCGATGTTAAACATCGGTGAACTTTAAGTTCACTTGTCTTAAAGTTCTAGTGTGAAAAGGGTATGACTGTCCGACTATTTTCGTCCATAAATGTAGATATTACACGGCCATAAACCGCTGATACTGTCTATTTTCATTAATCACTATTCACTGAAATCTAAAAATAGTTTTAACTTATCATCCACATTACGTCACTCAATATATATTAGGATTACCGCAAATGTAAAATTAATTTCTGCCAATAAATTGTATTTAACACTGCAAAAAAATAAAAATTATGTTTAAAATTTACCAAGCACTAATAATGCCATATATTATATACTTGTATTTTTATTAAAATACATTAAAAATGGGGTGTTTAGAGTTTAATAACTATCTCTGACTTAAGTACTAAAATAATGAGACACTAAACTCCAGGGTGGTAAAAAATATTTTTGGAAAACCATAAAAAACCTGGTCATAAAAATATCTGTCACACAAAAATACCTCAATTTTTATTTATTTATTTTTATTTTTATTAATATCATTTATTTTTTTTGCTGTTCTTCCTTTATAGATACTGGTAAACATGGGTATGATTTTTAAGTATGAAAAAACTCATATTAAATTTTATTCTTAGCTAATTATTCGCGAGCACAGCTTCTTGTATTAAGTTTTTAGATTTGTTTCAAAATCTCAGACAAGCCTCAGCCCGACAGATTTCAGCCCCCCTTAGAGATATTTTGTTTCTTTTTTTATTGTTTTCAAAGCTTACTACGTTCAACTTTGTACAACTTATGTTGATTATTATTTTGTAAATAAATGGTCGCCATTTTGAAATGGTTAACATAAAAATATGACTTTTTGTTGTCATTGTAATTCTAATTTAATGTAATTTTAGGAAAAAAATATAAAATTATCGATTCCCTATGCTAGATCAAAAGTTGACATCATTTCCGGTGAAACCGGAAGTGCCTCAGAATTCTTATAGTAACCTTTAGTTCTTCTTACTTAACTTTTGTTCTGAAATTTTTTTGTATCTTTACAAATAAAGGAGATTTTCGGGGTGCCCCGTTTCAAACAAACACCTGTATATTTATTTTTCCTAGGGTGACTATTTTTTGGGCGTTCATTACAAAAATATTGTGTCGTTAAAAACGTGTTTTTTAGAGTTGGGGGAGCTCCAACTTGTGAGCCCTTATGGGTGCGCGCCTTTCTTTACATTCCTATTTTTTTATCGGTTTTCTCCAAAAATTTTCAGTAAATCATTTGTTTTTTGAAATAAACAAAATTAGTCTGTTTATATTAATAATTTTTTGTATTTATTTAAAATTTAACAAATAGGATATAGATCTAAAAGTTTTATTTTTTAGAACAAAGTAACTCTGTAATCTACAACTGGTTGTAGTTTTTAGAAACCAAACTTCATTTCTTCAAAGAATAATTAAAATTCGTGATTAGTTGCGGGTAAAGTATCTCAGTGCATAACTAAATACTGATCTAACAAGATTGAATCTTTATATGTTCGTGTTGTATCGGGTGTAATCGGGTGACCTTGTACGTGAATGCTGAGTGATTGATCGTCCACGAGGTCAACCATTACTCTAACTAAATGAACTCTTAGTATGGTTAACAATCCTATAACTGTACACCATCTTCATCTATACCAAATTTTGAATAGTTGTATTTCACGCTTCGCTATAGCTCAGATATTCCAACTGTTTGCTACTGCTGAATGTTTAACTGTTAACCATTCTGATTAAAAACACTTTATAACAAATTTGACAGGGCTTGTTAAAATTTTATCAATTTATTATGTCGGTTATATGAGATGTCTGATTTAAGAACCAGACCTGGCATTTAAATTTAGCAGCAAGAGTTTTATATGTTAGTAAGACATTCCTATATACTAAAAAATTGCTTTTAGACGTACCTACTTTTGCTCTTTAACTTTGTAGTTTCACTTTAAATGAACACATTGAATGCAGAAGACCAGAATTACAGTTTTGGCAGCTCTTTTTCTGTTATTTAAGTTGGCCTAAACCAAAGATTCATTTCAGAACTTCTTAATAGTTTGTTATACAAAACTGACAATCTATATAAAAAAAATTGCAGCGAATTTTTAGCTATATAACAGGAAGTTATTAATTGTAGAAAAAATTGTTATGTAATTATGCATAAACAATTGCATTACAGACGCTATCTTGTAAACCAATCAACGCATATTGACGTACGAAACGGAAAATTCTAGCTAAAGCTTCATTCTACAGATATGTTTCTAGTTATTTGGTTCTATCTTGAAAATCACTTCTTATCTTGTATTTTCTGCGGTTCTCAATATAGATGTTACGGATAAAAATTATTAAATTTGCATAAAAAACACGTGAACTAAGTGGCATTCCATTATCATTAAATATAATATTTTTCGACGAAGATTCTGAACTCTAAGAAACCGTCGAAAAAATTGTTTATGTATCATTTAAACATTACAAAAAACTATATAAATATAAAAGTTATTTGAAACCCACAAATATATTTAAAAAATTACAGAACATTGTTGTTTGCTATCTATTATTATGTTACTGAGCAATAACATTTTTACAGCAAGGTTTTCTACAATAAAAATATACTATTAGATAGATAAAAATTCGGTGCAAAACTTGATGTATAAAATGTCTTTAATTTTGTTTCAGACTGTTCGTTTTGTATATGAAACTTCTAATCTAGGGGTTATACGCAGCGTTAATATGTAAAACAAAATATATAGGTTTTATATTATTATGAATTATTAGTTTTTTTTTTCTTGTATATTAAAAAACATAATTCTGGCTTGATTAGCCTTTCTGGTTCTTGACCTTTTCAAGTATTCTTTTCCATTCTTCCCTAATCTTAATGTCTCCTAATATTTAGCTTTTAGGTATTTCTCCAATTAATCCATATATCTCATCTTTGGGCTGCCAACATTTATTTTTCCGAGTATATTAAAAATATTCTATATTATTATCAGTTTATATCGATCCACAACGGCTTCCGATTACCTATAGCTGACAATTACCTTATACCCTTTTCACACTAGAACTTTAAGACGAGTGAACTTAAAGTTCACCGATGTTTAATATCGGCATGCTTTCACACTTGATGTTTAAATCTCTGGTGCTGTCATCAGCTACAATAATTTTGTCCTTAAGTTACCGTCATAAAATTACCAGTTTTGAACTGTCTGCGCAGATGCACATTTTGAATTATTATAAACAAATATGGATATTTCATTTCATTCTACAATAAAGACACTACAATAAAGAATATATTACACCTCTATTAACATGTAAGTCGATACATTTTATCTCAATTATTGTAGTTCTGTATTTTATTAAACACATTATTAAAATAAATAATTTTATTATAACAATAAGTATAAACTTCTTATAACGTCGATATAATACAGTATTCTTGTTTATGATAATATAAAATGTTGACAGCACAAATTCAAGGAGTATTTTTTTATAATAGAAATTAAGTTGGCAATGCGGACGATGTTTAAGACGCAGATCTCTGTCTTAAACATCGCTTGTATTTAGACGAGGCCATACGGTTTCACATTAGCGTTTAAAGATACATTCACTTTAACATCCGATCTTAAAGTTCTAGTCTGAAAAATGTATTAGCCGACTTATCAGCGGATCTGGTCCGCAGGTCCACGATGGAACTGATCCGCCGGGCTTGCTTTCGTTGTCCATTAACACAAAAATAAAGCATAAATGTGTGAGATCTGCTGCTCTTTCAAAACCGCTTGAAAGCCCACGGGCTTGTTCCGTCGCGCCAAAACCCTGTAAGTTCTGAGTATTAAACGAAGTAATCTGGTTCGCTGGCGGAACGGATATATATTTCAGCTGAAAATGGTGGGAAACCATTGATCTATAGCAGTGGTTCTGTACCTTTTTTATTTCACGATCCTTTTCAAGTAAAAATGCAATTCCTTCCTTTTCATGGTTGTCTAACATACAAGTTGCATTCCAAAATAACCAGTACGCAGCTTAATTCCCCATCCCCTGAAACCACAAAATTCCCCATTTGTGGAAATGGCCTTGTGGTTGAGAACATCAATATAGATCTTAGACCACCTATAGAAGCATATACGAGGGATGTTTCCAAAGTTCTGGGAATTTAGCTATAATTTTTATAATTTTGTTAATTTTCGTCAATATTACAATGTAGTTTTTCAACATAATCTCCATTTAACTGAATACATTTATCCCAACGATAAACTAATTTTTTTAAGCCGTCCTCAAAGAACTTTTTCGGTGTCTCCTCAATCCACTTATTCCAACAGCCTCGGCACCCAGCGCGGCGAAACCTTGCTACCGCCCAAACAATCATGCAAGATGTCATGAACTCGTCGTGTATCTATCCCTAGGCGCACACTAATTTGACGAATAGTCATTCGCCTGTCCACTTTCAGTAGGTCTTCGATGGCAGCGCCCACTGCATGGATCGTCTTCAAGTGATGTTCTACCGGTTTTAAAACGATCGATCCACCGATAAACAGTACTTTTGGATTCTGCAGACTCACCAAATACTCCTTGCAGACGCTGAATAATTTCTGATGTTTTCACACCTTCTTTCCACAAAAAGAAAATTATTTCTCTTTGAGATTTTACTGCGTCTTCCATGGTTACAAAAACAGTGCTATGAAAACGCGTCTATATCAGTCGAACACCTAAATCAGACTGAACAATATTGCACTAGATAGTTGCATAAACATGTCAAGACTTGTCTGGCACCAATAACATTGCCTATAAGTTCTGCGTAATTTAATTATAGCACAATTCCCAGAATTTAGGAAACATCCCTCGTAAATACTATAGCTTTTATAATAAGAGGACAGTGTCGTCAACAATCCTAGTTAAGAAAAGGAGTCGCGAGTGAAGACAAATTAAAAAATACTGGCATAAATTATACTTAAGCTATCCTTAAAAACAAGTAGGCAAAAAAATTATTTGTGCTACCTTTTTAAGATGTTCTCGAGACAGCATCGATATGTTATTCCTTCTATAACTGAAGTTTAGAGTTTTTTTTTTTGTGACATTTTCTAACCAAAATTATGTTTTTTTTTAAGTTAAATCCTTGAAATACAAAAGGTTGTTTTATTTTTCAGATTGTACAAGTAACAGCCGTTGATTTAGATACTGGTAATAATGCCCGCCTCACCTACAAGCTGATACCATCCAATAATTCCAGTTTGGGCGGTGAAGAAACGGAACTGTTTGGCGTTTTTCCGAACAGTGGATGGGTTTATCTTCGAGGAACATTGGACAGAGAATATCGCGACAGGTAAAAAAAAATCTGTTTATAAATTATAGTAAGACGTTATTTAAAGCTATCCTTTTCGTAATCGTAAGCTATCCTAAAAATTTAAAATGGCGGGTGACATTTATTTTAAAAATTAGAATGCATAACACATTTTTAAATTTTTGGAAGTAATCATAAAAAAATCAAAATGTATTGAGAATGACATTTTATAATGACAATGTCAACTTAACCTAAATACTCACTATAGATTTTAAATTCTAGTTCCGACTAAACTATTGGAATTGAATACGTGATTTTTAAAGGATCCCGGTTATCAACTCTCATATGAGTGATTTTAATCTCGGAAAATTGTAAGATTTATCACGAATTTTCTTTAAGTGCGCGTCTTTACCCCACTTTCCTCTAGTTATTTTGTTACAAATTACTTAATGGTATTATTTTCGTAGATATGATCTGACGGTTGCTGCAACAGATAATGGAACTCCTGCCGAAACAGCCACAGCTCGTATTGTTGTTCAAGTTTTGGATTCGAATGACAACGATCCTCGATTCTTGAAAGAATCTTATGAGTTCATGGTTGAGGAAAACCTGCGTCGCGGTGCTGTTGTTGGCGTTATTCAAGCTAAAGACGCTGACACTGATTCAAACGCAGTAGTACGATACAGTCTCATACCGTCAAATACCTCTTTTCACGTTAATGCTGTGACAGGTAAGAGAAATGTTTTATTTGCTTCTTTTTGAGCACTAATTCTCGATCTTCTTCTATTTTATAAATATTACTAATTTTACTTTATAACATTATAATAAAACGAACCCTATTGAAAACATCAACTGAAAAATAAGGACACTAGTATTTCTACTTAAAATTAGGTGCCAAATTTTCGAAGTAAGACTAATTCAAGCTTTTAGTTAACTATTAATAGTGTCATTTTATTATATCAGATTAAAAGTAAGCTACTTATTATGCCAAGTAATTTACCAGTGTTATGGCATGCCGTTTTGAACATTTATTATTAAAATTTAAGGAGCTAAATAGAAAATTATGTTTTGTTAAAATTTAAAGTATTTCTCTTATACCTATTTTAATTTGAACCAATTTTAATTTTGCTATTTAAAATATTTCGTTTATAAAGTAAACGTTAAAACTCTAGCATGCTATTTTAATATTTAATACATAAATAAACTAGGTACCAAAAATATTCGGTATCATTTTAAAAACCAAAATATAAATGTTACAAAATTTAACAAGCATAATGAACAAAAATAATGAACAGAAAAATAAAGTAAAAGTAAAATTGGTTCCATAAAAATAATCATTAAGAAAAATGGACTAACACTTAAATCAATAATTTTATTACATATAATTATTATTTGATTGGAGTGGCAGGTGGATTGCCATAAAGTATGCGGACAATCACCGGGCTGAACCTGGCAAGGGATTTTGGACCGTCTAGCGAACTAGGTGGTCCAAAAACCCTCAAAAAAAGTCAAATCGAAATTTGACACCTTTTTTCTTGCTCATCATTTCTAATAAGTGCCAGCAGGCTCAGTTCCCTTCTGATTATTTAAATGATACTGTTATTTTCTATGACTTATTTTCATGTTGCCTATTTAAATTAGAATCAATTTTTAATTTGCTTTTTAAAACGATACTGAATTTTTTTGAAAACCATTTTATTTATGATGATGTTTAAACGGTATGTCAATTCAATTCCTATTACATTTTATACTTTACAATACAAAATAGATTTCAAGCCAACAGGCAGAAATTAAATTTATATATTAGTTAAAATTATAAGGTAAGGAATAAATATATATAGAATAAATTATAATAGGTAAATCAAATGTAATAGTATTAATTAAAATAAATTGAATTAAATTGAATTGTTTAAACGGTATGTCAGTTTTAATATTTAATACTTAAAAAAATCATAATATTTTTTTTTTTCATTTTAAAAAAGCAAACTTAAAATTGGTTCTGTAAAATAGGCATAAAAGAAATAGTTAAAACTTTAACAAAACATAATATTCATTATTTTTTTTTAAGCTTTTTAATTATAATAATAATTATTAAAACGGCATGTCATATGTATCAGTATTCCAGACTATATTATGTTACCCCATTTATTGGATCAGTGTACCTCAGGGACGTAGCCAGGGGGGGCATAGGGGGCATTTGCCCTCCCCCCAGGATAGTTTACTATGTAAAATATAATTTAGGTTGTTGGAAGTTTTCTTCACCGGATAACGAAGAAAATTTATAACTTTACCGGACTTTTATTATTTAATATACTACAAAAGACCTAGAACGCTGTTATTTTCTACCCAAGCCATGTAATTAAGGTCGTACCGACCAATTTAGAATATTTTGTTATTTTTGACCCCCCCCAAGCTGAAATCCTGGCTACGTGCCTGGTGCACCTTATAATAATATCAATATGTACCAATCGTCTAGTAGCGCATAGAGCAGAGAAGGTAAGTCCTCTAACCCTTGTGCTCAGCGCGACGTTTCAACCGGTCCTTTTATCCATGTATTAATAGTTACTTAATAAGTCGCTTTGAACCTTGAAAATTATTGAGAAGTTTATTTTTGCAATTTTAGAATGCCATAAAAGAAAAATCCGGTCAAAATTTAATAAATTGCTTCGGGGAACGAAATTCTTGGCAGAAACTGTTACAATATTTGGGTGAATATTTTGATAAATAGTTTACTTATTATTTAAATTTCCAAATAAATTTAAAGGCTTAGATAAAGATGGGAGAAAACTAAGACAGTATTTGTTTGAATCAGGTGAAATTTCAGTGTGTTTTATTTACTAACCCTAGGTAAGTTTATATCTTTAATAGCAATATTATGTCTTTGCCTGTACAAATGTTTGCAATGGAAACATCTTCCAGGAGGCATAACCTCAAATATGGTAAATGAAAGACAAACAAAGCGGTTTGTTTGAAAAGGTCCGTTGAAGATTTTTTGTTTATTCCTTTTTCAATAACAACTCCCACGAAGAGTTCGAATATATGTAAAGTATGTTGTAGACGAACTTTATTGAATTTTCTCTTTAATATTTAAAAACAAAAGCATAACAATCGAAAAAGTACAGAGTAAATATGGATAGAGCTCAGACGTATAGGTATACAGGGTGTTTGTTTGAAACGGGGCACCCCGAAAATCTCCTTTATTTGTAAAGATACAAAAAATCTTCAGAACAAAAGTTAAACTATACAAAAAGGCCCATCTAAAGGTTACTATAAGAATTCTGAGGCACTTCCGGTTTTACCGGAAATGATGTCAACTTTTGATCTAGCATAGGGAATCGATAATTTTATATTTTTTTCCTAAAAGTACATTAAATTAGCTTTACAATGACACCAAAAAGTCATATTTTTATGTTAACCATTTCAAAATGGGGACCATTTATTTACAAAATAATAATCAACATAAGTTTTACAAAGTTGAACGTAGCAAGCTTTGAAAACAATAAAAACAAGAAACAAAATATCTCTAAAACAAACTATTTGACTATTTAGAAAAAAAAAACTCTTACTTTTTACAATTATTTTACAAAAAAAAAAAAAAAATTACAAATGTTCAAACCACCATTATTGTCCACACATTTTCTCATTCTTAATAAAAACTCTTTCATCGCCCTTATAAGAGTACACTCTTGGATATCCCGGATTGCACTTCTAACCCTTTCTTCTAAATCTTCTATCGTCGTTGGTGTTGTCCGATACACTCTATCTTTTAAATACTCAAATAGTTTATTTTAGAGATATCTTATTTTAAATTGGTAAATTCAAAATATTGACTTTTCGCGTTTATACGCTAATAATATTGTTTGCATAACTCAATGGTAAAGTCAGTACTGTGTGATTTTATTTCATTTGCATTAACAATGCTCTTTAGTCATGGTGTCATTATAGAAAAAATTCACTATATCGCAACGTAAACTTTTATTCTTGGGCGCTATCAGTTGGGGTAAATTTTGGCCTCACTCACAGAAAGCTTCTATTTTGCTATTTACTTATGATTTGATGTCTTTTCAAAAATATCGTATGGTAATATTTTTTATCTGTTCTTTGTAATAATATATAAAAAACATATGTTTTTTTTTTGTTGATCGACACTTTTAAAGTTTCTTTCATTATATGTTCATTAACAACCTCATATATCTAATGAGGTTTGATAAAAAAAAGAACTGCGTGCTTTGCACAATTCCTAGTAAGAGGGAAGGGGATAGCGTTTTGATATGATGCAGCTGTCAGTTTTGAGTTTACTGTCGTTGAGTTTGTTTTGCTAAGTTATTTTTTTCGAATTTTACAGCAATTTTTGAAATTTTCTTTACAATTTTCGGTACCCTTACGATATTTAAGTTGTATCTGATCCAGGAGCAGCATGTTTGTATGAAATTTTGTTTCAAACTCAGAAAGACGGTCGCAGAAACACTTGAACTTTTGAAAACTAATTTAAGTAGTCGGCCGTTGTAAACATGATGGTGATCGGTGATGAGAAATTGCATAGTTTTTTTCTTCTCTTATTCTAAAATTAGCTCTGAATGAAAATAATAAAACAATACAATTGAACCAACAAATAATATATGATGTTTACATACATTTTCATTAGATTTTAATCGACTGAATAGCATGTGTATTGGTTAGTTGGTTCTCGCTTTTGCAGTTTATGCCCATACTGCAACTGATCAATATCAAACAAAAATATATAGATTCCGTAATGGAAAAGTAATGGATTCCGTTTTCAAACGAAGAGATTCGAAAAATGCTCTAAACGCTTAGAATAGAGCCTGCAAAATGTTGGCAGCTTTGTATAGCCAAATGTAAAATAATTTCTTAATAAATTTTTATGATTCATTAGTGTACAGCAGTGTTTCCCAACCGCCGGTCCTCGGACCGGTCTGCGAGATTTTTTGCCGGTCCGCAGAATTATTTTTATGTGCAGTTTAAAAAACAAAAAATATCCACTTCGCAATAAATTTATTCACTAAAAAATATTTCATTTTACTATGCATCTATTCGCCTAATAAGTTATAATCCACTTAATTTTGAGATGAATATCGGGGTCCTTAATGTATTAATTGGTTAAGTAATAATTTGTTTCTTTTTTTATATAATTATATTTAATTTATTTTTTTGTGTTTGTAATCAAGTGCAATAAAAAATATAAAACTTTTGCGATACACATTACTTTCTAAACTTGCCGCGAATTTTTTCTAGGTCACTTACCGGTTCGCCATTAAAAAAGGTTGGGAAACGCTGGTGTACAGCGTAATAGAAATATCAGTATTTAAATTTTCAAAGGCTATATAAGCTTAAAGTATGGTATGAATAATATATTAATTTATATTGAAAGATATTAAAGAATGTCAATATTGTAAAAATTGTTAATTTTTAGTTCCTAACACAAATTTGCTAACATTAGAAAAACAAACGTCCTCACCATGTTCAGAATAATAAAAGTAAAAATCTCAAAGTTTATTTTAAAATGACGTATGCCTTGTAGTCCACAATATAAACAGTGCACCAGACATTAAACCTTGTATATAATTCTTGAAATATATTTGTACAAAGCAAATCTAAAAACAAATATTAGTTATTCATCGACGTCTCTTTGATCTTTACCGACGGTTTATAATTAACTTTTTAAAAATATTAATGTAAACACACTATTAGAAGATATTAACAAGTATACCTTTGATAAGAATATGATTTGACGTATGTGTTCCGAGAGGGTGGTACAACAGCATGGGAAGTTTGTACTAGAGTTGGACAAGTGGTTAGGTGCGCTTTGTTAAAGGCCGACAGGTTTAACTACATCTTTTAACTTCTTAATAAGATGAAAGCACTGAAATATAGTAATGGACGGATATTTTGGTAAATTAAAAAAATTTATGTACTAAAGAAGTTTCTTAATTTTTAAATATCTTCTTCTTTAGGCATTTTCAGTCGGGTTGACTTTTGGCGTAACTTACATAAAGCCTCCATCTTGATCTTTTAATTGTCAGGTCTTTCCGTGTGTCCTGTATAACAATACTTGTTAGATCTTCGGTTAACTGATCTATTTAATACTTCCATTTTTTGCGAGGTCTTCCCACTCGTCGCCGGATATTCAATCTTTCCCATATTTTCTTAACCATTCTGTCTTGTATCCTCGTCATGTATCCTAGCAACTGTAATCTACCTCTCAATCCTTCTGTGATACTCGGCCTTAATTTACGGAGAAGGAATATTTTTTCATCCTGAAATTTCAATAATATGTTTTATTATAAAAGCGTATAGGTAACGATTGAACTTTTCGTGCCAAATATCTCAGGTTGGAATCACTGCTAGGCCATTTTTTTTTCTGGATGTTCAACTTCAATAAAAAGAAAAATTTGTATCTTAAGGCGGCGCACAACCCTATAGTCCTCAATAGTTTCTTATACAAAACTAATAATCGGAAATAAAATTAATAACAATCTATATATCAAAATTTGCAGCGAATTTTTATCTATCTAATAAGATATTTTTAATTGTAGAAAAAACTATTAGGTAGTTGTAAATAAGCAAATTGCATTATAGACACCATTTTGTAAACCAATCGACGAATATTTGCGTACTATGCGGCAAATTGTACCTAAAGCTTCAATCTACAAATATGATTTTAGCTATTTTGCTGTATTGTGAAAATTACTTACAGTTATTGTACTTGGTAATCTATTTTTGCCACCCTCTTGAATCTGTCGCGGTTTTCAAAATTGGTGTTACGGGTAAAAATGATTTATTTTTTGTGAAGAATACATGTACCAAGTGGCATTCTATTATCTTTAAGTATAATATTTTTCGACGAAGGCTCTAAACTATAAGTAATCAAGTTGAAAAAGAAATTAACGTATTATTGGAACATTTCTACACAAAACTATATAAATATAAAAGTTATTTGAAATCCACAAATAGATTTAAAAAATTACAGAACAATATCGCTGATGTCTATTTTAAAGTTATTGAGCGATAATATTTTTACAATAAATGTTTCTACAATTAAAATTATCATATTAGATAGATACAAATTCGGTGCAAAATTTGATGTATAGGTTGATACTAATTTTATTTCAGATTGTTAGTTTTGTATAAGAAACTAGTAACCTCCGGGGGTTATACGCAGCCTTAAGGCCGTGTTTGTTTAATGTTGGGACAGTTCCAAGCCCGTGAGCCTCTGTAGTTTTTAACGTTACTTTATATGTTACATTGATATAATACAGAGAAATGGGTTAGGATGCCTTGAATTTTTCATTTTTTTTTAGGTGTGATCATCTAAAATAGGTTGAAAACTGCTTAGTTTATATAATGCTCTTTCCAGTAAATTTCTATTAAATGGCAGTTTATTTAATACTGCTATAGAGCAACCCTGCTTAGTAATATATCACATTTTGAACTATTTTCAACTCATATTTTTCGAATTATTCTGGTATTTTAAGAGGAATTTATTTTTAAAATTGCCATCCCATTTCTTCCTGAAACATATAGAAAATATAAACGTACTATTACTGTTAGAAATACGATTACATTCAAGATATAAATGACTGGAATTAGACTTGTGTCAACTCATACCTGAACCAACGTACACACATATTTCATAACGTAACCTAACCTATCTTGGCGCCTAAGTTATAAGTATGAACACGTTAGCCAACATCAACAGATGGTATTTTCTGTCTTGCACATTCTAAAGTCTCTAGCTAGCAGTCAGTGTTGGAATTTTCAAATAATCTTTTTTTTTATTCTTTAATATGCCACTTTAATGAAAATTTGCCTAGAAACAAAAACTTTATAATTCATATGAGGGTCAATCAAATATAAACGAGCCTTTCTCGGCTGAGCGGCGGGAAAGGCAAGAATGTGTGTTGTAGCGCTTGGGGTAGCTAGGTAAGGATGCGTAGATGGAAAAAACCAGCCCAATCGGTTTATTTAATGTTATGTTTACTAGCCCTTACGATGAATGTGAAGAGTGTGCCAGTCTCTGTTGCGCAAAGGATTATTATAAAGTTTATAACCCGTAAAAACGTGAAACCAGCCGAAATTCACCGCAGAATGCAGTTCCAGTTTGGGCAAGACACTCTTTCATGGCCAAGGGTAAAAGTTTGGTGCAACGAGTTCAAGCAAGGTTAAAGAGTTAAAAATCAAAGTTATCCTCGTCGTCCTCGCATCATTGATGAAAACATTGCTCGTGTTTGTGAGTTAGTGGAACGGGATCGACAATTAGCAGTGCTTGAAATTTCGGAGGAACTTAGTGTCAGCTATGGAAGTGTCCAATCAATCATCAGAAAGCACTTGGGCTTCAAAAAAATCTCAGCACGTTGCCAGGTCCGACATTTCAGATCAAACGCAACATAAACTGGTGGATATGCACTGGAAAACGCTTGCGATAACCACATGTTTGGGCCCCTCAAAGAAGCACTTGGAGGCGAGCTATTTAAGAACAATGATCAAGTGGAAACGTTCGTGCGCAACATGTTAGATACTCGCCTAGTTTCATTCTACAAGAAAAGTATAAAGAAACTGTCCAAACGTTCGAAAAAATGAACCCTAGAAGGAGGAGACTATGTGGAAAAATAATTTGTAGAAATGTATAAATATTTCTTGTAAAATAAATTGTTAAAAATAAAAGCCTCGTTTATATTTGATTGCCCCTCGTAGTAAACATTAGGTTACTCATAATTATATTAAAATATAAAACATTTAGTGCCAAAAACTTTCTACCGTATTATACTAGTATATTGTTAACACAAGCATTTTAAAAGAACTGTTTTACAACATTTCTGAAATATTTTGTTCGATAAATCATTGGTTCATCAAATGAATAATAATATAATAATAACAATAATATAATTCATATAATTTGAAATTCTAAAATTTTTTGAGGCAACTAAAATGTTACGCCTTATACACAATGCACCCTACATACAGTTCAAAATGTGTCATATGTGTAAAATGTGTGAAAAAACTTTTGTTCCCCACTCTGTGCCAGAGGGGTTGATCGAAAATCTGAAAAAAAAATCTCAATAATGTACATTGATGGGAATCTGAATAGTTCAACAGGAGTTTTAGATCAGATTAGTTTTTTGTAAAATGTCGAATGTTTTTGTCGTAGAAAAAAATATTTTTTTGATTGGTATCAAAAAAAGCTCTTAAGGCGGCGCACAACCCTATAGTCCTGAATAGTTTTTTATACAAAACTAATAATCGGAAATAAAATTAATAACAATCTATATATCAAAATTTGCAGCGAATTTTTATCTATCTAATAGGATATTTTTAATTGTAGAAAAAACTGTTAGGTAGTTGTAAATAAGCAAATTGCATTATAGACGCCATCTTGTAAACCAATCGACGCATATTTGCGTACGATGCGGCAAATTGTACCTAGAGCTTCATTCTACAAATATGTTTGTAGCTATTATGTTGTATTGTGAAAATTACTTATAGTTATTGTACTTGGTAATCTATTTTTGCCGCCCTCTTGAATCTGCCGCGGTTTTCAAAATTGGTGTTACGGGTAAAAATGATTTATTTTTCGTGAAGAATACGTGTACCAAGTGGCATTCTATTATCTTTAAGTATAATATTTCTCGACGAAGGCTTTAAACTATAAGTAATCAAGTCGAAAAAAAAAATTGACTTGTTATTTGAACATTTCTACACAAAACTATATAAATATAAAAGTTATTCGAAACCCATAAATAGATTTAAAAAATTACAGAACAATATCGCTAATGTCTATTTTTAAGTTATTGAGCGATAATATTTTTACAATAAATGTTTCTATAATTAAAACTATCATATTAGATAGATACAAATTCGGTGCAAAATTTGATGTATAGGTTGATACTAATTTTATTTCAGATTGTTAGTTTTGTATAAGAAACTAGTAACCTCCGGGGGTTATACGCAGCCTTAAGAAGTAGATTAAGGAAGGAAAAATAGTTTATTTTTTTCAAATTTATTTATTTTAATTTGCTTAAAAGCTCTCGTTCCACACTCTATAACCCAGGGGATAGTAAAAAACCTGAAAAAATCTAAGTAATGAACCTTAATGTTAACTAGAATAGTACATCATTTTTTTTTTGAAAGTTATCGATGTTTTGCTACACCCTGCTTACAATATTTATCTGACTGACTAAAGAACTAGGTAGCCTGGATCTACAGGCGAGTGCATTTTAAGTACGCTTATAAGTCTTTAGATGGAAGCACGTGGTTTATTATTTCAAAAATTATCGTAATTATTAGTTTTTAATTTTTAATAGGAAACTAACAATTTGTTATCAGTTACTAAATACCTACAAATCCCTGAAATTTATGAAAAATCACACTTCACATCAATTTTTTAAATGTAATATCCATAATAAAAATATTTCGCACCCTATCTATAAATCCAGTGGTGATAAAAATGGAATGGAAAATAGTTGGTTATGGCAGTGACAACAGTTACGTTATCATTTGATATTAATCGATGCGATCAGATTACTGTAGGAGTGGCGAGCATTGATGGATGGACCATAGCGTTCCAGGGCCTCGCTGCGTCCAGTGTGGGCAATGCATTATGGCCACGGACATCTATCTCTAGTAATAGTGTGTGTATTACGAACATCTTAAACCTCCACTATTAATGATTTCAGTTGTTACATGTGTCGTGCTGCGTCGCCTTATTTTCATAAACGTATAAAACAACTGAGATTACATTACAATAACTCAACATTTATTAAATTTTCAAAAAGTACATAATCAGTGCTTTTTCACAAGAAAAGAATTCATCTACAGTTTTGTAAACTGTGCACTTAGACACTATCAGTCGGGTTACTTTTTAAATTCAGAAAAGATCGTTGGACGATGTATGAAACTATGTGTAAATAATTGGTATCACCGGCCCAATACCCCTTTCACACTAGAACTTTAAGATCGGGTATTAAAGTGAATGTGTCTTTAAACGCTAATGTGAAACCGTATGGCCTCGTCTAAAGACAAGCGATTTTTAAGACAGAGATCTTCGTCTTAAACATCGTTCTATTATAAAAAAATACTGTTTGAATTTGTGCTGTCAACATTTTATATTATCATAAACAAGAATACTGTATTATATCGACGTTATAAGAAGATTATACTTATTGTTATAATAAAATTATTTATTTTAATAATGTGTTTAATAAAATTCAGAGTTACAATAATTGAGATAAAATGTATCGACTTACATGTTAATACAGGTGTAATACAGTCTGTTCCAAACGGTTAAGCGGAACTAGATTTTGCAATCTAGTTACTTTCATCGTTTAAATCGTGCTTTTCGGCCGTTTTGTTTAAGCTTTGTAAATCATACTTACAATAAACATTTTTTAGTTAAGGTTAATATCATTTAAAAATGTCATTTTCTTTATATTTTGATTTTTTGTCTCATTCTTAATACAAATTTCCCATTTATTTATTTTTTTGTCATTAAAATATCTAAAAAAAAACATTTAATTTTGACATATGTCATACGTTTCCATGGTTTCATTGTTGGAATTTTAAATTTTGACATCCCAACGTGAAAAATGAAATAACCCAAGCAAGGTCCCTTCTCGTGACAACCTAAAAGAACTAAATCCTCATTTAGTTCCGCTTAACCGTTTGGAACAGACTGTATATTCTTTATTGTAGTGTCTTTATTGTAGAATGAAATGAAATATCCATATTTGTTTATGATAATTCAAAATGTGCGTCTGCGCAGACAGTTCAAAACTGGTAATTTCATGACGGTAACTTAAGGACAAAATTACTGTAGCTGATGATAGCACCGGAGATTTAAACATCAAGTGTGAAAGCATACCGATGTTAAACATCGGTGAACTTTAAGTTCACTCGTCTTAAAGTTCTAGTGTGAAAAGAGTAATAGATAGGGAAGCAATGGATGCAGTGGCGGCGCTAGCTCTTAAAATCTGGGGGGGGGGAAGATATTTTTTTAGTAAAATTTGGGGGCGGCAAATACTTAAAATACATTTTTCTCTAAACAATCCCTGGGGGGCAACTGGCGGCTGGCCTCCAGACCCCTCGTTTTCAGATATCATTTTGAGATATCATGTCAATATTTGATCCTGGTTCTACTCAATTGTACCAAATTTCATTAAAATACGTCCTGCCGTTTTTAAAAACAGATATAACCTCCAATTTTATTAATTACTATATTATTATAGCAATTTGTTTTTCTATTTTTATTTAAATATTCCTAAAATTATATTTGTATTCAATTTTATTGTTATATATTAACTATAATACAAATACTCATCACCTTAAATTTTCTATAAATCATTATAAAATTTCCTTAGGTTTTGTATTTATAATTTATTCAGTAGAACTGTCAATAAAAATATTTAAAAACATGCAACATCTATATTAATTTTGTATGATCGTTTGAACTAAAGTCACTCAAAGTAGCGCAAGCCTTTGAAGAAGCGGACAGACCCCAGGGTTTGATTGGCGACACTGGTTCCCCTATTAAGCAAACTAAAGCAGCAATTTTTACGTTCTTAAGTTTGTGTCTGCGCTGTCACATCTCTCTTTCTCGCTATAATTTAATAACCTCCTTTGTCAGCGGTTTGAATATTTAAGGTTAAGATTCATTTAAATTTATATATTATATATATATATATATATAATCGTAAACCTTGTCTACCCGTAGGTGTAAGGTTGGTTTTGTTCTATCTATCTAATTCGCTTACGAATTTTTTCCAATCTTTTCTGCTTTTCGCCATAATCTTTGCTTCTGTCCAATTTATTTCTCTTTTCTTTAATATTTCTGCCACCACGTCGTTCCAAGTTTTCTTCTGTCTTCCTCTCGTTCTTTTCTTCTGTACTCTAGTTTCCCAAATTTCTTTTACTGGCCTGTTGTCTGTCATTCTTACGAGATGCCCGAACCACTTTAAATGCTGTTGTTCGATTCTTTTGCTTAATGGTTCTATCTCCAATTCTTTCCTTATATTTTCATTTCTTATTCTATCTCTGCGTGTAATACCTTTCACTTTTCTTAGATACTTCATCTCCATGGCTTGTAATCTGCTTTTTTGTGCCTTTGAAAGGACCCAGCTTTCACTCCCGTAAGTGAGGATTGGCCTATATACTGTTTTATAAACAACCATCTTGGTTTTCCTTGATATTTCCTTCTTCCCTATAAAAGAGTTTGCAAGGGCGTGGTACATTCTTGAGGCATTTGTTATCCTTTCGTTTATTTCATTTTCCATGAGTCCTTCCTTCTGTATCGTTACTCCTAGGTATTTGTAGCTTTCTACTTGATCTATTTTTTCCCCGTTGATTACTATGTTGGGGTTCGCGTTTTCATCTCCAATGACCATTACCTTTGTTTTGGTTGAATTTATTTTCATCTTTCTCTTTGCCAGTTCCTGTTCCCATATCTCCAGGTTTCTTTGTAGGTGTCTTTCTTCTGCAGCGCAGATCATTAGGTCGTCGGCAAAGGCACATTCTGATATTCCAACCGTTTTCATTTTATAGTGTCCAATATGCATCTTCCGAATTTTCTTTTTTGCTTCTTTAATTACGTCGTCCATTATTATTATGAATAACCTTGGACTGAGCACCCCTCCTTGTCTGAGTCCGTCGTTGATTTGGAAATCTTCTGATTGCATATTGTCTTTCCTCACGTAATTTCTGTTGTTTTCATATAAACTTCTTATTCCCCTTATCAGTTTTGTCTGTACGCCTCTTTCTTCTAAGCTTCTCCATATTAGTTTTTGTGGTACTCTGTCGAATGCTTTTTCTAGATCGAGGAATGCTAAGTATAACGGTGTTCTTTTTGCTCTTGTTTTCTCAATTAACTGTTTTATTGTAAATATATGATCTTGGGTGCTACGTCCTTTCCTAAATCCGCTCTGGGCTTCTTCTAGCTGGTGTTCTGTTACTTTTCTTAATCTCCTCTCCATTATTCCTTCATATATTTTTGCAATTGTACTTAGCAAAGTAATACCTCTGTAATTAGTACATTCTCTACTGTCTCCCTTATTCTTGTATATCGGTACTACAATCCCTATCTTCCAGTCGTCCGGTACTTTTCCTTCGTTCCAGGCTTTTTGGAAAATTTCTGTTAACATTTCTTTTCCGTTATGTCCAAGATTTTTTAGCATTGCAGGAGTTATTTTGTCATGTCCAGCTGATTTCCCTTTTTTGATGGAGTTTATTATTTCTGATACTTCTTCTATTTTAATCCGATCTTCCTCCTTGTCATCTTGAGCGAAATAAGTATTTTGTTCCTCTCGGCTGGTCTCCAGTTCTTCGTTATATAGTAGGTCCTGGAAATGCTCTTTCCACCTATCCATTATTTTTTTACCGTCTGTTATTATTTTGCCATCCTTGCCTTTTACCTGTTTTATTTCTAACTGCTTACTGTGTCTTAGATTTCTCAGGACTTTGTAGAAAAGTTTTTGATTTTCTTTGCTATCTTCTTCCATTTTCTTCCCAAATTCTTCCCAACTTTGTTTCTTTGCATCTTGTACCATTATTTTTAATTTTATCCTTTGCTGTTTATATTCATCATAACTTTCTTCAGTTTTCCGCGTTAGGTATTCCTTCCATTCTTCTTTTTTCTTTTTTACTTCTTCTTTAATTTCATGACTCCACCATTTTGTTTGCTTCCTGTTTTTATTGATAATTATTGTTCCGCATGATTCTTTTGCCTGGGATAATAAGATTTCTTTGAATTTTTCCCACAGTTCTTCAACGTTCTTACTTCTCCAATTTTCCGCCTCAAGGCCTATTGTTATTTCGACCTTATTCTTATAATTTTCTGCTGTTTCCTTGTCTGCCAATTTGTACGTTTTAATTACTTCCCCTGATTTCTTGTGTTTTGTATTTGTCTTTAGTTCGTCCTGCGCTGATGTACGGATTCTCATTTTTGATGTTAAAAGGTAATGATCGCTATATATTTCTGCACCTCGTTTAACTCTTACGTCTAGTACTTCGGTTCTATGTGTTTTATTTATTAATACATAATCAATTACTGATTTTTCATTACGGCTTTTCACCTCTCTTGTATACATATGTATATCTTTATGTTTGTAAAAAGAGTTCCCTATTATCAGATTATTCTGTATACAGAAGTTTATTAGTCGATTTCCATTATTGTTTCTGACATCTTCTCCATGTGGACCTAGTACTTCTAAAGCTTCGTTATTTTTTCTTCTTCCGACCCTACTATTTAGATCGCCCATAATTATCAGTCTATCTCTTACATTTTCAATCAACTCGGTGAGATCTTGCCAGAATTCATCTTTTCTATCCGTCTTTTCGACTTCACTTGGACCATAAACTATTACTAAGGTCGTGCTTTGTTCGTCTAATTGTAGTTCTATTTTTAGAATTTTCTCTGAAACAAATTCCCAATTTTTTAGGAATTTAACACATTCTTTTTTAATTATGCACCCTACCCCTTCTCTTGCTCTACTTTCAAGATCTACTCCACTAAAAAGCAGTACATGCCCCTTTTCCAATTCCGATATTCCTTTTCCTTTTTTCTTTGTTTCGCATACTGCCAATATATCCAATTCTTCTCTTTCAAATTCCTGTATCAATTCTTGTTCCTTTCCACTAATACTTCTTACATTCCAGGTTGCCATTTTCCAAGTTCTTTCATTTATGGTGTGTTTCTTTCCCATCTTTTCCTTTTTAATTTTCTCCGTGTTTTCCGTTTGCGTGTCCGTTTCTTTTGCCTTGTTCGTTATCTTTCTGTCCTTCCTTTTGTTTGCTATTAGTTTTTTGATTGACTTATTTCTAATTTTCCATACCGTTTATTCCACTTCCATTCGACCCCTTCCATAATTAGTTTATTATAACCAATCCTTACTTCCTTTCCATTTCTCCTTTCTTCATGTGCCTTTTCCCTTATCTGTTTTTGAATGTATCTTTCGTTCTTCGTTAAGTCGTTATTAATAAAGATGCGTTCTTCCCTTATTCTCTTCAACTTGTTCTTATTTTCCATTAACTTCATTTTATCCTCTGGACTCTCTAATTCCACTAGACACAACTTATCTCCTATTTTATGAGCCGTTTTTATTTGGACTTTTATTTCCAAATGTTTCTCTATCATGTTACTTACTGCACCTTTTAGGATGTTGGGTTGGATACTCTCAGTTTCTAGTCCTGCTACAACTACGTTATTCTTTCTTTTGTCCTTTTCAAGTTTTTCAATAGATTCTCTCAGGTCTATCATTTCTTTTCTGATTATTTCGTTTTCATTTTTAATATTGACTTGCTCCTTTTTAAGGGTTTCATTTTCCTTTTTCAGCCTTTTTATATCTTCCTTGTATTCCCGATTTTCTACTCTTATTTGCTGTATTTCCTTTTTCAAATCTTGTACCACTCCTAGTATTAGATCTAATTTATCATCATTACTTTTCTGTGTTTTCGCTGGAGTTCTCATTGTTTTCCTAGATTTGATAAATACTTCACCTCCTCCCTCTGCCCCTGTCCTCTTTGTTCCCTCATCAGTCGAATATTCTTCACTATTCATTTTTTTTTTTTTTTTTTTTTCTATTTGCAATGTCGTTTCCTACGAAAAAAAATTATTGCCCGCCACTGATTATTCGCGCACGCGCTCTGCACTGCTTCCCGGATCAACTCCTCGAAGGTCACACTGCAGTTTTCCCACCTTTAACCTAACCTCACTTAAGTATTATTGTATCTTAAGTTATTTAATTATTAACGGCCACTATCTAATAACCAATAATGTTCTCTTGCTCACCAGAGTTCCACTCACTACAGATTCACCTCATATGCACTTTATACTCAATATTGTCCACAATTTGGATTAAATATTGGAGCACAAAATTCACACTTTTAATACAACACAGTGGCGCGAATCAAACCTACATATTATATATTATATCCATTTTATTTAATAAAAATTAAAAAAATAATTGAAATTGTACCACAATTTTGTTATAGTGCATCTTTGATTAAAAAAATCGTGATTATAATGTTTAAAATAAAATTATTGGTAGTACTAGTTTCTTATTTTTGTATTGTTGGAATCACTGAACATCATTTGTGTTGGCGACATTTTTAGCCCCAGCATGGCCGCCGTTGCGCTACTTTGTATAATATAGTGACTTTAGTTTAAACTATTCCCTCTCACGCTCTGATTGTTCAAAAGTCACGAGATAACCTTTACTTTAATAATCTTGGCTTTCATATGCACAGTATCGAAGGTCCAGAAATAAAACTAACCTTCTCTGCCCTTAAGCACTTAGGCGTTGATATCTTTTTATGAGGCAAAAAACAGAAGCTTTGAGTATTTTAGCCGATTCTTCATTGACCATAATTGGGATGTGATCGAAAATGCAGCGTATTACTTTGTTTTCAAACAATGTGAGGTTTTGTGGGTTCAGTTTTATAAATATGTTCTTTTACCAACGAATTAATTTATAAAATAATGAACATTTATGAAATAATAAACCTCAATTTAATTTTAAGGAAAATAGATTACTTCTGGGGAATATATTAAGAGTACACTAATCCCCAGAAAATTTCCACTTAAAATTTATATAACCCATATTACAGGTCATTATCATATTTATGCAAATTTTATCCATCCTCTAAAGATTTCTACCTCTATGCAGCAAATAGTGTTATTGCTTTCTATGGAAAACATGATAGTAGGTGGAGCTGGACGCATGCGTGAGAATATTTAATGAATTTTCTATCTGATTTAATTAATAAGAAGAATCTATTACCGTTAGATTAAAGGAGTGCGGATTTAGAAGATATTTCAGAAGTCTGAATCAAGAATGTGTTATGGTAGTCGCTTCAAGTCCAATTTGTATTTTAAGAGTAATTACATTTTATGAGTTTTCTCACTGTTTTTTTCTTGGGAGGCTCAGGAGCATTGGTGCACCCAGGAATTTGGGGGAGGGGGCCCGGAAGACAAAATAATTTAAATTATTCTGATTTCTAAAAATGATGTCTTAAAAAAAAGCTCCTCGCTTCTGAAATATAAGTGATGACTTAAAAAAAAATCTGTGGCCACCACAGGACCTACCGCCATCATAAAGTACTTATATAAAATACATTCTAGCAGCAGAGCAGAAATAACTTGGCCTAATATTTTCTAACGGAGCTATTATTTATCATGACCATGGAAACGTTACATATAAGTATGAAAAAATTGAGACAAAAAATTTCGATTTATCAAAAAACGTTTCAAATAAAAGTTATTAAATATTGCTTTTATAGCAACTTTTGTTCAATAAATTTTTTCGAAATACTTTTCTGTTGTGAAATATTCACAAAAATCTTAAAATCAACATGAGTAAACTCCCATTTATAGTCAACCGATTTTTACCAAAAGTTGATCAACTCGTGTCATTGATGGCAGAAGCTTAAATATGAAGTTTCATAAAAATCCTTTCAGCCGAATTTGCTCTGCACGTGTACACAGACAGACGGTCAGACGGACAGACAGACGGACAGACAGACGGACAGACAGACGGACAGACAGACGGACGGACAGACAGACGGACAGACAGATGGACGACAGACAGACGGACGGACAGACAGACCGACAGACATCATGCTAAAAATAGTTAAAACAGTAGAATAGTATTTAACGTCCAATTTTGTATAATGGTAGAATTAGGAAATAATTTCATTCAGCTTTTTGGTGAAACGTTGTGTTGTTTAAAATAAACGCTACTTGTCCAAAAAGCTGAATGAAATTATTTCCTAACTCTACCATAATAGTCAAAACGTTATGTAGGGACTTCAATTCGTGGAGATCCATCGAAATCTCGAAATGTCAAAATCGGTATGATCACAATACCTCCATTATATATGTTGGCGGTCGGTAAAATGTCCTCATCTGTCTATTTTTTTACAATTTTGTATTCTATAGGAAATATTGTTTGATACAATAAATTTATTATTATATATTATTATTATTTACCATGGTGATAAAAAATAATGAATTGCGACAAGTTTAACGACAAGATTTTAAAGATAAAAACTTGATAAAAACTTGATAATAATGAAGAATCACGCTCTACTTCTAACTAATCTTTTTTGTAATAATAATAATTTTGTTTAATATAACTTGTATTAATAATAACAAAGTTGTATTAATATATATTTATAATAATATAATACACAATTTTGTATTCTATAGGAAATATTATTTGAACAATATTATAACACCCTACAAAAAAGTCCCGTTTTTGTTCTAAAGAATTGTGGTCAGCCTGTACAAACAGGAAGAAGTTCCTAGTCGACAGAAGAAGTAAAAGAATGCAATGTTCCTCAGAATTATTTTAGACTGTGCTACGAGGTGCTAAAATTTCATCGCCAATAATTTAACAGAATTTAAGAACTGCATATTTGTTTATTGCACAAATGATAGATGGCTTGAAGAAATTTTAAAAACGAAATCTGATATCTGAGCACAAAACACATCGGCACAAAGATAATAAGACCAATTACTCGAGTATTTGGTTTTTGCGATTCGGAGCGCTGACTCTGTGATAACAATCTGTGCACTCGGCACATCGCGTTGATTGAGTAAGTCTGAGAGCAACAGTGACATGCTCAGTTACTTTTACTGAGAAGGTGGTCCCATTTCTTATTTACTTCCATGCTCTCGGTGACCTGCAGGGTTCAAACTATTCACAACTGATAATTATTACTCTTTACAACCTTGTCAGGATCTTTATTAAAATTCGATATGACCAGCGCATGCTTTCCAAATTTACTTTGTATTTAAGTTATTTTTCAGTTAATGCAGATACAAAAAAGTTAGTTAGTTTCTTGTAAATTTTGAAGCACAGTAATAATGGCTGTTTTCACCCAACACAGTTCATTTGATTAAAATTAATATTAAATAAGAATGTATAATATAATATACAATTAAATTTATACATACAAGTAGACAAAAAATCTGATCAAATATGAATTGATTCGACAATTTGAGTAAATGTAGGATAATGGTGAGGCTGTAAAGTGTCCAATTACCATCTGACCAATTATCCACAAACTATAATACAGGCCTAAAGTTCGTTCTACATTATACTTTTTTGCGTAGTACTGACATAAAAAGTATAACGTGAAACACAATACTCCCTTTCAACTTTCAATGCTACACTACAAACTACACTATTTTCAAAACTACCTCCGGTCAAATTTTTGGATGACAGTTGTATACTTCTCAATCGTACCAACTACCAACTTTTCAGGTTTTGTTTACAACTTAACTTTTAGAAGTTTATTAAGTTGATAAGAACATATAACTGTTCTTTAGAACATATAATTAAATATAAACTTAACACAATTAAACAATATTTATAAATTGGGAACTAGAATTGGTTCTATAACCAAATTTTTGACTATCACCTGAACCTAGAATTTTTTAAGTTGGCAGTGAATAGTATCACAAAGTAATAAAAGATGGAAGGTATCGCTGTCTCTTATTTTTTCCCCCCACTATATTCTGTAGTATCAAAAGTTGAAATGACGTCAGAGTTGGATAGTATTGAAAAAAGTATAATGTAGAACGGACTTTACTTCTCTTCGTTAACCTCGAATTGCACGTAGTCAGTCAAAATGTCTGACACAGTCAAATAACGGTCTCACGTCTCACAAATAGTTTTTCACCTCAATGGAAGTGCAATTGATGTATCCACAAATAATAGCCTATACAAAGACTTGATGATAGTTTCTTCTCTGTGGCCAACATTGCAGGGAAAACCCCACGGTTTAATATCTCCCTTAATCTGTCTCAACTTTTCTTTCTGTACGCTATTCCACTCACGTTACCATTCATACCACAAAAAAAAAAACAATACCGTGAATTTTCATTATATCGTGTATATAATTTTCATTTCTATAACTACCGTTGATTACTATATTAATAAGAAAATAATTTTAACTGAATTATCTGTCTCATTTTGTAATACGGAACTAACAGTGAAAGTTCATTTTATATGTTGTATATTGACAATACATTTATAATATTGTCATAGTATTGGTTCACACGGATACGCCAAAGTCTCTACACCACAACAGTCACCAAAGTAACCAGATCTAGTTTCGTATTACAAATTGAGACGGATTATACATCTAAATACTCAATAGATTCTGGTGTTGGTACCACAAAATCCACTGAGTTGCCGCTATATTTCCTGATGATACATTCATTCGTAATTGTAGAAGCAGAACTTCTATTTAGAATTAATTTATAATGTCAATACAATTCAGAAATACATATTTTAATTATAGAAAAATCAGCTGTGGCCACCACAGGACCGACCGCCATCATGAAGTACTTATATAAATTACATTCTAGCAGCAGAGTAGAAATAACTTGACCTAATATTTTCTAACAGAGATATTATTTATCATGACCATGGAAACGTTACATATAAATATAAGTATAACATAACCTCTCTTCAACCCCGATAAATAATAAGCACAGGCCCAGTGAACACTTCGCTGGGCCTGTCCTGTTTGTGTTCCGAACAAAATAAAATAAAATAAAATAAAATAAAATATGAAAATATTTCGAAAAATTTTACAGAAATTATTCTAAATTTTTCGTTTTATCAAAAAACGTCTCAAATAAAAGTTATTAGTTATTGCTTTTATAGCAACTTTTGTTTAATAATTTTTTTCGAGATATTTTTCTGTTGTGAAATATTCGCAAAAATCTTAAAATCGCCACGAGTAAACTCCCATTTTTAGTCAACCGATTTTTACCAAAGTTGATCAACTCGTGCCATTGATGGCAAAAGCTTAAATATGAAGTTTCATAAAAATCCTTTCAGCCGAATTTGCTGTGCACGTGTACACAGACAGACGGACAGACAGACGGACGGACAGACCGACAGACATCATGCTAAAAATAGACAAAACGTTATGTAGGGACCTCAATTCGTGGAGATCCATCGAAATCTCGAAACGTCAAAATTGGTATGATCACAATCCTTATATATGTTGGCGGTCGGTAAAAAGGCAAAAACATTTATATGTATTTATTGTCACAAAAACATATTATTTATTAGTATTTTTGGCAACATCATAAAAACCATAGTAACATTAGTACAAATTATTGAAATAGTTTACAAAGTTGTTATAACTTTAACAGTAATATGTCCGATTTTTATTGCCATGTACATGAATACGTACACCCCTAAGGGACGATTATGAATAAACAAATATGTTGGTTAGGTGAGGATGAATCGACAATACATACGAATATTTTAACGAACAACCTGGAACATAGTCGTACGCTGTCCACCGCTTATCGATCCTTTCGTGGTACATGAAACTGATGATTGGAAAACCATATTATTGCTCATTTCTGATCATTCATATTTGTTTATGTTCGTTTTAGATAGTTAATATTCGTTGGTGTTTTGTATTCGTTCATGTTCAATGTGTGTTCGCGTTCTTCAGATGCGCTTGCTCCAATCTGTATACAGCGTGTGAGATAGCAATTTACCTTTTGTGCCAAACTTGTGTATTGAATGACGAAGATTTTTCCAAAAATGATTGATCCAAAAAACTGTGTTGATTAGTTCAAGTACATATGGAAAGTGTCAAGTGTTTATTATTTGTACTTGAATCGGAATGTTAAAAGCATTCCATACCTTGTCACTGGTTAGGATTCTAGCTGCTGTTCAAACGTGACTGGCATCCCACTCCCTATACATTTCAATCATCTGTGTTCGCCAATCTATCCTACTTTAACACACTATGTCCATACGGTACCATCTTTTTCTAGATATCGATTATTAACGCGCCTGTGCTTATTATTTATCGGGGTTGAAGAGAGGTTATGTTATCATTTGAATGTGTTGATAAGGGGAGCTAATTATTTTGTAGACAAATGAAGGTACTTACGTAACAAATAGTTCAGGTTTTAAATGGAAGTTTTTTAATAGTTATTTAACGACTTTTTTTGAAACTTGATTTTATAAGTGAGATAATAGGTTAAAAGCACTATTAGAGTATCTAATTTTTTACTTTTCTATCCATAAATAGGTAATAAATAGAATAAATCGATTTAAATATTTCTAATGATATTGTTCTGACATGTTCTAATGAGTTGTAGTCATGAACGGATTTAGGTTGTGGTGAGCGAGGCATTCGCCTGGGGCGTATAATAATAATAATAATAATATTTATTTCATGCTAGACATCTTACGACGTTTACATTTGTCAGTACATATATGATAAATTCAATGAACAAAAGAAGAAATGTATTTGAAAACATGAAAAATGAAAATACAATATTAAATATGATAGAAAAGAGAGAGAAAAAAAATATATATATATATAAAATTAACAAAGGTAGAGCAAAAAAACAACAGCTTACATGTTAGATGTAGGAACTGAAATTAATTTTGAAAAAATCGTCCGAATTGTAGACAATTCTCAAAAATAATTTTTTTTATTTTGGACTTAAATAACCTAATTGACAAATTTTTTAATGAAGCTGGTAAGTAGTTAAAGAACGTGGCTGCCAAAAAATACCATTCCTAGATTTAGACAATCTAAGTCATGGTAGTCTGATGTTGCCAGCAGAACGAATATTGTAAACATGTCTAGAGGATACGGTTACAAATTTGTTCGGGTTTTCTTTAACGTATACCAGACAAGCATAAACAAAAAGACTATAAAAAGACAAAATGTTACATTTCCTAAAGAGCTCTCGGCAGTGGTGCCTGTTAGGAACATTGTTCAGGATTCATACAGCACGTTTTTGGAGTAAGAAAATATAGTTGGTAAGGACGCAAGGTAGAGTTGAGAGGGTTCAAAAATCACTCTGTCTTGGTCTTCACTTCGATCTGTCTTCTTTTTTCACCAAGTATGGGGGCGCATGACTTGTACTTTTCTTTGGGCGCAGAAATACCTTGGTTCTACTGTTTGCAAAGGTCCCATGGTAAGACGATTGCCTGCGGAACATAGAGAAGCAGGATTAAATCCTGGACACCACTTTTTCACCTTCCAATATGTACTGTGAAACCAGCTAAGGGTCGATACAGCTCGAAGTATTAAATGTTTAAAATTAGTTAAACACTACTTAAAATGATTACCTGGACAAGGATAAGAGGACTGACCAAAACGTTACTATGACCCAAAAAGGCAGAGAATAATAAAAAAATCAGCTGTGGCCACCACAGGACCGACCGCCATCGTAAAGTACTCGTATAAAATACATTCTAGCAGCAGAGTAGAAATAACTAGGCCTAATATTTTCTAACAGAGATATTATTTGTCATGACCATGGAAACGTTACATAAAAGTATGAAAAAATTGAGAAAAAAATTTAGAAAAATTTGTCGAAATTTTTCGTTTTATCAAAAAACGTCTCAAATAAAAGTTATTAGTTATTGCATTTATAGCAACTTTTGTTCAATAATTTTTTTCGAAATATTTTTCTGTTTCTAAATATTCGCAAAAATCTTAAAATCGACACTAGTAAACTCCCATTTCTAGTCAACCGATTTTTACCAAAAGTTGATCAACTCGTGTCATTGATGTCAAAAGCTTAAATATGCAGTTTCATAAAAATCCTTTCAGCCTAATTTGCTCTGCACGTGTACACAGACGGACAGACGGACAGACAGACAGACGGACAGACAGACAGACCGACAGACATCATGCTAAAAATAGTCAAAACGTTATGTAGGGACCTCAATTCATGGAGATCCATCGAAATATTGAAATGTCAAAATCGGTATGATCACAATACCTCCCTTATATATGTTGACGGTCGGTAAAAAGCCTGATTTGCACTGCTCAACAAGAGCACTAGAAGCGTTGGGGGGGGGGGGAGATGTAAGGTGTAAACCAGGCACGGCGATACAGCAACACAAAAGTCAACCTGTCTGATAGTGCCCAAAGATGAAGAAAAAGAAGAAAATTTTAGGTTGAGTAGACCTCAGGGTTGACTGCACAATATCGGAAGATGATAATTCCGAAGTAGAGGGTTTTAAAACCGCGTCTTACAACAGAACCACGCCAACACGGAATAATTTTAAAATTAAATAAATATATTTGCTTATGTATTATCGATATTAATTAACTGTGAATAAAATTGTATGGGAACGTGCATCCACAACCCATCCAGTGACGAAGTATGAAGAAGAGTATTAGGGGTACAAACGAAACAATAATACATTCATTGAAGTCGTCGATTGCCGAATAAATGATGTAACTGATACTTGATTTCATGAAATACCTTTTATGATTTCAAGTGCTGACTGTACAATTTATCGGCGGAAAGAATGTTTTAATTGTAAGATCGAAATCTGGAGTGGTTCAATATTTATTCGCTAAGCAATGAATCACATATTACCGTTATTTCTGACTTATGAATGAGCTATTCATACATACTCATAATCTTATATTACTATAGTATATTTATTTTTCCTCACAAGAAGCAAAATCTTCTAAATATCTAAAATAATTTCGAGCTGGCAATTTTTTGACAAAAATATATTGTATATATGTTAGAGATGTGCCAGATATCTGTATCCGTATCCGCGAATATCCGCAAAAAAAGTTGATTTTGTTGCAGATATTATACGGCTATTTAATTATATTGTATTATGAATATATATATATATATATATACATACATACAGACACCGGCAAATTAAAAGGAACAGATTGAAAATTTTGTTTTTTTTTTTAAATTTTATTATTGTGTAGCCTATATCTAGATTACTTTGAATGCTCCACTAAACCGTAGGGAAAGATTGTATCGACGCCAAGGAGAACAAAATGCACCATTTAATTTCTATTACTGCATCTTTTGGTGGAGGTTCAATTATGGTGTGGGGTGGAATATGTTTGGGAACTCGCACAGACTTAGTGGTGATGGCGGAGCGTTAACTGCAGATAGATACATCAAAGATATTCTTCAAGACCATGCTGACCTTTTGCTCCATATATCGGATAAAATGTCACCCTAATGCTGAATTGGCTAGATCTCATTTGTTGTTACATTAGTGTTTTGTTACATTACACCGGTCAACAGGAATTTTGAGTCTGGGTTCTGCATATCTGATTTTTATATCTTCCACATTATTAATTAAAGAAAAATTAGTTTTACCCGAAAAAGTTTGCTTTTGTAGCTAACAGAATGAAATTACGGATTTAAAGAAAATTTCCCTTTTTTCAGACCTTTATTGTATGTAAAAACAATGCAGACTTTTGTTATGAATTTGAATCAGTTTTATTTACAAGAAAACTATTCGAAACAAACAACTACTGTAACAGAATACATAAAAATGTTTAGAAATGATTATTTTTCGTATTTCTTCTGTGATTGTATGGACTTTCTCGTATTAGACCCAAATATAGTCCCCCATCATACTATCATTGTATTGCCCCTGATAACGAGGTTCAAAGTCCATCACGTCTTGATGAAAACGTTCACCTTGTTCTTCCGAATAGGCTCCCATGTTATCTTTAAATTGGTCCAAGTACGCATGTAACATATGCACTTTAAAGGACATACTGCAACCCATGAGTTTAAAGTTATCAAATATAGTTGCAATAAGCTCTTTTTAATTGTCTGCTCTGTTGTTTCCGAGAAAACCATGAACCACTGCTTTCAGGCTTTCCTTTCATGAGTATTGAGTATCTGTGAAAATTCGTCACTGGCCATTATTTTCTTTATTTGTGGTCCGACAAAAATAAAGGTAGCAAGGATATTTAGTATAACCGCCAATGCAAGGCGGTCAGAATCTCATGCATTCCTTCTGACTGGCGTCTTTTCATAGACAGTTCAACAAAAAGTTTAAAAGCTGTCCTTCTTCACAATGGAAATAAATTTCCAACTCTTCCTTTGGCTCATTCCGTAATGCTCAAAGAAAATTACGAAAGTGTGAAAATGGTGCTTGAGAGTTTAAAGTATGATGAGTATACCGGGCCAATGATACGGGATTTTAAGGTGGTTGGATTTCTGATGGGATGCATTCCCACCAGAAATCCAACCATTCTTTTGTTTTGATAAATTCACCGCAAATATAGCAGGATGAGTCTACCTCGTGTTTACAACTTTTTGACGCCATTTTTGGATCTGCCGCCACACAAAATGCGTTGTATCGCTGCAATGCGCATGCGCATACTGACTATGAACCACGTAAGTAAAATGCCACTTGCTTTCCACTCTCTCGTCCCCACCCTTACTTAATATAACGCGCTTCTCCTTATATGGTCATAAAAATAAATAAATATATATTGATCGTTGTAAAATGTACAAAAGCAAAGTTTTTCAAAAACAAACGAAGGTTTTAGTTATTTTTCGATATAAAGAATCAGAAAACAGTCAAAATAAAGACTCAAAAAAAAAATTTTTTTTTGTTGACATGTGTTATTTTAAAAAAACTCTAATTGTTAACTTTTTGTTTACATTTTATAATTTAGTGGTTATGTGTGCAAATTTTAACATGAGGTTTAAGACATACCTTCATAAAAATTACAAAGTCAACTAGATTTTTTTAATGAATGTAAAATATTAAAATCAAACTAATATCTTTGAAATTATTTTGCAATGGTCCAATATTAATGCAGACACCTTTATTTTGGACGTTTGCCATTGCTGATAGTACTAGGCTAGAATAGTACAATATAATGAGTATTAGTATCAAAAAGATATAATACTTCAAGAGTAAAATAAAAAATTCGGACGTTTCGGAAACTGCTCAACAATCTGTTTCAAAACTGTTTTAAAATCAAACTATTAAACTTACCGAAAAATAAGGTCCCAAATTTCGGCCCTCAGCAAACTAGACAATCTAAAATCCGAACTTTTGTAAAATAGCAAACCTTTGTGAATTTCACTCCTTATTATTTTCTCCGTATTAGAGAATTCCAGTTGAAAGTTCTGAGGAGCTTTGTTGCAATTCTGCTCTTTATCTCTTACCATTTTGTCTTCTGTCATCCTAATTACTTGACCTATCTACTATAATCGTCTACCTGTCCTTTTGTATGTCATACTTGATAAAAAATATCTATAATTATTTATATATAAAAAATATTTTATTGCATTTCAATTTATATATTAAAATAATTATTTTGACAATAAATCTGAAATAAAAATTTAAGAGCTTATAAATATAGCTTTTATAGTTTAAAACTATTTATTTTTGAAAATTATTTTCTCTGGAACTATTTTGATTAGTAGGATGGGCTACTTCACGCTGATTTTATGACCAATTATGTGTTGATATTAATGTAAAACGGAACATGTTTTACGATAAATTACATAAGAATTCTGATATTGCTTCAGATTTTAAATATGGTCCTTACTAATAATCAAAAACAATTAAAAACGACTAAAATTAATAGTTACAGTTTGGATATACATTAATGTTATAATTTATAATACGAACACATCGCATCGGTTTGAATATTTTATTTTTATATCAAGAAATTGTCGGTAATGTATAAATAATAAAATTAATAACTATTAAGACGACAAATTATAATCATGTAGTAATGGTAAAACTTTTTTTTTCTTTTCTGAAAATATTATTTTGTGAACAATATTCAAGATATTTCGTTTCTTTAATTCCGGAGAGTACATTGGCATTCTGAGAAACGGCTTTATTTATAATTGTAAAATGACGATGACTGTGACTGTGTATTTCATACATGATTTTTGGGTAGGCACGTAGGTCCAATTTCCTGCAGTTTGCACTACTTGTTGGTCAGTATGTGAATGCCATGACGATGAGGTTTCAATTTATACTTACCATTATCAGTGCTTCCGAAAATGTTACCGATATTTTCATTTACATTTAAAAATGTATCGATTTATGAAACCACAGTATTAAATAATTTTGTTTAATTATTAATATGAGATGTAAATAATTACTCATTAGCTAACTGATAATTTTACATTTATTTTGTAAGTGTCTTACATACTTTTTTATCTGATACGTTTAAATGTACAAAATTTCTAGAAACATATTTGTAGAACAATTTGTTTATTTACAAATATATAACAATTTTACCGACCGCCAACATATATAAGGGAGGTATTGTGATCATACCGATTTTGACATTTCGAGATTTCGATGGATCTCTATGAATTGATGCCCCTATATAACGTTTTGATTATTTTTAGCATGATGTCTGTTGGTCTGTCTGTCCGTCTGTCTGTGTATACGTACAGAGCAAATTCGGCTGAAATGATTTTTATGAAACTTCATATTTAAGTTTTTGCCATCAATGGCACGAGTTGATCAACTTTTGGTAAAAATCGGTTGACTAAAAATGGGAGTTTACTCGTGTCGATTTTAAGATTTTTGTGAATATTTCACAACAGAAAAATATTTCGAAAAAATTTATTGAACAAAAGTTGCTATAAAAGCATTAATTAATAACTTTTATTTGAGACGTTTTTTGATAAAACGAAAAATTCCGAATAATTTTTGTAAAATTTTTCGAAATTTTTTCATACTTATATGGAACGTTTCCATGGTCATGATAAATAATATCTTTGTTAGAAAATATTAGGCCAAGTTATTTCTCTGCTGCTAGAATGTATTTTATATAAATACTTTATAATGGCGGTCGGTCCTGTGGTGGCCACAGCTGATTTTTTTACAATTAAAAATATACTATGAACTGCAAGTTTTGATGTATAGACTGTTACTTATTTTATGTTACATAAAATTCAAAATTGAGATATTGGTAGCAGCATCTGCCTCTTTTATTTGTTACATGTATAAAATCATTACATTAATCTAAATCACGTTTTGTACCGTCTAAAAGAAGCAAACAAAAACAAAACCTTTTTTATTATTTTTAAAATTTAGTATGAACTAGGAATGACGAGAACTAGAATTCGAATAGAACTAGAATAATATTGAATCGGGTACCCCCAACAATTACCCGGATATTACCCACTACCCGTTAATTAATATATAAAAATGAAAAGTAAGTATACCAAAATTGATGTGAAGTGTGAAATTTGACACATTTCAGGGTTTTGTAGGTATTTAATAAGTGTAAGAAACCTACAGAATGCTGGATGTCTAAAAATATTTTTTTGATAAAAATTTTTTGAACATTTTTATTCGTTATTTGAGTATTAAGAGCATCCATTTAATTTTTTTAAACTAAATTTAAATAATAAGCCATTAATTAAAAGAATAATTAATTTCTCTCGTACGTTTCCGACTCAAATCAATGTACATTACCTATAATTTTTTCAAATTTTTGGCCAAAATCGTGTTAAGAGAAAAAAAAAAATAATAAAAAACAACTTTTCGTTCCATAATCTACATCTTACGAGCTTCCTTTCGATACCACACAATAAATTTTAAAAAAATAATATTTTTTTTCAACGACAAAAACCCCAACACGCCTTTGGGAGATAGGGTGAGGGCCAAAAGTTTTTTGGCATATAGTAAGCGAAAATCTCTTAAATTAATTTTTTCATTAAATACATATTTGTTTATATTTATTTCGTGATGGGGTTTTTAAAAACCCCATCATACCTCTTGGTATTTTTCCTATATGTGGGTCAAAGAGTAATATAAGCATGCCAAATTTCAACCTTCTATCTTAAGCTGTTTGGCTACAATTTCTACCGTACAGACAGACAGACACATGAGTGACTTTATAAGGGTTTTTTGGGTGTCATACCTACAAAACTCTAAAAATAAGCACAAGTGCATTATGGAATACGCATACTTAATTCCTACTACTGTAACCGAGAACAAAATAGTCACAGATAAATAAATACTCAAAATACCTCACACAATTACCTGTTAACCTTTATCTACCGAGCGTACAGTATACTGTACGCTAATAGTATTCGTTGTTAGCCGAACGTACAGTTTAGTGTGCGAGGCTTGTTATTTTTATGTAACGCTTGCAAAATTAATTCCGGTCGGGAGGTAATACTTTGCGAACTAAATTACGTAAGATAAAGGTTAACTAGCAAAAAAAGCAAAGCAAAAAATTTGGAGTAAAATTTGGGGGGGCAGGAAATATTTTTTCATCGTTTAGATATGAAAAGACAATGACCTAAAAAAAAGGTCTGGCCAATGGTCTATAGTTACCAAGGCCAAAGAAAGAAGAAGACAAAAAAAAAAGGTCCTCACTATATTTTTTTCCAAGAAATTCTAGGGGGAGCAACTGGGGGCCAGAGCAACTTTTAGGGGGGCCGGGCCCCCGGACCCCCGCTAGCGCCGCCACTGTTTATAATTATCTATCTATCTATAAAATTGTATCTATCTGCCGGGATATAATATTTTTGTATTTCTAATTTCTAATAATATCTTTTTGTGAGTTAATACTTTTCTATAAGTATTCATATTCTGTTCCAACATTCACTTTCGATTACAGTTTACTTCCTCAGACATTCTGTAGTAACAATGGTGTCGTCTGTGTCCGCTTGATGGAACTAACAACATACAAACAAGATACAGGGTGTGCCTTGGTGTCCACAGCGAATTATAGTGGTTTGTGCACATCACATGTCTGCATGATTTGCATTACATCAGTATATGTGAAATTTGTTTTGTGCATTATAATACGTACTTACATAGAATAATAATGAACTGTTCATAGGGTTACCAAAGTTCAATAAGATGATGATAGGCTGACGACTTTTAAATATTTCAGATACGTGTTTGATGATGGAAATGCAACGTGTCGATGAACTAAAGTGTTTTATGTGTATTTTATTTGTTGACGTCACTTTATTACTTCAAACTTACTAACATAAATTGGTTGTTGGAATTTCTTGGGGAGTTAACTACGACCAAATCCTGATGTTACCTGTCAGGTCCCAGAATCTCTTTGATTGCATTTTTCTTTTATGATTTAGTTTCCAAATTCTCTAATAGCCAGCTTCTAAACAATTATTATATTTATTGTAGTATTTGTAATTTTTGTAATAAGTCCTGCCTGTATAAGAATAAAACAAAAATAACAAAATACATCCTTCCACTCTTCAGTTACTAATCTTCTACCAACTTTTGCGTATAAACTTTATTGTTCGTCGATATAACAAAATGTGTAATCAATAAAGTAAGAATTATATAACTTGGAATTTCATTCACCATTATGTCCTGTGGTTAATTTCGTTTAGCCTTAAAATTATGTATTTCTGAAATAGCATTAATAATTTGAATGTTTACTGTTTTTCATTCTCATATTTCAATAATTACCGACCACCAACATATATAAGGGAGGTATTGTGATCATACCGATTTTGACATTTCAAGATTTCGATAGATCGCCACAAATTGAGGTCCCTACAGAACGTTTTGACTATTTTTAGCATGATGTTTGTCGGTCTGTTTGTCTCTCTGTCTGTCTGTCGGTCTGTTTGTCGGTCCGTGTACACGTGCAGAGCAAATTCGGCTAAAAGGATTTTTATGAAACTTCATATTTTAGCTTTTGCCATCAATGGCACGAGTTGATCAACTTTTGGTAAAAATCGGTTGACTAAAAATGGGAGTTTACTCGTGTCGGTTTTAAGATTTTTGTAAATATTTCACAACAGAGTAATATTTCGAAAAAAAATACTTAACAAAAGTTGCTATAAAAAAAATAACTAACAACTTTTATTTGAGGTATGTTTTTGATAAAGCAGCATAAATTAAACAAGTACTTTGTGGTGGCGGTCGGTCCTGTGGTGGCCACAGCTGATTTTTTTTTCTATTGTTTTAAAAACGTTCACCGAACAAAACGTAATTCTAACATGTCTGTCATAACAAACGTTAAATTAACCCCACTATTAAGTTATACTGGAAACACACAGATTTGTTCAGTATACAGATTATTTTAGCACTGTAAAATCTGACTAAAACTTGGTATTTCCAACTTCTAGTTAAATATGAGTATCTAACTCTAGTTTGTTAACTTTTCTGGATCAAATACCTGGCAAATAACATTGTCTATTTCCAATAAGTTTAACCCGCTAGTTTATAAACTAAGACTTGGTACAGACAATCGAGCTCTTTATCAAGCTGGACAGGTTAGTTATTCTGTGAGACAAGTATTTTGTTTACGTAGTTGGTATTACTTGCTAAAATCCAAAGTGAGATATATGTATATTAAATGTAATATTTAAATTGAATAAATTATATATTCGAACGTTGAAACATATTTAAAGATTATTCTAATATAGGGTGACCATTCGTCCCGCATTTCGCGGGACGTCCCACATTTTGATTTGGTGTCCCTAGGGCCGAATTTTGCTCTGTACTTATATTTAGGAGGTGAATACCTTTTTTTTGCTCTTTACTTATATTTGGGAGGTGAGGACCATTTTTTTTGTTTGCTCTTCACTTATATTTCGGAAGTGACGACCTTATTTTTTGATCCGTCCCGCATTGCCTTCTCCAAGAAAATGGTCACCCTATTCTAACATCATCTTTATCAAAATAAAGAAACCAAAAATATAACGAATTGGAAGGTGACATAATTAATGTATCAACGTTTTCAAGCCGCATTAGGTCACCTTTGGAGTTGGTCCTGGACCTTCACTTTCTCGGAGTGAAGATGTCCGTACCCAATTTATCATCTGTACGATAGTGCGATAGTGATCAACACTATGGTTCGGTGAGACTACTGGGACGTTTATGTGCTATTAATAAGATACCCATAACCCATATTACTAAATAAAAATAATCTTTATACTTATAGACTTATCAAATGTTAAAAGCAATTTAAAGTTCTCGAATTTTGTTCATTTAGATTTGCTGTATTATATTTCACAGATAGTTCTCTGTGAAATTCTTATATATTTAAAATCCGGAAAAGAGATTGACTTATTCCACCTTTGCATTTAATATATTTGTTTTTCTAGTTTGTGTTTCCTTATGCAGTCAGTTTTTTTGAAAATGTGACACAACTTTGGGTTTGATCCCCTCAATTCAATCCTTCAACTATTGAACAGTTCTTAGAAATTCATGATCAAGGAACAAAAATAGAAAAAGTAATCAAATTCAAATTAGCAGAAATATAGTGCTGTATCACATAATGCTAACAAATGAATCAAAGGCAATGTACTCGACCAGAAAATAATCGAGTTTCAAATTGAAATCACGGCGAGGACAAACTAGAAACGATAATACAGTATTGTTCAGTTCAATATTGGTAACTAACTATGGACACGCTAATTATCCTGTTCAAGTAACCATGGAATATAAAATGGGCCGGTCCGTTCCTGAACTGTTAAAACTGGTGGAAACTTCTTGTTGCTATAATTACACTTGAGGTGTTGTACTAAATAGGAACTTTACAACCGAATTCATTGCATTTTCTTGAACCAGTCACTGGAAAAGTTCCGGTTTTTAATTACTGTTTACTTATTAAATTCAAGTTAAATTTTTAGTCAGTATTAAAATACCAAATTCGATTATCACATGAAGTGAAATTGATGTTTCCGTGAAAAATAAGTTTACAGTAGTGAATTAAGGAATTAATTCTATAAAATGGAGTATTTGATAATATTAATTCATTAGTTTCTATTTCGGGATACCTGTAGGTAGAATGGTATATTTAATAATTAGATCTGTAGATGTTTTTACTTGCCCGACCTTAATATATAAGGGGCAAGTATTGTAATCGCGAAAATTTTCGATGTCGAGATTTTGACTGATGACCACGTTTCATGGTCCAGGGAATCCAAAAAACCTATTTTCCAAGTGCCGTCCGTATGTGTGTCTGTGTGTATACACGATAACTCAAAGACGGTTTAACTTAAAGAGCTAGTTCTGGTACTAAAAAATTCTCCTAATAATTGGGAAGTACCCTATTGTTTTTTATTAAAATCCGAAACCGGAAACGGAAGTAATTAAACTTTAAAATTTAAAAAAATTCGTAACTAGTAAACCAAGCCTTGGACAAAAAATTGTATAGGACATAATTTGATGTATTTTTGAAGATTTACCTAAATCTACTATTAATTTTTTTTTAAATATTTTTTTTTTAAATTTTTTATTTTATTATTATTTTTTTTATGGGAGGGCAAGTCTAGCGGAGGTCTCCCTTCGCCACTGGTTATAATTAAGATTATGAATAAGAATTTAACGAACAGTAAATATTAATAACAAATACCTACCGATAAACTTAATCTTCATGGTACAAGTGGGTAAGCACGCATTCAGGATTTATTTTTAGGGGGTCTTAGATTTTGAGAAATACAAAAATTTTAAAATGAAACGATGGAAGTGGTCCGCGAACGGATTTTTGGCCTGCTTCCATCTTTGAAATATTAACAAAAACATTTTTTTTAGTGCTGGGATTGGGGGGCTTTAGCTCAGAACAACAGAACACAGAATTAAGTTTGTGGTGCTTATCATGGGCGTTGTAGGCGGAACGACGGCGTCCTTCAAGCACATAATTCTTGCCTGCAGATCAGTTTCCAATCCCTTGAGTGCAAAAAGCACTTTCTTGTTTCTCTACGAACTTTGAAGACACACGGCGTAATGCACTAGCCGCTGCCAGGGTCTGAAATGTGGCAATGTGTATTTTTCCCCGTAAAATATTCGCGTATTACGTGCTACCTCGTGGTAAGGCAGAAATGCAGTGCTTGGCGGAGAATGGTTTAAGACCTAAACCACTACCACCTGTATATATAGATTAAGGTATTTAATGTATTTGAAAAATAATCTGCACTAAATATTATTAATAATAATCCATAATAATAATGAAAATAGGCACTTATTGCTATCGTGTAACATGTCAGCGGTGTTACATTAAACAACGAGTACGCATATCTATTTTGCGGTAGGGGTACCGTGTTTTTTGTATTCCAATCCTCTCTGTGTTTCATGCGTGTTAAAAAAGCATTGCGTTGATGATATATTTAGTTTTATTGTTGGACAATAGATCCACATATTGTTTTCTATAATTATTTGCCAATACACTGAGTTGAGTCCTCTGTATGTCATGAATTCATGTGATTAAACTAAACAATAAATTGCCAATAAAAGTGCTAACTTACAAAATTATACTATTAATAATTTATTGAATTTTTGATTTTTTTCCAAAAATGAAATAAATATTTTGCATGTGGTTACGTAGTCGCGAGAGCAGGGATAATGCTGGGCAATGAGCACTGGTGTAAGCCGGGACGAGGCGAGTAAACCGAAGCCGATCGCTCCAAAGAAGCTGGTCTGGTCGCATTCCCTGTTCACCATCCGGCTTTAGTGCCGAAATCCGTACCAATACTCACCGATTATACTATACACAGATCCGGATTAGGAACAATTTAACCAATAATGCTTAGGTTTGGGTCAATTTTGACAAAATATGAAATATTAAATTCTGAAGGAATTGACTAGTATGATAATAATATTATTTGGTATAAAACGTAACATAATTTTTTAAAAGTTAGTTCACACTATTTAGTAAAATAAACTTTCTTTCTTAATTTTCTTAAAAGCGTTTGTCACATCAACATATATAGTACATTTTTATTCTACAATGAAATGTTTATTTTTGTTCAAGGTGAAATCGTAACACGAGAACCTTTGGACCGTGAAGTAAAGTCCGTTTATGATCTTATTGCTGAAACACGAGATCAGGGAACTCCATCAAGAAGTTCCAGGGTTTCAGTTCGTGTAACCATCTCCGATGTCAATGACAATGCTCCCGAAATAGTAGATCCACAAGAGGATGTTGTAAGCGTCAGAGAGGAACAACCACCTGGTACCGAAGTGGTTAAAGTCCGAGCAGTAGATGCTGATAATGGTTACAACGCATCAGTCACATATTCGATTCTTAAAGGAAGAGATTCTGATGGTTATGGAGTATTTACAATTGATCCTGTCACAGGAGCTATAAGAACTAAATCAGTACTAGATCATGAAGAAAGAGCTATTTACAGACTGGCTGTTGCTGCTACAGATAGTGGCAAACCTCCCAGGCAAACTGTCAGGTTATTGAGAGTTGAAGTTTTGGATCTGAATGATAACAGACCTACGTTTACTAGTTCCAGTTTGGTCTTCAAGGTATGTAATTGTCTGAATATTTTCAATGTATTCATAAAATGTCCAATCTATTTAATTTAACTTCACATATATAATCTTAAATCCTGCTTTATTCTCCAAAGGTATATCACGTTTCTTCTTGGTTATGGCTTTGTACCATTTCTATTAATTGCATATTTTTCTCTATTCAGTTTTCTCACTTCTAGCAGTTTGTGCTTTCCAAATTATTTTAACGGGTCCTTCATTAGAACGAATTGTCCAAACCATTTTATGCTTAACTTTGAGCTTTAACTTCAAGCTTTGTTTCACTTTTCCCTAATTAAGCCGTTATATTTATATTCTTTATTCCCTAGGCCTTGCGGCGTTCAGGGTATTAACCATTACAAAAAATAAAACAATAAATCCAACAATAAATACATAACAATCCAATACAATTAACAATGTTTTTTCTCTTTTCTGTCTACTTGCTCCAATGTCCTTCTTCCTGTTCTCCTTCTAGTTTCTCTCTCCGATCTCCTTCCTTCTTGCTTCCAGTTCTCTCGCCCATCTTTGATTTATTTTATTTTATTTCATTCTCTTCCCTTCCAACCATTTCTTCACCCTCCTCCTATCTCCCTTCCTTCCTCCCCATTTCTAGGTAACCTCATCCCCTTTCCTTCCTTCCATTTCTCCCCTTCTGCTTCCCATCGGGTCTCCTCCTTCTTTCCTTTACCCCTTCCTGTTATCCTTCCCCAGTCTCCATTCTTCTTGCCTCTAACTCCCTCGCCCACCTCTCCCCCCTTCCATCTACGTGCAACAGGTCTAATGTGCTCCCCGACCATACTGTCATCTCTCTACACCTCTTCGCGAGGTGCTCTATATCTTCCTCCTCCACCCCGCACATCCTGCACATCTTTTCCTCCTGTTTCCTCCACTATCTATTTCCTCTCTCTTCATTCCCGCACCTTAGCCTCGCAATCCTTCTAACTCTCCCTCCTAACCTTCCTCTTTCTCCCTTCAAGTAGTTTGGTACCCCTATAGTTCTGACCTCCTTATATCTCCCTGCGCTCCTTGATTTGTCTATTCTGGCTGTCCTTTCTTGCTCCCCCACTTCCTTAATTAAGCCGTTATATATGTACTCCAATTTAACTTCTGTATAACGCTATAATTTTTATATATATATATTGTTTGCATTCGTCAGTAATTATTAAGCAATATATTCCATTTGAGAAAAGGATTTGATATTGCTGTAACATTATTAACCCCAAATTATATTTAGTATTTATAAAAATATATGAAGTTATATGTCATCTTAAAGATTTGTTAGGTTTGCTGGGTTAAAAGTTATGATGTATTTGAATTTGACAAGTCTACTATATTTATTACAAAATATGTATGTTTATAGGTTCGTGAAGATGTCAAAGTCGGCCACATTGTAGGATCAGTAGCAACCTCCGACAATACAGATACTGAGAACTTGATCTCCGGAAATGGTGGCCACATCACTTACACCCTAACCTCCCTTATATCCGACCACATTTCCGGTGCTTTCGACATAGATCGCAGCACCGGTTCTCTGGTAGTCGCTCGCGAACTGGACAGGGAAACGCAATCCGAATACCGTTTAGAAGTGCGAGCTTTGGACACTAGCGCTATGAATAACCCACAAAGTAGTGCTGTTACTGTCAGAGTTGATATTATGGACGCTAATGACAATGCACCGAAATGGGGAAATGATCCCATTATTATACCCGTTAGTGAAGGTACAGAAATCGGAACATCTGTTTATAATTTTACAGCAACTGATTCTGACTCAGGACCGAATGGAGAGATACGATACAGTTTAGTGAAACATTTCCCTAATTCATCAGCTTTTACTGTCGATGCTTTGACTGGTACTCTAACACTTGCCTCACGACTAGATTATGAAACTTTACCTGAATATACTTTAATAGTGCGCGCAACTGATCAGTCAATTAATGCTTCAGAAAGATTGTCAACGTCAGTGACTGCACGAATTATTGTGACAGACTCAAATGATAACTATCCTAACTTTGTATTTCCAATTACTTCGTCTGTGATTTTAAGCGATAGTTTAACTGTTGGTATGGTAATAACTCATATCATGGCAGTTGACAGTGATAGTGGTGATAACGGAAGAGTTACTTACGTGATTTCTGGTGGTAATGATGACGGTAAATTTTCCCTCGGTTATGATACCGGTGTGTTAACGTTAGCTAAACCATTGATGTCCGCGGGTGATAAAGGATCTTATTCGTTGAATATTACTGCAAACGATCATGGAAATCCTACTAAGCAAGCACACACTATTTTGAAGTTGAGTGTAAGAGGAAGTGCCGAAAATCCACCAAGGTTTTTGAACAGTATTTATAATGTGAAGATAGCTGAAGACGTTCCGATTGGAAGTTTCGTTGTGAAAGTTGCAGCAAAGTCAGCTTTTTTGGAAAGAGGTAAGTCATTCTATATAATACATGATTCATATCAGCACCTCAGAGGTAAATTGTATTAAGTCGCAAATGATAAATTGCTCAGAAAATACGATTTAAGATTATTTACCGCCATGCGTTGATCGACTTGATACAGTTTTAAAGCAACGTATATTGAAACTGGCTAGAGCTATAGTTCCAAATTATTTTTCACTCGACAGACTATAAAGTATTGAGTCACTTGGCACTAAAATGTAACTTTTGATAAAAATGTGACTTGATACAGTTTACCTCCTAGGTGATGATATATTTTTTATTAAAAATAAATTACTGGCTTAGCAAAGTAAATGTAAGATATTTTACAAATATTTGACCATATTTTATTTTTGTATTTATAAATAACCCCCCCCCCCTCGCAAAAAGATTAGAATGCGCGACAGACGTATGGTCACCGTGCATATAACGCAGCCGGGTAACCCTTATCGTCTGTAACAAATAATTCTATAAAGCAAGAGCTATGAGTGAAAAATGATTTATAAAAACTAAAATTATATTTGTACAACTGTACTTCGTTAAAGAGGAAATTAAAATAAAGTCGGTAAGCTTTGAAATTAATTACAAAGTGTCAAAGCAAGTGCTACCAACACATAAAAAAACAAGCAAATCTATATACCATGAAAATTATAACACGGTTACATGCGCACCGAGCTATTTAAACAATAAAAATTATAATATAAACGATTTGTACATGGTATTTTAATTATTGAAGACATTAATCTCAAAGGTGACCCGATTTCAACTATATTTACATTTATATTAATATCTGACCATCGGCAATAAAATGAATATTCATATTTGTATTAAAGTTTGATAGATTGCTTTCTAGAGTAGGCTGGTGGATGATTAAAAAGAAATAGAAAGGTATCAGATTCTTGTCATTTCTTTTTCTAAAACAAAATGTATTAGTATATAGCTTTCGATAAATGCGTTACTAAATTTATTCTGATTATGATTGGTTTGGTAGTAGTGTAAAGGAAGAGTAGACTTGGATCTTAAACTTTCCCTGCATATACAGTCTCTCCTTGAAATTCGCGTGGGCTACGTTCCCGGGATTCTGGCGAATGTGGAAATCTGCGAATAACCATAAAATTTAGTTTCTTCGGTATGTATAACAGACGTTTAAAATGACAAATATTTACTGTACGAATGGCCGGTTTTACCATTAGGCGACTCTAGGCACCACTTTTACTTATGTGTATCATGTAAAAATTATCTTCTACTATTTTTTTATACCTTCACTGAATAACATTTAGAGGGCGCCGAATTATGTGGTGCCCAGGGGCCCCAAAGACCTCCGCACCGTCCCTGACTCTACGTACTGTACTGTACAGTACACAAATATAATAATGTATAGTGATACTCAAACCCGACATGAGGGGGGGGGGGGTAGCCGGGGAAAATTCCCAGGGCTCCCGGGTGTTTAGGGCCCCGGAGTCATGGGCATAGGCCCTAGTAACGGCCTGGCATCGGGGTAAGTGTCGGTAATTTTAATACGTAAAAATAATTGAAATAAAGGTGTTTATAGGTCCGGGCCCCAGACTCGATTTGACTACATATTTTGTTTACGTATTTACAGTAGGTGGCCAAATTATGAGGGACAGCACACCCCCCCCTGTAATTTTCAAGTTTAAATGCATTTTGTGAGAAAATAAATTGTTTTTAAATTATTTTTCTTCTATATTCTTGTTGCTGGTATCATTATTATTTTAAAAAGCGGGAGATCGCCAAAAAAATCATCACCACCAAGCGGCTATTTATAGAAACCCTTATCAGAGAGTGGCATCACAACCCCAAACTCCGACACAACGCAAAAGTCTGCATAGAAAGCATGCCCAAACGCCTGGAAGCCGCAATCGCAGCAAAGGGTGGCATTACAAAATATTAAGATTTTACTTAATTTGTTAAATTAACACTTTTTATACAAAAATAAATGATTATGAATAAGCAATTATGTCGTTTTATATTCTAAATAAAGCACTCTAATGAATAAAAATAAATACGAGACACAAAGCCACTTATTTCCTCATTAAATTCATTTGAAAATTACAGAAAATCTGCACTGTACCTAATAATTTGGCCACCCACTGTAGCTGCCATCAATATTTTTGGAGCCTTTGTGTCGTTTCTATATGTAGATTCCGCATGGACAATGGACTCATCTCGTAAACATACGTTATATGTTATAATAAAAAATAAATAAATAATAATAATAATAATAATAATAATAAGCTCTACTAGTCTCTAGTATGACGCGGCTCAAAAGGTTGCTGAATTTATTGGAATTACTCCTTCCCCACCTCGAGGTTACTGACAGCCACTAAGCCGGACATAACCCTCCTGGATATCGAGGCCAAACAGATGTTTGTGATCGAATTCTCAAGTCCAGCTGAGAAGAATATCTCTCTCAAGGAGGAGGAAAAAGAGGTCCAAGTATATGGACCTCTTGTCCGAGCTTAGAAAGCTGTATCCCGGGTATAAAGTTAAGCTTGTAGTCCTGATAATTGGTGTTTTGGGTGGTATGAAAACCTCCTATCGAAGGGAAATCGAGTCCATTCCCGTCTGCAGATCTTCTGCCAACTCTTTGATCTGTAGGATGCAGAAAGCAGTGCTGCTCGGGTCACTCCGCATTGTGCGGGCACTGGATCTAGCGTAATTTCCGCGGCTGCATATTGCCAGGGTTTGGGATGAAGTCGTGTGTATTTAGCTCCACTAGTCTCTAGTATGACGCGGCTTAAAAGGTTGCTGAAGTTTGAGATTAGTGGACGCTTGTCAAGACCTGACAAACCCCATAATAATAATAAAGAACAATATCTATCTACGCACAATTTTTTATCTAACTTCGCGCCCATAATTATCGTTTTCTTGTTGGTGGGCCGGAATTGATACAACATGTTCTATAATAGTCTATATCCATAAAATTTCCTTACGCGGTTTATTCCATTTTTTTCCTTAACACGTTCGCGGACAGTTTTGTACAATGAGATGTACCTAAAATGTCACTTTTTTAGATTTTTGTTTATAATAGGACATTTACTGTGGTGTGTTTGGTATGTTCCTGATAGGACAGTTTATACTAGTTTTCATATACTTAAATGGAATTAAAACCTGCCCCAGCCGTCATTTGTATATTTAAATAAAAAAGTAGGACGATTTAGACCGTCATGACCTGAGCTACGAAAAATATTCGACGGCTATAGCCGTACTGTCCGCGAACGTGTTAAGTAATAATAAGCGAGTCGGGTAGAAAATAAGGTTGGGAAGCACTGCTTTATAGCAATTCCTCATCATTCATCTCAGACTTGTTAGCATTATTTTTATTATTTAGTTCAACTATATTAATAAATTCAGTGCACAACAAAATTTTAAATTTCAAAAGCGCTAAAAAATATAATTTTAAAGTATACTACTATATGGATTATATAGGTACTTTTTTATTGTTTCTTGATCGCAGAACAGTTATTTAAATCAGAAAAGTTGAAAGATTTTGAAGAGATAGAGAAAATTGTATAGTATTTTACAATATAATCGTGTTTACATCAGGCAAGATTCTCGTTTCCACGTTTTAAAACAATGATATTTATTTAAGTATGATACGTGTGTGTATGTTAGGATCATAACGGTGTTCTTACTGCTGTATGATTACAACTTGGTTTTCTACAGCTGAATCAATCTGGCAACATGGTAGTGTTATTTTTCTACAACCAGATATAATTACCTCATATTAAACATGGCGGGCACCTGTAATTTGCACTCGTTTCACTTCTAGGAGATTACTTCTTACCTGTTGTTAGATCATATATATTCGTATACGTAATTCGTATCTTCGAAATATTATTAATTACATAGGTAGCCTGAATTTTACATCGACATATGTAACAATTCTTTCATTGCAATTGGTTTAAGGTTACATTCAATTCCGATGAAATTATATAGTTTTATTTGTTTTTATTGTGTTGGTATAGATTACTTTATTCATTTATTGAGATGTGAGCGGAATTTATAAGTAGGTTGTAGTTAATTTTCTTAATTTAATGCTAGGGTAGGATTATTTCTAGTTTAATTAAATTAATTTACATATTTGAATTTGAAATGGCCTCCACATTATTCTTTAAGTGTAGTTTGAGATTTTTTATTAAAAATATAACAGTATTAATTAAATTTGCTTACATATATCTTATTAAGAAAATAGACCATACTATAGATTTAATTTTGTTACATATAACTTTTCTGCTAAATTGACAAATAATCATAAATATTAATTTGGTTAGGCATAGTCTTAAGCCGCGCCCAGACTGATCGCGTCGTACTGCGCCATACAACTAGTAACCGTGCGACGGAGCTGCGCAAGGGTGAAAATTTGTTGTCACGCGCACGAACCAAATTCAATAATCAGACCAATTCTGTAACTCAGTTACTATGAAAATAGTAACTAAATGTGTCTCTATGAGCAAGGTCAGTTACTGTCATGAATGAAAGGCATTATACTTTTTATAATATTTTATCTTGTAGTAACGTTACTACACAGTAAATTTTTACAGAATTGATCTGATTGTTCACCGATGTTCCAGATTGCGCATCTGCGCAAACTTACCGTATGTCGCGGTTGTCGTCCAAACCTCAGACCAGTAACCTAGATGGACACCGTTGTTTACATCAAAATGTATTTCCAACATTGATTGTTTACATTTTCCCAGAATAAATCGTGGCCTCCCGAATATTTCCGAAGATTCCCTTTTACCAATCTTCTTTACATATTTGTTTATATTTGATCGTGCTAAACATTTTTTGTGTGTGGATTTTGGAGTGTTTTTAAAGGTACACATTATAATGATATACATTACATGAATAAATGTAGTATATGGCTTTATACGTAAGTTCAAAGGTAATTTTATTGAGGTTATGGTTTGTTTTCCGTTCGTAATCCCCTTGCCCCTCGTATACTAATGTTGGCGACACATTTTGTTGTGGATTTCATATGGCATGCGCTGCTCTTCTTGGTTATTGATATAAGGTCCAAACCGACCGGGCACGAACATGCAATTTTCTTTGAAGTACTGACACGCAACGGATCGTGTTACCTCGAACGCAGAGTTGCGCAAACTTGCGCGTTTCTGCGCAGATTGTCGTCCAAATAAAGACAAACATTAAAGTTTTGCGCAGTTCGAAGAGGTATTTGGTCTGGACGCGGCTTTTCATGAATTATCAAATCAAGAATTCAAATAGAATTTTTATTTTTCTTGCTGATTTTATTAAACATATTTTAGTTGTTGCCTTTATTAAGTAAAAAGATGAATAGGTAAAGATTTAATAAAAAATGATATTTTAAAACCTGTGGTGGGATTACGATGAATAAGAATTCTATTCTATCATTGCTAATAAAGCAATTATATTGGCCATTGCCAAGTAACTATTGTTTTTTTTTTGTCTAGAAACTAACTATTTGATAAAATTCTATTATTCGTAATCCCATCACTGAAAATGTTGAAACATCTACGTCTTACGCCAGAAGTTCTTAACTGACTGATGAACATTAATGTTCCGTTAACTTGTTACAAGTGTTTCACGAAATTATATAATTTTTACTACCTAAATAGATTTTTTAATTGTAGAAAATGTTATGTAATTGTATACTATCTAGTAAACCAATTGGACCATATTTGTTTCCTACGAGGCAAATTTTATTTAAATATATTTAGATAGTTTTCATATAACTAAAATTAATAAATATATGTTTCATATATAGAAAGTTTTATTCTACAAATATGTTTGTAGCTATTTTATTTTATTGTAAATATTACTTATAGTTATTGTACATGGTGATCTATTTTTGCCACCATCTGGAATCTGCGCGGTTCACAAATAGGTGCTGTGGGTTAAAATGATTTAATTTTCTTAGAGAATACGTGTACTAAGTGGCATTGCATAGTGAACTGCAGTATTTTTCAACGAGGGTTCTAATCAGGGCTCGGTAACCGGTGGCCTGTCGACCGAATACGGCCCATCAATAAGAAAATATAATGTTTACTTTTCTTATCCAGACTAGCCAACACATTAATACCGCGCTGCTTTAGGCTTGTATACTAAGTGTATTTATATCAAAGTAAATACGTGTAAACTGGCGAAAACAGAACTTAAGATCGTAAAAAATAGAAATTACAAAAGAAAGTATGGTTCGGTAAACTTTGTTACTGAATATCCGTAACGTAAAGATAAAAAAGTTACTGAATGCGGCCCGCTACGTGATAATGGTTCCCGACTCCTGTTCTAAATGTTGACTTATTATATGAACATTTCTACGCGAAATTATAAACGTAATAGTTATTTGAACCCCACAAACATGTTTTAAAAATTGCTGTCTGGTACCTATTATGAAGTTATTCAGCGATAAAAAAAAAATCCACATCGTTTTTACAATTAAAAATATCCTATTAAGATAAAATTTCGCTGCAAAATTTGATGCTTAGATTGTTCCTGATTTTACTTCAGATTGTTAGTTCTGTATGAGATACTTGATATTTATGGTGTTTTATCTAACCTTAAAGATAATTTCTCGAGATTGAAAATAAGCTTTATTTTATGACATTTATTAACCATATTTTACTGTTTTTCAGGTGGAAATTTATCCTACTACATTCCGCCTGGTGTCGCCGCTGATCTCTTCACCGTAGATCCCAAGAGTGGAGTTGTCAGTACCAAAGGAGCGTTGGATCGTGAGACCGTAGAGTTTTACAGTGTTCCAGTATACGTCACAGATTTTACACGTCGTGGATCATCCAACAGTTTCAAAGATCATGGTTCTCAGTTCGATGTAGCTATGTTGACTGTCCAAGTCACTGATATCAATGATCATGCCCCAGAGTTCAGAGCGGGAGCCTGCTATCCATTAGCTGTTCCAGAGAATGGAGATCTAGCTGTTATCCATACAGTAGTGGCTAGTGATGCTGATGATGGTGTTAATGGAGACATTACCTACAGTATTACAGGTAAACTAACAAAGAATATTTTTAATACTCATATTTACTAAAAATTAACCTAAATTTGGCTACGATTTTAATGTTAACTTTTACGCAAAACTTGTAAATAACTAAAATAAGTGTCGCACATTTTAATACATTTTACATTTTTGTAGGTGGAAATATTGGTAACAAATTCAGCATAGATCTCCATACAGGAGAATTAAGCGCTCGTCCTTTGGACCGTGAATCTCAAAGCCGGTATATGTTGACAATAACAGCACAGGATCGCGGCGAATCGATATCACTGCAAGGTTCGTGCAACATCTCAATCAGAGTGGAAGACCAGAACGACAACGATCCTCGTTTCGCCAGTCCGCATTATTCAGCTACAATACCAGAAGACGTACCCCTCCATACGTCCGTACTAAGAGTCCACGCCACTGATGCAGATCTAGGTGTTAATGCGAGGATAATATATTCACTGTCCAACGAAAGTCACTGGTTATTTCGAATTGACAACAAGACTGGTATCATAACAACAGCTGGGTACGTGTACTTATAAATAATTACGCCCGGCTTAATGTGGGTTGTAAATAGGGTATCATAAATTATCATTTATGATACATAATTGTACGATTAGAGCGATTGTGACAGACACCAGCTTACACTTTTGCATTCTGTTATATTGATGGAAATATTACCAAATTTTATACAGTAAAATCCACCTCATACTTTTACAATATTTTTCTATTATTTTATGACATGAATATAAAAATAAAATGAATACAAAGTATTTATACAAGTTAATGACGATTGTGTAAACACATTTCCGATAAATAAGCTGGAAAATAAGAATACATAGATTCACTTTAATGTACCTGGGTTTGAGGCAGGAAAACAGTGTATACTTCTATTGTTTAATAACAAATCAACACATTTATATGCTTAAAATTCAAATTCGTAACTCATACACAAGCAAAATACAGGGAATACAGTACCATCATAAAACGTACACATATTCTCCTCGTTTATTGTCGAGAGACGAGCGAAGCCGGTACAAAATACCAGGACCTAGGCAGCTCACAGAGCCCCTGACTGGATTGTTTTTTTTTTTTTCAAACCACGATTCAATGTTGTTATTAGCGATTTTGTTGTATATGTATATATATTAACTAGCAGACCCGTTATCAACAACGTTGGCAAACTGATATCGAATAAAAATCAATATAAGCAGGAATCTATTATTAAAATTTGCATGATTCTGCGTATATTAACAAAACAAAAACGTTTCTTGATTATACCTAGGAAATCTTAAAAAGCTGCTTAATGCGTGTCGTTTAAAAATTAATATCGGGCTGGGTACGGCCCACGGGCCATATGCTGGACATCAATGGTATAGCTGTTTCTGATTATACCTAGGAAATCATAAAAGCCGCTCAACGCGTGTCGTTTAAAAATTAGTATCGGACCGGATACGGCCCGCGGGCCATATGCTGGATATGAATGAAATAGTTGCTTCTGATTATAACTAGGAAATCCTAAAAAGCTGATTAATGCGTGTCGTTTAAAAATTAATATCGGGCCGGGTACGGGTGGGTCATATGCTGGACCTCAATGGTATAGCTGTTTCTGATTTTACCTAGGAAATCCTAAAAAGCCGCTCAATGCGTGTCGTTTAAAAATAACTATCGGGCCAAGCACGGCCCGCGGGCAGAACGTTAATTGACACAACATTCTTTAATTAAGCCAAGGTATATACTGAATGGAGAGCTAAGAGCTATATTCTCGCTAAGGCTAAACACATAGTGAAGCAGAGAGCAAAGCAGCGATGAAAGCGGAGAGCAAAGCGGCGAAGCGTACTGCAGCGAGGTTATATCGTTGTTAAAGTCGAGCAAAGCGACACGTTCAAACAATTTTGAATAATTTCTATTTACGCACAGTTTTTCTATGTGTTATCGGCCCTGTAATTATCGTTTTCCCGGAGGTGGGGCGGAATTATATATTTTCCGCGGCCTGGGGCCACTATCGACGCCTCTGGTTGTACCACTTACGACTTCCGCACTCCGCTTGTCTAAATTCAAACTCATTACTGTTTTCTTGCAAGCTTCGAATCTCTGTATATTATATACTTATATACTCTGGTTGGAATAAATAAACTTTCCCTTTGAGATTACAATATTGTATCCGTAACAAATTATAATTGGAAAAAATATCCTTTTTTCGGGTATTAACTTGTTCGAATTGTGAAATAAAAAATCAAAATAATTATCTAATTAAATAATTATGTTTTCATATTTTTTTCTTTTTTTTAAGGCAATTTGATAGAGAACGTAAAAAGGCATACGATTTTTTAGTCGTTGCTACAGATCAAGGTAAATACGATGCGAGATCACAAAAAGTTTCCGTCCGAATTACAATCGCTGACGTAAACGACAACAAGCCAATTTTCTCGAAATATCCGTTTAAAGAAAAGATAGCTGCCTTTCTTCAACCAGGGCAAACACTTCTCAAAGTGTTCGCCACAGATGCCGACGAGGGTACAAATGCTGAAATAGTATACAGTTTAGTTAATGAGGAAGGGAATAGTAAATTCAGAATAAATCCTAATTCTGGTATATTAACTGCATCTCAAAGTCTTGCTAGTGAGAATGGAAAAGTAATTTATCTCCATGTGCTAGCTACTGATAAAGGAAACCCGCCTCAAAGTTCAACAGGACTTGTTGAAATAAGTGTAGGAGATGTTCAACAAGGATCACCAAAACTGTTATTCCAGAACAGTACATATAAAGTCGTCCTTCCAGAAAACACTCAAGAGTTTAAAGATGTGATCCAAGTGTCGGCAGTAAGAAGTGATGGGCGGAGACAAAAAATAATGTATGCTTTCGGACGAGGAAATGAGGATAATATTTTTAATATCAATCCTGATAGTGGTTTAATACAAGTACGAAATCCAAAATATTTGGACTACGAAAGAACAAGAGACATCCGTCTTATAGCTGAAGCTAAAACTGACAACACTCCAGCGCTACATGGTTACTGTGAAATAATAATCCAGTTAACTGATCAAAATGATAATGCTCCAAGATTTACACAACAGCAGTATTCTTCAGTGGTGTGGGAAGGCAACAGTAAGGGCACATTCGTGATGCAAATAACTGCTTCAGATGACGATCAAGGACAAAATTCTAGGGTATTGTATCATATTGTTGATGGAAATCATGATAACGCATTTGTAATAGAGCCAGCCTTCAGCGGCATTATCAAGACAAACATTGTGTTGGATCGTGAAATTAGAGATACGTACAGGTTAACTGTCATAGCTACTGACGAAGGTGTGCCGCAAATGACTGGAACCGCTAGAGTTCGAATAAATATTGTTGACGTTAATGATAATCAGCCTACGTTCCCACCTCACAGCATTATTACAATCGGAGAAGGTAAGCATATTATTTGACTGGAAGCTTCTTTATGTTTTTAGAAATTGATTATTCCATCTAACGTAAAAATGTATAATTATATTGCGAGAAAAAAAAAAAAAAAATATATATATATATTTTGTCATTTAAATAGATATATTTGCATATCACTATAATTTTCACTGTGTGATTATTTTCTGCTTTGCCGAGAGTACCTATGATAAATACTTAACCTATGCTAACACAATAAGAGAGACCATTTTTTTCTAGGAACTGAAGTGGGCACTGTTCTAACTGCAGTAACAGCTAATGATGTCGATACAAATCCAGCGTTAACCTACAGTTTTGCTCAAGATAATGATGACGAGTCTTTGTCTATGTTTAGCATCGACAGATTCAGTGGAAAAGTAATTTTAAAGAAACGTTTAAATTATGAAACGAAACAAGAGTACCGGCTACACATTAGTGCATCTGATACAGCCCATACTGCAAGCACAATGCTTACAATCAGAGTTACAGATGTCAACGACAATATGCCTGTCTTCCAGCAACCAGCCTACTATGCACTCTTACCAGGTAAATTAAATTAATATTAAATTCCAATTTGTAATTGGTTTCATTAAACTAACTAAAATTTATATAAACCACTGATAATTAGATCAAATAACAAAATGTTGCTTTTAAAAAAAATGATAAATTAATAAGATTAAAAATAAATAGTAATATTTATCGTACCATATATTAAGTATAATTAGTTACGATCTCAATTTATGTTATAAAATGTTATCATATTTCTTTTAATAATATTTTCGAAATTAATAATGTTTTATTTTTATTTGCAGATGGCCGTTCTGATGTTGCATTAGAAGTTCTTCGTGTAAACGCAACTGATTCAGATAGTGGCGATAATTCCCTTGTCAGCTATTCACTGCTAAAACCAGTTCGTGGATTCTCCATTGGAGAAAAATCTGGTATTATTCAAGTCAATCAAAGCAATCTTCCTACTAATCCTGGTCAAGATATCCAATTAGCTGTTGTTGCTACTGATAGAGGAAAGCCACCTCTGCAGTCAGTTGCCTCCGTTAGAATCAAAATTAATAATGGAAACGGTTTTACGCCTAATTTTGAAAATAAAGAATACAAGTAAGATCATCATTACATTATTTGAGGTAGTTTTGTAAAAAATAGTATTCAATATAATCAACTAATATGTAATTTTTTGAAATTATTATACTCATATATTTTACTAATTATTGTTGCTCTATATGTTTCTATAGTCACTTATTAAAGTTTTCTTTCCAGGGTAAAATTACCGGAAAATTCACCGAAGGGCACAACAGTAGTTGAAATATACCCACCAGAAGTCCATCGTCAAAATGTTCAATTCTTCATCACAAGTGGCAATGAAGACGGAGAATTCGAAGTGGCGAACCCCAACGGTGTCATTATGCTAGTGAAACCACTAGATAGAGAAAATCGTGAATCATATACTCTTCATCTCATAGTTGGTGATCCAAATCTCAGAATACTAGAAAGCAACGAAAGCTCCGTTATTGTCCATATTACTGTCGACGACTCTAACGACAACGCTCCGGTTTTCGAAAAAATGGATTATGAAGCAACAATAAGCGAAGGTACGCCGATTGGAACATCAGTTCTCCAAGTGATAGCAACTGATTCCGATTTACCAGGAACTGCAAATTCGGATATTGCTTATGATATTACATCAGGAAATGATTTTGAACTGTTTTCCTTAGATAGAACTAATGGCATTTTAAGAGTAAAAAGAACTTTGGATTATGACAATGGAAAAATTGATAACGTATTGGTTGTTCGTGCTTGTGATCAAGGTGCCGCTCCTCTATGCTCAATGACAACTGTCCAAATTACTCTTCAAGATGAAAATGATAACGCACCTCGTTTTCCAGTTACTGAATATTTAGAATTCGTTGGGGAAAATGAACCCACAGGCACGGCTGTTTTTACTGCCAGGGCAACTGACTTGGACAAAGGTGTATTCGGCACTTTAAATTATTCGATAGTATCAGCTGCGTCATCCGGATACACTAGTGTAGATGATTCTTGGAAACTTTTCCGAGTTGATCCTCAAACTGGTTTAGTAAACACTAATGCCATATTCGACTATGAACAAAGAAGTAGATATGTCTTCACTTTAAAAGCAAGTGATTTTGGAGGAAAAACTGCAAGTGTCAAAGTTAGAATTGAAATTGAAAGCCGTGACGAATTTCATCCTCAATTTACTGAAAGAACATATCGTATTACCTTAGCTCCTCCAGCTGCCGGGTATTTCCCAGTCGGTCACGTTATCGGCCATGTTACTGCTACAGATAGAGATAAGGGTCCAGATGGTAGAGTTGTTTATCAATTAACTACACAGCATCCGTACTTTAAAATGAACCGCACAACTGGAGCAGTAATCGTAAAGAAAAAGCTGGATAACGTTGGCGCTACCTTAGAAGCCGGTAGAGATATAAGTCTTGTAGTTACTGCCAGTTCAGGAAGACAAGGTTCTCTGACCAATATGACTGTTGTTGAGATCGTTTTAGATCCATTAGCTGATCCAGGTACAAACCTTGCAAGTAGTCAAGGAAATAATACTACAGTTGCTGCCACTAATGGAGGCTTAGCTGATTGGGCTCTAGGACTTTTGATTGCACTGATATTAATAGTGCTAGCATTTGGAGCAGTATTTCTTTTCCTTCACATGAAAAACAAAAGAAATAAAATTGTCAATAAACCTAATCTCAGCACAGAAACTGTATCAACTTCGAATAACTATGTTGATCCAAGTGCTTTTGACACTATTCCAGTTCGCGGAGGTGGTAGTATAGTTGGCAATGCAAATAATCAATTTGCACCACCAAAATATGATGAAATACCACCTTATGGCCAAGGACACCCTGCAAGTTCTAATTCTGGAGCTGCAACGACGTCTGAACTCTCTGGTTCCGAGCAGTCTGGCTCGAGTGGACGAGGTTCAGCGGAGGATGGAGATGATGGTGACGATGAAGAGATAAGAATGATAAACGAAGGACCTTTACAAAGAGAATCTGGCATCCATAGACAAAATGAAGATGACGATGATAATCTGTCAGATGTTTCCGTTCATAACACTCAAGAATATTTAGCCCGACTTGGAATTGTGAATAACCCAAATTCGTCTGGTGCTCCACAGACTGCATCCAGGCTGTGTTCTGATACCCTGGGTACGAGCAGCAGTAAAGACACTTTGCATGGCGTCCATCGACAGGGCGGCACAATGCCAATGGATGGTTTGCATATATTTGACGAAGAAGGCGTTGGTGAACCAGACATAACAAATCTTATCTATGCAAAATTGAATGATGTGACAAATAGTGATCGAGGAAGTACGACAGATGAAGGTGGACCTAATTCGGATCACGTAATGGCTATGAATGCATTTACAGATGTACCTCACGGTGTTGTTGTTGGCACTCACCAACCATCTATGAACGGTTCGCTAAGTTCAATAGTGCACAGTGAAGAGGAATTAACGGGAAGTTATAATTGGGACTACTTATTAGACTGGGGACCGCAATACCAGCCCCTCGCTCACGTATTTTCGGAGATAGCAAGACTGAAAGACGATACCGCATCAGTGCAAAGTGGTGCAAGTGGTAACTCTAGTGTTAAAAGTAAAAGTTCGGTAGCTCAACACCCGGGCATTGTTAAAAACATCCCGCCCCCGCTGTTGACGAACGTTGCTCCCAGATCAATTCCTATGCCAGTTCTGTCGTCCCGTGGCACTTCTAGTCACCATCCCAGCACCTCCACGGGGCACCATATGCTGCCACGTTCCCCCATCAGTCACGACGCATCTGGGGCGACTTTTAGCACATCCACCGCCATGTCGCCTAGCTTCTCACCCTCTTTGTCTCCACTAGCCACTAAGTCACCTTCCATATCACCTCTGGTCACTCCTGGCATTTCAACCGCACACCATGTAGTGTCTCTGCCCAGACAACCGCCGCAATCACGAAACAAGGCGGTAGTTGACACAGAGCTTAGAATATAATTCATAATAGAATGTTTTATTACGTCGGCTGTGTATCAACGAACATAATATCGTTTTAATAGACTCCAAAAAATTTTAGTGAATTTAAAAAATGACTGGTTTAATAAAATTTGTAAATATTATAATAACAAATTGTGTAAATAATGTCAATGCAACTTTTAGAATTATTTTATCGACTGCCATGTTTTAGCCATGATATTAGATATACAGTGTATGTATGTAAATTGAAAAAAAAGGTAATATTGAGCAACAATCTTTTTGTAAAGAAACAATATTATCCTGTAAATTATTAAATTATTTTAATACATTAACTTGCAATATGTAAATAAATTAAATTGTGTAACGAATTTACAAAACTTTTTGTAATAATAAGAACAGACATATCAATACTTTTTATTGTTATTTATGTGCAGCAACACATATAAAATAATTGTTATTTTTTATATATTTCTAAATTATTTATGACATATTGGTACATCTGTTCTTGTTACATTTAAAATGCTCAGTGAAAGTCTAAAATGTATGTAATGGTAGCGAATAGTAATGTAATGACATGTAATGTAAAAACCACTTGTACAAAATACGCATTGAAATAAAATGATGATTAGTAATAATGTGTTACGTTACTCAAAGAACCTTGATGCCACAAGGGGGTATTGTAGCGACTATATGATAAAACATAGTGCACCGGAGCAACCCCCTCAGGGTTTAGAAGTAAAATGATTCAAGTGCATTTTTTTGCAAATTTAAGCGAAGTACATATTTCGTCAGTTAAACATTATTTTGAATTAGATGGTTATGTCCGGAAAATATAATATGATGAGGAAGTAATGGGATTCGGACTGGTCAGAAATTAAAATTAAAACAATATTTTAACTTCGCTGATCCTAAAAATAATCCGGACGGATTATTTTTTCTCTAAGTTCAATGACCTCTCACATTATGTGGACGTTAAATTTTATATATCTGACTAATTTATTTTATTTTGTGACTTTTTAACCTATGGTCTATTTCAAAGTAGAAAAAAGTAGATAGCGCTGCGAACCGAGTACGATTTACACTGATCAAATACAGTATAGCGGGAAATTTAAAATAAGTTACAACTAGGGCATGGGCGTAGCAACTGGGTTAGCCAGTGATTTTTTTTTTTTTAATATAAAAAAGGTTAATAAGATATTGAAATAAACAAGGCAGATAATACACTTACGTTATTTATACCACATAAATTCAGTTTAATGGGAAATTTGAAAAAGTTAAAAAAAAAATTAATTTTAAAAATTATGTACTATATATAAATAGAGAGATTTGGCTAAGAGTTTAAACAAAGCAATAAAACAAACAATATATCTTCAGAGCTAAAGTTTCTTATTTAAATAATTATTGTAAATAAAAATTAAAAATATATGTATATATGAAGGTCTAAAAATTATATCAATAACTTCTTCTTTGGGCACAATCAGCTGGGCTGTCTTTTGGCCTCACATTAGTCGTCTTTCTTGATCTGTTAATTGTCAACTGTCAAAAAATATTTATATGTCAGATAACCTAAAAAATATATAACTGCGTAAAAACAAATTACATGGAGAATTTTCTCCATAAAATCTACGCCAAGGATATAAATAAAAGTCTAAATATGTAAATAATAACAAAATATATGAGAAAAATTAAATAATATAAATAATATATATATCCAATGTACGACACTGAACATCTGTCAATTTGGACTAAAAACAATATTTTTACAGTGTAATAGGGATGACGATCTAAACCAATCCGAAGCAAGGACAAACAGAGCCTATCTTCTTACACACATTTTTCTACTTTGAAATAGACCATAGCTCTGTTGAAGATTTCATATTAAATCGAAAAGTTAGCGAAGTTAAAATATTGTTATAATTTTAATTTTCTTCAAGTAGTCAGTTTTGCATAAGTGTATACAAGTGTATTAAAACGCTGCTGTGTTTTGCTTTTATATTATTGTTATTGGTGGTGTAATTTAAACGAAATTGGTTAAATTAGTGATCATAGTTGTGATAAATCTTGTTGCCAAATTTCATGTCATTTGGTCTACAAACGCATTATTGTAATGTTTTTTGTTATCAAAATTTCTTTATTACTGTAAAATTTTGATTAACTAGTTTTATCTAGCAATCTTTCACACGTAATCAATTTCGGTGTGCCGCTTCGCCTTGTTGGCATACTAGAATTCGCACATAAGTTAGACGTGTTGCATACGCCTCAGGAATCATCCGTTAGTGTACCTGTGCGCATTTCTTCTGTGGTTCTACTTCTCACCTACACAGGAGTCAGAAGTGTTGCCTACGCTGCAGATTTGTGTGACGAAATGACAGACAAAAACTGTGGGTTTTGTAATGACCCCGTCAATCGTAGGAACGATGCTTTTGACTGTTCAGGGCCATGTCAGAGGAAATTTCACCCAAGGTGTGGCAAGATACCTGTTAACTTACTAGATTTTAGGGATACCAAAGGTTTCTACGTCATGTGCAGTCGCTGTGCTCCTAAAGGGGTTACTCCAACCCCTCCTATTAACACAGAGAATGACATCATGTCGAAACTTGAAAACATTCATAGTGATCTAGCATCAATCTCAATTTGTTAACTCTCTCGAGTTTTATGGCAATGTTATTGATGATTTTAGAAAACAAATTGCAACATTGAATGAAAAAATCAAAACCTTTGCTGCTGTGGAGGGTGAACTGTCGAATATAAAAAAAGAACACCGTCTTCTGAAACTAGAAGTGAATAACCTACAACAATATTCTCGCAGGGAAAATAGAGAAATCATGCGGGCTAATGAGAAAAATAATGAAAATATTATAGATGTTGTGTCAGCCATAGGGAAATTTGTTGATTGTCCAGTTCAACAGTCAGACCTTGTTGCTTTCCATGGAGTAGCTCATCAATCTACTTCTAATAACAAGCCACGTGCCATTATTGCTAAATTTGCATCAAGAAATAAAAAGGATTCTTTCATTGGAGCATGTAGAAAGCACAAAGGTTTCAGTGGAAAAGATGTAGATATTAATAACAGCGAGACTCCTATCTACGTAAACGATCATCTCACCATTCAAAACAAGGAACTACTAAGAAATGCGCGGGAGGTTTGTAGAAACAATAATTACAAATACATCTGGGTCCGAGATTGTCGTATTCTAGTGCGGAAGAATGACACTTCTCGTATTATAAATGTTGACAGTCATTTCGATTTACCAGGAGAGAGTTCGAAGTTCGAAGAATTGACACGTAGATTGAATCTCTCTTAGTTTTCTCTAAAATTGTTCATATATACAGATATTCTGCAAAATTCTGCTTAACCACGTAATGTATAAGGCAAACCACCGTGAGTACACATTATTTATCATAGATTTTAACTAATAAGTGGTATTTTTAAAACAATTTTATAATTATACCTCTATGATAAATATATATTAAAAGATTTCAAATTCTGGTGGTCACCTGTATACTTATTAATAAGTTTTGTCGTGTATTGACATTAGTCCAGTGGTCTAGGTACGATACTACGAAACGAAAGGTCATAGGTTCGAACCTTGCTACAGGCATTCATTTTAATTTTTATTCATTTTAATTTTTATTTTTTATAAATCACAACCGCAAATTTAGACCAATTTTGACAGATCTGAACTTTGTTAATAATAGCATATAAAGATTAAATTTTAGTACCAGACTTAAAATTTTAATATTTTTAGTAAGCTTCCTCTGTTATCTTTATTGTAACCCTATTCCGTGGTTTACTCTGTGTAGTCAAATTTTTAAGTCCTCCTGACAAACCCCAGGGGGTGAAGTGTGTGTCCTCGTGCATCCCAATCCTCAAAGATACTGTTTTTAATTTTTAATTACTGACTAAACAGATATTTTTAATTTTGTTTTAACTTTTGACAACTTTGTTACTGATTTAAAAAAAAAAAATTTAATTTTTTAATTTTTTTTATTTTATTGACAAAAGAACGTAACATATTAAATTTTTACCTACGAATTAAATACTTATCTAATTTAACGATATTTAAAAACAAACTTTAAAATGTTAACAAGGAAACAAAAACTTATAAGAAAAGAATCATCTAGCCCTAACATTAGCTATGAAACAATATTATGTGCCGAAGAATCAGACGCGAAATGCGAAATTAAAGATATAAATGTCAAACTGCAAAGCAAATTAGCTGAATTATCATTGGTTAATCAAGAACTAAATGATAAAATCGAATCGCTAGAAATTGCTATTAAATCTTTAAAGACGGAAAACGACAGCAAATGCAGATTGATACAGGATCTACACGCAATAATAAAAACAAAATCCCCTAGTACAGCTGAATCGACGACCCAGACTGAAAACTTGAGTAAGAGTATTGGCATACAAACTGACTTTAATCTTAAATTAAAAGTAAAACCAGAGTCAAATCCAAAGTCAGCTCGGAGCTCAACATCAACAGCTATCGCAAGTACCCAGACTGATTCCATACCGAAAGAGGAATCCAACTCAAGCAAACAAAAAACGACGCCTTCTACCCGAATTTTGTCTGAAAATGTAAAGAAAATCAAAAGAAATAAAATCGCCAATCCAAAACCACAAATTCTATTATTAGGGGACAGTCATCTACGCCACTGGAGCAAATTTGCCACAGAGCTACTTCCAGAAGCAGATGTGAATATAATTTTCAAGCCTGGGGCTACTTTATCTGACGTGACAACGAATTTAAATAAATTAATTGAAAAATTCACCATGAAAGACTATGTCTTCATAATAGGAGGAACAAATAACTTCCCGGGAAAGGATGGAGATGTCGCAAAGATTTTCAAAAAAATCGTGGCTACCTGCAGTCACACAAATTTAATATTGAGCACGATACCTTATAGATACGATAAACCTGCTCTAAATAAAAATATCTTTTATCAGAATGAGGATTTATTTGATATTGCTGAGAGCAGTTCGAACTGTTATCTATTCGATATAAATTTTTATACTAACAGAAAATCCTACACACATCATGGATTACATTTGAATCTCTACGGAAAAGAATTTGTCATGAACAAACTGACCAACATCATCAATAGAAAAATTACGAAAGGTGATAAAGAGACCTTAACTTCGAAGCCAGGGACTACCAGGCAATGTTTTTTAGCGACTACGGGCCATACGATCAGTGCGACTTCTTGAAAGATAACCGCCGCTACAACAAGTCACCACATGTTCAGAACAATAGCAAAAAAATCCAGATCCTTTGCATAAATGTAAGATCGGTACGAAATAAGATAAATGAGCTAGAGGCCTATCTGTATGATAAACATTTTGACGTACTATGTATCACTGAACATTGGTTGACAGAAAATGAGATAAAAATGTTCTCCCTACTAGATTACAAAATTGCAAGCTACTCTGCAAGAACATATATGCGAGGCGGAGGAACTATGATCCTCGTTAAGAAAGATTTGGAAGCCATTCCTATATTCGACTGTCAACCCTACAATAGTGAAGCACACTGCGAAGTCTCGGCCGTTACGCTAAAACATATTAATGCCATTTTAATTAACTTATACCGACCACCTTCAGGTGATAATAATATTTTTCTAAATAATGTCGACAAAATATTGTTAGCAATAAAACTGAATAAAAATGTAATCTTCTGTGGAGATTTTAATGTTCATTTCAACACTGCAACAACGCAGGCTGTTCAGCTTGAAGACCTGTTTCAATCCTTTGGCTTAGCCTCTTGTGTTGATTTCAATACAAGAGGAGACAACCGCTTGGACAATGTCTTCTATAAACTACCAAACATTGATGCATCAACTATTCATGCATGTAAAGTTGAAACTGCCCTTGCTGACCACAGCGGAATACACTTTTATTTTACAACTCAACTGACTGATGCTGACGAATGCTCCCATGCTAATAAAAAGTATAGACCTATTACTAAAATAGGAATAAATCGTATGTACCAACAACTTGACGAAGAAAGCTGGTTGACAGTGAATAAAGACAATGGCGGTAGGGCTTTTACAGAATTTTTCGAGAATTTTGTCAAAATTTATGAAAATAGTTTTCCCTTAAAAAAAAATAGTAAATTCAAACCCAATCAATTAACCTGGTTTAGTGAAGAAATAAAAAAAATGAGACAAACACTTATAGAAAGGAATAATCAATATTTAAATAACCCCAATGCTGTATCCCTTCGTAACAGAAATATTTTTAGAACTAAATACAGAAGTGCAATTAAGGCTGCCAAAATGACAGCCAACTCTGATTTTATAAAAAACTCTAAAAATATTTCGCGTTGCACGTGGCAAGTAATTAACGGCAACAGGCCTTCTAAACGCTCCCCAATCCTTACTACTTCTCTAACTTCAAGTGACTTCAATAATTTTTTTGTTAAAATATCTGATAATTTAACTAAAAAATTACCAAAATCAAATAATCATCCAACATCTCTTATGAATCTTTCCCTAATAAATTCATCTTTCTCCTTTTCTACCGTTTCTTGTATAGTAATGAGAGACACAATCAATAGCCTGAAAAACAGCAACACTAGGGATTACTATGGCATCAACTTTGCCATATTAAAATCGTTAAAAGACAAAATAATAAGTCCTTTAACAAATATATTTAATAACTGTATAACATGTAACATCTTTCCAGATGAATTAAAAATTGCAACAGTGCTCCCGATATATAAGAAAGGTGATAATGATGATCCAGGAAATTACCGCCCAATTTCACTGTTGCCAATATTTTCGAAAATATTCGAAAAGATATTGTCAACTCAAATACTCGAATACTTTGATAGTAAAAAGTTGTTCAATAAGGCACAGTTTGGATTTAGAAGCGGTAAATCAACAACAGATGCAATATCATCATTCCTTTCTGAAATATCGGGTTCCATGGAATCTAGAGAATACTGCTTGGCCACATTATTAGATCTTTCAAAAGCTTTTGATTGTGTCACCCATGAAATACTATTAGAAAAGTTAACCTTATATGGATTTGACGAGAACAGTAGCAAGTTGATTACATCCTACTTAGAAAATAGGACACAGATTGTTTCATTTAAAAATGTCTCGTCAAATCCCTTAACGGTTACCTCGGGCGTTCCACAAGGATCAATCCTCGGTCCTCTCCTCTTCTTGATTTATATCAATGACTTCCCCTCCTACATTGGTGGAACCAGTATTTTATACGCCGATGACACAACGTTGATTGCAAGATCGCCATCACTTGTTGATGTTACCACTATTAATAACATCGCAATGCAGAGAGCTAAGTACTGGTTCGACACTAATCGACTCTCCCTAAACCTCAACAAGACCCAACAAATTCTTTTAACACTAAAACCAAACAATTTTGATAATCCGAAATCCGTGAACTTATTGGGGGTTCTAATTGATCCCAAACTCACTTGGGATCAGCATGTCAGTGTTTTGGCAAAAAAATTGTGTTCTACAATATATTTGTTAAGAAACCTGACATCCATTGTAATTACCGACGTTCTGAGAATGGCATACTATGCATTATTCCATTCCCAAATGACATATGGCATTACAGCATGGGGTCATTCGGCAGCAGCTAACAGAATTTTTAGTTTACAACGACGCGCAATCAGAGTAATTACACGTTCACCCTACAGAGCTGATTGTCGCAATAATTTTATTTCTTTAGCTATAATGACTTTTCCATCCGCGGTCATGTACCATTCCCTAATTTCGACCCATAAAAAAATATGCAGTTTTCAAACTCATGCGGAAATACACCAATACAACACAAGAGGCAGGTCGAATTTATACCCAGATTTTCTGAGACTTACTAAATCTCGTAATTGTGAGAACTTCTATGGAGTCAAACTACTTAATAAGTTACCAGTGGAACTCGGAAGTTTGGGTTATAACGAATTCAAAAAAAGGATGAAGCAGTTTTTTACTGAACATCCATTTTACTCCACAGAAGAACTATTTAAATATAAGTTTTAAAAATGTAATAAAAATCTTGAAATCATATAATAATTGTATAATTAAATGTATATGTCTTGACTGACTTAAAACAGATTTAATGTAACTAAGTCAATAAATATATTATTATTATTATTATTATTATCATACAGAGAATCAATTAATGCACATTTTCTACAATAATCTAAAATACTTTAAAATATTTTTATCATGGCGCTGAAAATATATTATCAAAATGTCAGAGGTTTGAGAACTAAAACTAACAAAATCAACTTGAATTCATTATCTTGTGACTCTAATATTATTTGTTTAACCGAGACTAATTTGGATGCTTCAATTCATGATCATGAGGTCCTGTGTAATAAATATAGTATTGTGAGACGTGATAGAAGTGCGGAAAATTCCTCCAAACTAAGTGGAGGTGGTGTTCTGATAGGGATTCTTAACGGTATATCATATCAAGTAAATAATAATTGGTGCAGTGGAGCTGAGGATATGTGGATTACAGTCGATTTAAGCATGACTCTCTATAAAAGCAAACTGCACGTTTTTTGCGTCTATTTACCCCCAGATAATTTAAAGTCCGCTATGAACATGTTTTTGAATAAATTGTGTACCATTCGGTTCCTGACAATGATTATTTTGTTATCTGTGGTGATTTTAATCTCCCTAATTTACAATGGAATGAAGGTGGTGATATATATTTTAATACCTGTAGTGCAGTATCAAACGATTTGGTTGACTGTATATCATATTGCAATTTTTCACAATTTAATTTTGTTTTAAACCATAATAAAAAAACTCTCGACTTGATGTTAAGTAATGTTGAATCTGTAATAGTGAATGAATGTAGTGATCCTTTAACTAAAGTTGATCTCCATCATCCGCCACTGGAAATTTATTTAAATATATCAGTTTTAAAAAGCCTGAATGAAAATACTAAAGATATCTTATTGTATAAAAAAGCTCATTATAATAAAATAAATTCAACATTACTAAACATTGATAGGGATCTCGAATTCCAAAATTTAAATATTGATGATTTAGTTGAGAAATTCTATCATGTATTGTATTGTGTTATTAACGAGTTTGTGCCTATAAAACATCCTAGGAAAGAATCATATTCTGTATGGTATACTAAAGAATTAATTAATTTAATAAAAAAGAAACATAAAGCTCGATTAAAATTTAAACGTTTCAAATCTAATAATTATTATGATAATTTTGCATTGTTGAGAAAAAGTGTTAAAGTTCTTACTAAAAAATGCTATGAAAATTATATACAAAATGTTGAGAATGACATACCAAATAACACAAAGAAGTTCTGGTCGTACATATCGAACGTTAAAAAAACAAATATGCCAAATGTTGTTAAATATAACGGCTCTAGTTCTAAAAATGGTATGGACATAGTTAACTACTTCTCAGATTACTTCACTTCCGTTTTTGTTAAATCTTCAAACGATCCTGTTCTTGCAGATATCAACTCATTAGATGCAATGACAGATAGCTTAGCTTATATTAAAGTTGATGAGATACAGGTGTATGATGTAATTGGAGGGATTGATTCAGCCAAAGGAGCAGGATATGATAACATTCCAGGAATTTTTATAAAAATTGTTCTGCTTAAGTGCTCCACTAACAAAATTTTTTAATAAATCTTTAAGTGAAGGTTGCTTCCCATTGTATTGGAAGAAGGCAATTGTTGTTCCAATTTTTAAAAGCGGTGATCGAAATTTGGTTAATAACTACAGGCCAATTTCAAAGTTATGCATATTTGAAAAAAAATTTGAACGTATAGTTTATGATGTATTATTAAATTTTGTAAGGAAAATGATTAACGTTAACCAACATGGCTTTTTCCCGCGCAGATCTGTTGATACAAACCTAACAATTTATATTGACTTCATTCTCAAGTCGATGGATGATGGAGTGCAAGTCGATGCCATTTATACAGATTTCAGTAAAGCATTTGATACAATAGATCACAATATTTTACTATCTAAACTTGCTGTCACTGGCATAAATGGTCGCCTTTTTCAATGGTTCAAGTCTTACTTGAGTGATCGTGAACAGTGTGTCGTAACCAAAGGATTCACTTCAAGATTTGAAAAGATTAGCTCTGGAGTTCCACAGGGGTCTCATTTAGGACCTCTGCTTTTTATAATTTTTATAAATGATATTTCTCAGTGTTTTTCAAATTCTAAATTTGTAATGTTTGCTGATGATTTGAAGTTATTTTTAGAAGTTAAAACCACAAATGATTGTATCAGTATGCAACGTGATGTTGACAAATTACAGGAATTTGTTTAAAAAATAAGTTAAAATTAAATTTGTCTAAATGTTTCAAAATTTCATTTACCAGGAACAGAAATGTAATAAATTATAATTATAAGATTCATGATACTCCCATCTCAAATGTTAACGAAATTAGGGATCTAGGTGTTACATTGGATTCTAAATTAATATTCAATGTACATATTAACAATATTGTAAAGAAGGCATATCAGATGTTGGGATTTATAAGGAGAATGAGCGAACCCTTCAAAAATAGTTCTACGGTATTCTCTCTTTACTTCACTTTAGTACGTACTCACTTAGAATTTGCCTCAATGTGCTGGTCTCCTCAATATTTCACATATATAAATCGTATTGAAAAAATTCAAACTAAATTCCTAAAATATTGCGATTTTAAATTTCCAAATAACAATAACCATTCGTTACTATCTATGGAGAACAGACGTACTTTACTTGACATGACTTTTCTTTATAAAATTCTTAATAATAAAATTGATTGCCCTGAGCTACTCGCCTTGCTAAGTTTTCGCGATCCCCCTTATCCGACCAAAAGTAATGATCTATTTTGTTTACCATTTAATAGGACTAATTATGCTTATAATTCTCCCATTAATAGAATATGTTTCATGTTCAACAAACTTTCAACTTCCGAATCATTTCCCGACATTTTCGACACGAGTATAAATGTTTTTAAGAAATCTCTAAATAAAATCTTACATTAATTCTCTTATTACATAATTCTGGACTATCTTACATAAATACCTTAAATAAATTATAACATTCTTGATTTATATGGTTTTACAACTTTATCTAACTTGTATACACGAAATTTTGTATAATATGTAATTTGTTTATATTTTATTGTTTTATGTATTACTGATTCGAATATTTAATTTAATTTTATATGTTTTCTGTGCTACACTATTATTGGGATTCCTCCTGTTGTGTAGCCTATTTTTGTAAATAAATAAATAAATAAATAAATTTCTGACCAGTCCGAATCCCATTACTTCCTCATCATATTAAACATTATTATTATTAGATAGTAAAACGATCTCAACAGAATTCGCTTTACTAACACCCTCTGTCGAACTTGAAAAAAAAAAACTGACAATATAAATTGCTATTTCAGTATTTGGTAAAACGATTTAAGTAGGCTTGAATCATTTTACTGCAAGATACTAAGAACAATACTGATGGATACCCATTCAGATGGAGAGAGATTCGCTGTTTTACTTATCTTAAGACTAAAAAATTTTCCTAGAGCAATTAACTTTCAAGCAAATTTTCTCGAAACTTTAAATTATGCGTTTAAATCCTCTTACTTCTAGGCTCCTCAAGCGTTGTCAGCTTTAACCAGTAGCGTAGATGAGGAGGGGCACTTCAGGTCTATAGCAATGAAAAAAAAAATGCTTTTTGATCATTTTTTTTTATACAAACTTACTGTTCTTTTAAAAACCTTTTAAAACTATACCTATTAAAACCAATACTAGGCAAGGTTTCCTAGTTTGGCGTACCATATGCTCTGTTTGTACGCCAAGTGACACCAAGCGGACAAAATCTCATGAGGCAAGTAACTGTTTATTATAATGCGGATGGGAACGCATGTAAAGAACAATATTTATTTTCCCATGCGTTCTTATTCAAATAAGAGAATGATTAATGATTGTGGAATGAGAAACTGCGCTGAATCAGGAAAGAAATGCATGGAAGAATTTTTTTCCCATGCATTCCTATCCAAATGACAATGATCGTGGAATGAGACTGCGCTGCATGTGGAAAGAAATGCATGGAAGAATTATTCTTTCATACGTTCCTATCCAAATAAGAGAATGATCGTGGAATGAGAGATAGCGCTGAATCAGGAAAGAAATGCATGGAAGAATTTTTTCCCCATGTGTTCCTATTCAAATGAGAATGATCGTGGAATGATACTGCTCTGAATGTGGAAAGAAATGCATGGAAGAATTATTCTCCCATACGTTCCTATCCAAATAAGAGAATTATCGTGGAGTGAGAGATTGTGCTAAATCAGGAAAGAAATGCATGGAAGAATTTTTTTCCCATGCATTCCTATCCAATTGAGAATGATCGTGGAATGAGACTGCGCTGCATGTGGAAAGAAATGCATGGAAGAATTATTCTCCCATACGTTCCTATCCGAATAAGAGAATGATCGTGGAATGAGAAATAGCGCTGAATCAGGAAAGAAATGCATGGAAGAATTTTTTTCCCATGCATTCCTATCCAAATGAGAATGATCGTGGAATGAGACTGCGCTGCATGTGGAAAGAAATGCATGGAAGAATTATTCTCCCATACGTTCCTATCCAAATAAGAGAATGATCGTGGAATGAGAGATAGCGCTGAATCAGGAAAGAAATGCATGGAAGAATTTTTTCCCATGCATTCCTATCCATATGAGAATGATCGTGGAATGAGACTGCACTGAATGTGGAAAGATATGCATTATTCTTTTGTTAATATCCTCTGTATTTGAATTATTTTTAATAAATAAAATGCAAAATTAACATTTTTGTTTCAATAACTGCCTACCTGATAAATTCTTTCTGGGTTTATTTTACTTTAATATGTAATACTTAATACGAAAATTCTTTGAAATATGTACAAAACCGTGTTTTTTAACAGACAAATATTTCTAGTTAGGCGACAAAACTAAAGGGATGATATTGGCACACGAAGGGGTAGTAAAACATATAAAACACACCCTTACAACTTTCATTCCCTAATTTCAACCCTTAAAATATATTTGCTGATAATAAATTTTTGTCCATCGACGGTATACGGCCAATGAATAAGGGTCGTTTTGGGGAATAGTGACTTTTATTTATTTAATATCTCGAAAACTATAAGGGTTGCAGGGTTCCCATAGTGGTTGTAGGGTACCTATATCCTTCTGTATCTATGTACCCAAAACTAACCCTCTAACTCATAAGGGTTGTGAGATATAAAATCTACTTTATAACAACCCAATCTTAAGAAATAGAGGAATGAACTTTTAATAGCATATACTCAGTGATGGGATTCACTTTAAGGTTATTTTCACTTATCACTTGATACCAGTAGAGTACGATCATCTTTACTTCATCACAGGGTACCATAAATTACGTCACCAATTCTGCGCAAGAAAACAGCTGAACACATTGACGTACATTAGGGTTTTAAACAATTGTTGTAGAAACCAAATACACAAAATCATGTATTTCAAATACATTTTCACTCATTTTAGTACACGGTATACCTTGAAACGTACGAGAAATAAATAATAATAACGGAAATAAACAAACAACGTCGCATAATACGGGTAGTTAAACACAAATCAAAGTAAGTGACGCCACTGTAATGTGTTAAACTAGCTGTTGGTAATATAATAGACGAAATTTGGTTTCTGCGTAAGGGACTGGTAATATTCGCCTGTGATAAGGTTAACTTGAACGTACTCTAAAAACAATTTAAAACTCATTTTAAAATAATATAAAATAACATAAAACTTAACAAAACGTAACAATATAACAATATAATAACAACTAAACTATAGTAAAATGCAAAAATATATTTTGATCCCATATAACTCAAAGTAAAAAGCCCGATAGAATGTCTATTTCTGTAGTTGCTTAAAATCCCACCAGATGTCATATCACTTAACAATTTTTCCCTATACTTAGGGCCCTTATACCCTTTGCACACTAGAACTTTAAGACGAGTGAACTTAAAGATCACCGATGTTTAACATCGGTTTGCTTTCACACTTGATGTTTAGATCTCCGGTACTGTCATCAGCTACAGTAATTTTGTCCTTAAGTTACCGTCATGAAATTACCAGTTTTGAACTGTCTGCGCAGACGCACATTTTGAATTATTATAAACAAATAAGGATATTTCATTTCATTCTACAATAAAGACACTACAATAAAGAATATATTACACCTGTATTAACATGTAAGTCGATACATTTTATCTCAATTATTGTAGCTCTGTATTTTATTAAACACATTATTAAAATAAATAATTTTATTATAACAATAAGTATAAACTTCTTATAACGTCGATATAATACAGTATTCTTGTTTATGATAATATAAAATGTTGACAGCACAAATTCAAGGAGTATTTTTTTATAATAGAAATTAAGTTGGCAATGCGGGCGAAGTTTAAGACGCAGATCTCTGTCTTAAACATCGCTTGTGTTTAAACGAGGCCGTACGGTTTCACATTAGCGTCTAAAGATACATTCACTTTAACATCCGATCTTAAAGATCTAGTGTGAAAAGGGTATTTATGGAGGGACGTACATTATCGTTATGCCCTAACCCTAACCGTTCCTAAGATAATCCTTAAATACCCTTAGCTACCTCTTTGCATTCCTAGTCTTCTGGTAGCAAATCGCCAGATTCAAATCATTTTACTCGAATCCGTGTTTCTTGTTTGGAGAACTAGAGAGTTGACTTTACTGTATCTATGCAACCCGAAGTACATAGGAGTTAAATTGGTGGTATCATATCGAAGCTACGAAACGGGGATGTGGACTGTATTTCAAAAATCTCTTTTATGGAGGATTGTTTTTTTTTATTAGAGACTACTGACAGGAACCAGGGATCTATCTCCAATTTTTCTGCTTTTTTCTCAGATTTTTTAAATATTTTATTCATACTTATCTTATTTCAGCCTTTTTCAGTGTCCTGAAACATTAAAGGCCGTAACCCTGTTGGAAGAAAACACAATTTTTAGAAACACGTTTTGCCAGGGTGTTCTGAAATATTAATGGGTGTAGGTTCTAGGAAGAATACACAATATATTTTTTATATTTTTATTAATAATTAATGTGTATTATACAAATATACATGTCATAAAATGGGATACAATTTACACATATATATATACATAAATAATAATACGAATATTTGGGGTAACATTTTGTAAATTGATTTTTTAGGGTTTTGTAGGTATGACCAAAAAACCCTTATACCGTCATTTTGTCGTCTGTCTGTCTGTCTGTCTGTCTGTCTGTCTGTCTATCTGTCTGTCGGTCTGTCTGTCTGTCTGTCTGTCTGTCTGTCTGTTCGGTAAAAATTGTAGCCAAACGGCTAAACCTAGAGAGTTGAAAATTGGCATGCTTGTACAACTTTTTGACCCGCACATAGGAAAAATACTAAAACATCTAAAAAACATATCCCCCTAAAAATATAAACAAATATGGGCTCATCGAAAAAAAAAATATTTTTTTAAAATTCTGAGTAGGGTATCAAATTAAAGCCCTTAGTACGTGGATTAACGATCAAAATTTAATTTTTGCAAAATAAATTATTTTGAGGCGATTTTTGCCAAAATTGTGCAAAAACATTTTTGTCCCACACCCTGTAGTCCAGATGGTTTAAACTAAAAATGTGAAAAAATTCTAAGTAATGTATAATGGTGTGAACCGGAATAGTACAACAGGAATTTTTGATCAGATTATGTTTTCGGAAAATAACGCATTTTTTGTGTTTTTTGGTTGACGATGCATACATGTTATACTCTTATAACACACTAAGTTGATAAGCGTTTGGTGGTCTAGTGGCTCAGTTGCTCGACAACCACACAGGATCGTTATTCACTACACAGGTTCGTTCCTGGCTTGTGGAGTCAATTTTATTTTTTGTTTTTTTTTTCATATTTATTATGTTTAAATTAATTTGTTAAAATTATAGTTATATTTTAGCACATTTTGAATTTAATTTTCAAGAGCGTAAATTTAATAACCAATTGGAATTATATTTTCATTCTGTGTCATTTATACGAAGCCAGAGGGGCGGAGCGTATGATTTAAGACAACCAATGAAAGCCATAGGCCCAATTTTCAAAATCTTAATGAACCTTGTTATATAAAACAAATACTGCACTTATTTAGAAACCTAAATAATGATATTAGGTATTCGAATTAAAATTAACAAAAAAATATTTTAACATAAAATTTGTTTTTAAAGCTCTGAGATTAACAGACGATAAATTATTTTAAAAAGATCGTTCATTTTGCCGTGGTTACTACAAAGCCAAATTTGTCCTACACACTCAGCATGCCGCCTTCACTTATTATATACCTGCGAAACCCTGCAATGTGTGAAAATTGACACTTCACATCAATTTTTTGAAATAATGTTAATTTCAGCACATTTTTTTAATTTTTGGCTAATATTATGTTTATGCGATATTTTGGGAAACTAGAACCAAAACTACACCCCCTTTTCATGTATATCTTAAAAATACATTTTCTCTAAAACTAAAAGAGACAACAAAAATCTCTTAGGCCCAGTTGCACAGTAACCCCTTAAGTTTTTATTTAGGTTTAAGTTTTAGCTTATGGTTTAGTTGTTGCACAGTTTCAGTTTTTGGTTTAAACTTAAGCTTAAACAGGAAAATACTTAAGCGGTAGATTTGTTTAGTTTAAGCCAAAATAAACTGTCAAATAGGACAGGTTATGTGTCATATTAAAATTGATCAGATTAATTTGATTGAATGAAAATGTTATATATTAATATATTTATACATTTTCGCCGTATACCCGTCTACAGGCACCGATATGATTATATTAAGCAATGGGATGATGAAAAATTTTACAATAACTTTCGAGTAAATAGTAATATTAAATCAAAAATGTTGTAATTTAATATTATATCATATTAAACATTTAATTTGGCCAATGGTCTATAGTTACCAAGGCCAAAGAAAGAAGAAAAAACATTTAATAAACCATCCTACTAATAGGAAAGTTAGTGACTTGGTACACAAATACCTAATATTTTATAAAATAATATTTACAGGAACCACGCATTCACTTCAATACAAATCCTACGATATTATATTATAGGAAGTATGTTAATGGTAAGGGATTTAATTGGTTGTCATAAATCTACAGCTTCAAAGGATATAAGAAAAATATCGCAATTTGTACCTTGCGTCATCGATATATTAAAATGCCCAATATTCAAATGTAACAGTGTAATGTACGCCAAGACTTCCGAACGGTTTTCTCGAGTTCTAGGAGCAATAGATTGAGCAATCTTAATCCAGATCTAGAAACAGGTGTTAATTTTATAAACGATGTACCTAACAGAGTAATAAATCAAAACAGAAGATATAATGACAACATTCGAGTTAGGAACAATAATAAATGTTTATTTTTCTAATTTATAATGTATAAATAATAAAATTGTTTATAAATGTAAATATCTTGTCTATAAACTGCCCGTAAATTAAAATTTATTAATTCTAACTCTATCTGAGCATTCTGCCACTGAACCACCCCCAGAACACAATATATTAAGAACGGACACTGGCAGCAAAAAAAATTAGTACGTTCCCTCTAGGAATGTACCAATGAACTAAACAACAACAACCGCCAAATTTAAATTTTACTTTTACGTTCATAATTACCATTATTATTGTATAAGCCGTTCACTTTTGTAAAAACAAACTAAATCTGGTTATTTTGGTTACTTTTATAGTGTGTTACTGACTTTAAATGTCAATTAAAAATATTCCTTGCGCTGTAAAACCGACTTTAGGTTGATAAGGTTATGATCATTATAATTAAGATATCATTTTTCATTATGACATATGTCAAATGGATCGACATTTTAAAAAAGTGACATTTTATAATACCAACATGACATACAGCTACAAGGTGCAAACATTTGAAAACAAAATTCCCTCTTAGTTTGTTCTTACAAAAGTGAACAGCTTATATATTTTATTATTTATATTATCAAAAGTTTTACAATTAACAAAGAAATACATATAAAGTCTGTTCCAAATGGTTAGGCGGAACTAGATTTTGCAGTCTAGTTACTTTCATCGTTTAAATCGTGCTTTTCGGCCGTTTTGTTTAAGCTTTGTAAATCATACTTACAATAAACATTTTTTTGTTAAGGTTAATATCATTTTAATGTCATTTTCTTTATATTTTGATTTTTTCTGTCTTTCTTAATACAAATTTCCCATTTATTTATTTATTTTTTTATTAAAATATGTAAAAAAATAATTTATAGTCATTCGTTTCCATGGTTTCATTGTTGGAATTTTAAATTTTGACATTCCAACGTAAAAAATGAAATTACCCAAGCAAGGTCCCTTCTCGTGACAACCTAAAAGAACGAAATTCCCATTTAGTTCCGCCTAACCGTTTGAAACAGACTGTATATTTAATAATCCATATACAGTCTGTTCCAAACGGTTAAGCGGAACTAGATTTTGCAATCTAGTTACTTTCATCGTTTAAATCGTGCCTTTCGGCCGTTTTGTTTAAGCTTTGTAAATCATACTTACAATAAACATTTTTTGGTTAAGGTTAATATAATCCGTCTCAATTTGTAATACGAAACTAGATCTGGTTACTTTGGTGACTGTTGTGGTGTAAACAGACTTTGACGTATCCGTGTGAACCAATACTATGATAATATTATAAATGTATTGTCAATATACAACATAAAAAATGAACTTTCCCTGTTAGTTACGTATTACAAAATGAGACAGATAATATCATTTTAAAATGTCATTTTCTTTATTTTTTTTTTGTTATTATTTTTTTGTCATTAAAATATAAAAAAAAAATATTTAATTTTGACATATGCGATTCGTCTCCATGGTTTCATTGTTGGAATTTTAAATTTTGACATCCCAACGTGAAAAATGAAATAACCCAAGCAAGGTCCCTTCTCGTGACAACCTAAAAGAACTAAATTCCCATTTAGTTCCGCTTAACCGTTTGGAGCAGACTGTATAAATAAGGAATTTAAATAAATAAATCTAAATAAAAGGTGTATAATCTGCAGTGATGGGCGTTTACACGTAAACTTTAATTGTTTACGTTTACGTGTAAACTTATGTAAACAATTCGTAAACTTGTCAACAATGTAAACAATGTAAACTTTGTAAACTGTCAAATAATGAGGTTAGTTTTAGATATTTAATGGGAATAATAGAGAGTTAATAAACAAGTATATTCAGTTCAAAACAATAAATTTATTAAAAAAATAGTGGGACGAAACCGAAGGGATAGTTCTGAAGAACTAGGTTTGTTTTAATTAAAGAAAATGAAAGAAAATATAGGGCGTTATTTACTAATTTGTATGTAACGCCTGTATAATGATGCAAATTCGATTTTTATTAATATGTATATTGGCTTATCCTAATTTTATATACTTACTTTTTCATTTAAAATCATTTCATTAAAATTCTATTATTTATAAAAATGTATTGATAATGAGGTTCTGTAATTCAAAACAAGTGCGCATGTCTAAATCATTGTTTACATTGCTTACGTTGTTTACAAGAGTTTTTGTGTTTACATCAATTGTTTACGCGTCAACAATGAGGTAACTTACATCATGTAACTTACGCGCCCATCACTGATAATCTGTCTCAATTTGTAATACGAAACTAGATTAGGTTACTTTAGTGATTGTTGTGGTGTAAATAGACTTTTGTAGAATCATGTGAACTTGTAAATCTGGCTTTTAAAAGTATGGTTAAGTTTCATCATATTGAGGTTATTAATACTAAATTGACATGTCAAAATTATGATTGACATGTCAAATATTTTGAATGTATATATTAATATTTATTTCATCAAACTTTCGATTATTACTCGTATAATAGTAAAAAAATATTACGATTATCAATGAAATATCGTGATAAAATATAAAAAACAAAAATACATATTATATAATAATAATTTTATTGTGCTGTCCTTAAAATCTCATTCTTGTTTTGCAAAATTTAATAACATATTTAAACAAAAATATTCATTTTTTGAATGTAAATCCCAAAATTTTCTCTGCAAATCTTTCCGAAACATGTAGTCTGTGGTTCTATCTGTTTTCTTATTATTACCTCTTCCCATGTTCATCGGTCTTAAATTTTCTGCACCTTCATTTAAAATTTTTCTTACTTCTCCTTCAGAAATCTAAAGAAATTGAAATATAAATCCATTCTTGTAAAAGAAATCTATGTGTACACGAAAGAATTTTTTTTGAACTTTTGGCCACTCGACTAATGGATTAGTCTGAATTAAATTTTGGTTTTCCTGGCAAATCATACAGTTTCCAATAAATTTTTCAATTGCCTCGTTCATATTTGGCCACCAACAGTAAGACCTCATTAACGCTTTTGTTCTAACTATACCTATGTGTTCTTCATGAAATAGTTTTAATACTTCAAGTTGTAAAGTTTTTGGAACAACGACTCTTGAACCAATTAATAAACAATTTCGTTCTACTGATAATTCATTACGTCTTTTAAAATATTGTTTTAAATTTTCATCTATTACATTTACTCTTTCCCAACCTGAACGCGTATATTCTATAACTTTGGACAACGTTATATCTTTATTAGATGCATTTACGATATCTGATGCATTTAATGGCATACAATTTATTAAGTTAAATGAAAATAAAAAATCGGTAATTCCTGTTTCTTCATTATTAGGTAAACGTGATAACCCGTCTGCGTTACCTATAGATTTACCTTTTTTATAATTTATTTTATATGTATAACCTGATAGCATGATTGCCCATCGCGTTATCCTTGCGGACGCGGTTATTGGTAGACCGAAAATTATCGCTAAGGCCTCCCTTTCTAAATTTGAATATTTTTGTTCAGCTGGCGATAAGGTACTTGACGCAAACATTACTGGTTTTTCTACTCCGTTAATTACATGACTTAACACAGAACCTACACCATAATTACTGGCATCACAAGTTATAGTGTTGGGTTGTTTGGGGTCGTAACATGTGAGAACTTTCTCAGATGTTAAAATTTTTTTACTTTCTTCGAATGCCTTTGTACATTCTTGTGTCCAACTTTTTTTTAAATCTATATTACTTTTACATAAATTATATAACGGTTTTAATTTTGATGATAACATAGGTATAAATTTACCGTAATAATTAAGCAATCCCAAATATGATTTAAGTTGCGTTAAATCTTCAGGTACTGCCGCCATTTTAATACATTCAATCTTTTCTTGGGTTGGATGAATTCCGTTTTGATCAATGATATGACCCAGAAATTCTACACTTTTCTTACAAAATTTACATTTTTTTTCATTGACTTTAATGTTATACTTGCTTAAAACTTTAAATAAATCTATTACTTTTTGACAACAACCTTGTAACGTATCATCTGCGACTAAAATATCATCCAAATAACAGCTGGTGTTTTTTAACCCTTTAATAATAGTGCCCATAAAACTTTGAAATATACCTGGGGCTGAACTTATACCATAAGTTAACCGATTATAGCAAAATAATCCCATGTGGGTATTTATCGTTAACAATTCTTTTGAACTGTCATTTACTAAAAGTTGCTGATACGCTCCCTTTAAATCTATTACTGAAAAATACTTTTTATTACTTAGACATGCAAAAATGTCCTCGGGTAACGGTAGACTACAATGATCCGCTTCGATCACTTTATTAAGTGTTTTTTTAAAATCCACACAAATTCTAATATCACTAGAATTTTTTTTTGGGACTACCACTATAGGGCTAGCCCAATTGCTATGTTGAACTTTTGACAAAACTTTAGCTTCAACTAGATTTAAAATTTCTGATTCGACTTTTTCTCTTAATGCAAATGGCATATCATATGCCCTATGAAACATCGGTTTAGCTCCCTCTTTTACATGCAAATTTACTTTAAAATGTTTAACGTAGGAATGTTTTTCCTCTTCGAAAACATCTTTAAATTGTTCTTTTATGTCTTTTACAAATTCACTGACTGACTGACTTTCCATGACATTATTTGACTTTGACATGATAGACATATTACAGACATTAAACATATTAGACCAATTTGGTTTTAAAACATTTAACCAATTTCTGCCTAGCAAAGGTGAAAATTTACATTCAGCATCCAAAATGACAACTGGTAATACATATGATTTGTTTTGAAAATTAACTTTCACACATACTTCTCCTAAAATTTTGACTGCACTTCCCGTTACGACTTTTAATTTATAAGTAACAGGTTTAATTTTCAAATGACTTAAAAAACGTTTATAATCTGCTTTATGCAAGACTGTTTTACACGCGCCAGTGTCAATTTCAAAAGCTAAATCCATACCTTCAACCTTCATAGTTACTTTTACAGGTTTTACATCCTTGAAACTGTTTACATTCGCAATGTAGCCTAACTCAAAGCCTAACTTTTTGCACACCTTACTAGTATGCCATTTTTCATGACATATGTAGCACTCCCACTCTCGTGCTGGACAGGACTTCGGATTGTGGTTTCTTGTACACCTGAAACACTTTGACACACTCTTCTTACTGGCATTCTTAGTGACGTTCTTGCTCTTCTCAAATTTATTAATGACAGGTTCCGGTCCCATGGCTTTCAACTGCGACTCTGCAGACTCCATTCCACATGCAATTTGAAACGTTGACTCAAAAGTTACTTTGCTTTCCGTTAGAAGTTTCCTTTTAATGTGTTCCGACTTGATGCCACACACCAACTTATCTCTGAGGGCATCGTTGAGAAAGGACCCAAACTCACAAAATTTTGCCAGGTTTTTCAGTCTTGCCGTGTAGGCAGTGATAGTTTCATTGTTATCTTGCTGAGAAACATTAAATTTATAACGTTCAGCTATGACAAGCCGTTTTGGAGCATAGTGTTTAACTAAAATATCTTTGATTTGATCAAAACTCTTACTTGTTACGGGTTCTGGAGACAACAAGTCCTTAAGTACACTATAGGCCGGACCACCTATTAATGTTAACAACAGCGGCACTTTTTTTCTGGCTTCTACCTCATTGCACAGTACGAGCTGTTCTTTCCATGTAGGTGGTTATGTTTGATTTTGATGAATCAAATGGCTCTATATTTCCTATGAGCGCCATTTTTTCTCTGTTAGGTTCACCGTACGTAGCGTGAATTTTACTTGACTTTTTACAATGACTAATGCTGACCTTATGCACTTATTTTGTGAAGTTCGACTGACTCGTCGCCAATATTACGTTTGTAATTGGGCTAGAGGACATTAAGTAAACACAGCAGTTTATATCAGATTTTTATTGAACTTACGACAGTACAAGACAATAGAATAACAGACTGGACGTATCCCTGACAACGACGCTTCGGTCGCCAGGATGCCGGAATGGCAGTTGTCCAAACAATATAAAAGTAGGCGAGAACACAACAATGGGTAAATTATTTTATATTTCATAACAAAAAGGACGACTTTTGCACAAATTATAAAACAAGGAAGATAGCGGACTCCCACGTTACGGCTTTGGACAGCGATAGTTGCGACATTCGTGGTTGTAATATGAACTAGGATTAGATAGTATGCAACCCGCAGTGCACACAAATATATTTTTATATTTTAAATTGCTATGAGTCGCGCGATCATTAATTGTCTACCGAAATTGAAAAATAAAATGTAATTTTGGTAGAAAATTAAATATTGCCTTGAACCGAAAATTATGATTAATTTATTTACAACTCTCCTAATTAATTTCCTAAAATTAAAATTAATTACAATTGTTAAAAGTTAATACTTCAGTAAGCATTAAGTTTTATTATTTTATTTGCAAGCAAGCATATGAAATAAATAAACAAGTATTATATTTATTTTTTACTTTTATATTTACTTTTATTGTACATATTAAATTTAGTCTGTGCCATTTTTTTTATTACACTGTTTATATTTCTTTTGCATTTACCATTTAAAATATTATTAATTACACTACACCATTTGAAAATAAAAAATGTGGTGCTAATATTTAAAATTTCTTATAAAATTCATCACTGTCACAATCACAATTTACTGTCACCTATCGTTACAACATCAAAAACAATTGCCGCAAATTGCCGATAATGAAGTGTTCTCAAAATGTTGGTTTCAAAAAAACGCTTTTAGCGCTGTCGGTGGATGGAATATAACTTAAAACCGTTTCAAGGCCGTGTATATGACTTTCATACCCCTGGACTTTTGTTTTTCAAGTGTCACATTGACGTTCTCTTTGACATTTTGAAAAATAATTTTGCTTTTTTACTGAGTTTTATTTAATTTTAAAAGTGAAGTGAATTTCTCTTAGCTCTAGTAATAAAGAATAAGAAGAAATAAAAATAAACATTGCAGAATAGTATTAAGTGCAAGTAATGATGGAAGATCATGGAGGTCCAGGGCCGCCTGACACTGGACAGTCAAAAAATACTTCAAAATATATATATGATGCACTGGAAGTTTTAAATAATCCAGAAATAGAAAATATGGACGCACAAGATGAATCCCTATATACGAACAATGGTTCCACAATAACAACTAAACCTCTAACCTACAAAAGATCAGGTGAGGAAATTTTAAATCTACCACCAGCTAAGATGACAAATAATATGTCCGATAATGATTTCACTAGCATAAATTCTAGCAACATAACAAATAAAATAAAATATAAAATAACAGACACAGGACCATATTATATTTTTATTGAACAAAAACAGTTTAAAAGATTACATCCCATGTCAATTGGAAAAATTTTATATAAAGGAGAAAATACATTTATTAAAAATAATATATTAAATATTCAAAGTGTTGGTAAATCAAAAATTAAAATTGAATTTAACAATTCTGTTGCTGCAAATAAATTAATAGATTTGGAGGCTGTTAATAATATTGAATTTGAGAGCTATATACCTGAATTTAATGTGTCGAGACAAGGTATTGTCAAATTTATAGATACCACACTGACTGACGAGGAAATTATTCAAGAAACTGAATGTGAAATTAAAATCATATCTGTAAGAAGAATTTTAAATCGAATTTCCAATACGGAAAAAAAAACAACACAAACATGCATTTTTAAATTTGAAGGACAAAAACTTCCGAATTACATATATTTGTTCGGTACACGCTGTGAAGTATCAACTTATATTCCACAAGTAGTCCAATGTTTTAATTGTTTAAGATATGGTCATTTAAGTCGTAACTGTAAAAGTACCCAACGTTGTAGTCGATGTAGTCTATCTCACAGTCCGAACGAATGTACATAGATTGAGCCCTGTTTCATTTTCTGTAAAGGAGCCCAAGTATCTACAAACAGAATTTGTCCTGAATTCACAAGACAAAAAAATATAAAACGAATTATGGTAATACAGAATTTATCCTACTCTGAAGCTGCAAAACAACATCAAACATGTTTTGCTAATATTGTGAATGAGCGTCGACCAGATATTACCTCTGTATTTGAATTTCCAAAGATCAACCAAATAACACCACAAAGGATTCAGCGAACAGTAAATAATAGCAATAGTCCAAAGAAGAATTTCAATTTTACAAAAAGGGTACCCATAGTGACAAATATGCCAAATGAAGTAACAAGAAATCAATTTCCTAGAATTAACCATCCGGTTATACAACCACAACAGCCACTAGTCAACACATACGGGCCACAATATCATAGGGTTTCTCAAAATAATGACACTATAATTTCGGAAAACTTGAAAAAAAAATTACTAACGTTGATAGAAACATTAATTTTGCAAGTTCAGCATAATGTACCGGTTAATAATAATGATGTACTTGCTCTCTTAAATAACTTGAATGATTTTGATAATGAAATTATAATCTAAAACATGGAACTTAAAATTATTCAATGGAATGGGCAGTCTGTTAATGCTCATAAACCACTTTTAGAAATGTATTTGGGCACATATAAACCTCATATAGTTCTACTATCCGAAACATGGTTTAAAAGAAACAGATTTGTTAAATTTCATAACTATAAATTAATCAGATGTGATAGAAAAGACGGCTACGGAGGTAGCGCTATTTTAGTTTGTAATAATTTAAATTTTCAAATAATAAACACAGAAGATATTTGTGATAACAATATTCAAATCTGTGCAGTTAATCTTAAAATACAATCCAAATACATAGATTGTGTATCTGTTTATGTAAAGCCTGGTCACACAGTAGACAACTTTTTGTGGAGTTCATTACATTCAAAACTTTCTGATACCTTTTTAATTGGAGGTGACTTTAATGCACATAGCCCTGTATGGGGGTGTGCCTTTAGTGATCATAGTGGTAACTCCATACTAGATGCACTAGATACATATGATATGTATATTTTAAACGATGGATCTCCCACCCTTGTAACACTGCCTGGCCATCGCCCATCTGCAGTAGATCTCACCATTTGTAATACAAACTTGGTTTTACAAACTATGACAAAAACTACAACTGAAACACTAGGATCAAATCATTTCATAGTCTCTACTATAATATCTATAACACCATGTACAAGTACTATTAGAAATTTTACTCCAACTAGATTATGGAACACAAAAAATGCCAACTGGCCATCCTATATTCAATATATAGACAAGTATTTTCCAACGTTTGAAGCTGACACAAATATATTAAATATGTATTCTAAACTAATAGAAACTATTAACAAAGCTGCGGAAGAAAATATTCCCAAAAAATTGCCATATAATACCCCACACAAGCCGAAATCGTGGTGGACAATTAATTGTCAACAAAAACTTGCTGAATCAAAACAAAAATTAGGAATATACCAGAAAAAATCAACCTTAGATAATTTCATAAATTTTAGAAGAACTGTTAATTCTGCAAAAAAGTTCATAAAAAATCAAAAACGCACCAAATGGAAAATTTTTTGTGAGTCAATTAATATAAACACTTCATCTTCTACTATTTGGAAAAAATTACGCCAAGCCAAAAACATCAATGTCGAAGCATCTTCTGAAAATCCAGAATTAAAAGATACTTGGCTAGAAGAGTATGCTGACTTTCTAGCACCATCTGGCGCGTCTTTTCCGCCTTTCCTAAAAAACAACAATAAATTATCTGATCACTTTTTAATAAGTGTCTTTACATATGAAGAGCTAGACTCAGTCTTGGAAAAAAATTCTTCAGACAGTGCTCCAGGACATGATAACATAACATATTCCATGATTCAAAATTTACCCAAAAAAGCCAAATGTACTTTACTTTACATTTATAATAATATTTGGTATGAAGATAATTGGCTTACTGACTGGCAAAAGCAAATAATTGTCCCCATTTTAAAACCAGGTAAAGATCCTAGAAATACTAAATCATACCGTCCAATAAGCCTAGCTTCGTGTTTGTTTAAAGTTCTTGAACGATTAATAAAAAATCGATTTGAATGGTTTTTAGAACATAATAAAATTCTTACAAATGCACAAACAGCATACCGTAAAGGAAAAGCTACTCAAGATGCTATTTTTTCATTAAACAATGAAATACACAGAGCTTTTGAAGAAAAAAGTATTGCTGGAACTGTATTTTTAGACTTAGAAAAAGCTTTTGACAATGTACAAATTCCAATTCTTTTAGAAAAAATGTCCGCTTTACAAATACCTATAATTTTTATAAAACGTTTAGAAAAAATGTATAGTCTCAGAGAAATTGAAGTAAAATTTAAAGGCAGAGTGAGTTCACCAAGGTTAATTTATATAGGTATCCAACAAGGATCCATTCTTAGTCCCTTATTTTTCAACTTGTACACTGCTGATATACAAATTTATCTTCCTAAAACTATAACATGTTCAATATGCTGATAATATTGTTCTTATAAATAGAAATTCAAAATTAACTAAATGTATTCAAGAACAAAAATATTCCTTCTTTGGTTTGGACATGGTTGAATGAACATGGCTTCTCCTTATCAGATTCTAAATCTAGTATTGTCTTCTTTACGCGAAAATAATTAAATTAAATTATGACACAATTCGACTAGGCATACACACAATATCGATAAAAGCTACAACAAAATATTTAGGAATGTTTCTTGATCAAAAATTAACCTGGAATTATCATATTGCCTATCTACAAACAGCAGTCGAGAAACGTATAAATATATTAAGAGCTATAGCACATTCCTGGTGGGGAGCCAATCCGAACATAATTCTTATGTTTTATAGATCTTATATTCGATCTAAAATTGATTATGGTTCTATTTTTTATTCTTCGTCTTCTTTTACGAATCTTAAGAAAATAGATAGACTGCAATTTAAATCGCTAAGGACTTGCTTAGGGGCAATGAAATCGACTCCAATTAGATCTCTTTTGGCTGAAACGTGTGAATTTCCGTTATTCTATCGAAGGAAAAAATTGGGTTATAATTTTATTACTAAAAAATTATACTTTGACTATAAGTCTATGGATTTGGTAAAATTGCTATACATTCAGGACATCTCATCATCTAAAGGTCTTACTCACAAACCTCCGGACTACATATTTTCATTTGGAAAAATTATGGAACTCTCCAAATACATAATATTCGATAACTCATGTCCATTATTTAAAGTTCCTTACGAAAATAATTATCATGACGTTAATATCATCATTCCACCTTTTACCGGCAATGTAATTGTAGATAAAGAGATTTTTAAAGAGCAGTTGCAAAAAAGTGCATCAAATTATATATGTATTTATACAGATGGGTCTAAATATCATGAGAATAACATGGTAGGAGCAGCTTTCTATTGTCATTTCTTTGTAAAAAATTTACTTTACCAAATTATTATTCAACATTTTCAGCTGAATTGTATGCAATAGAACAAGCATTAAATTTCATTATAGATTACAACAATCCAGAATTAAAATTTATTATTATAAGTGATTGTCTGAGTGCATTACAATCCCTAAAAAATTCCCTTTTCATTTTAATATTCAAAGAATAATGCACCTTTTAAAATATATCAGTGAAGTAAAACTTATTTGGATTAAATCACACCAAGGCATTTCATACGGGAATGACATAGCAGATAAACTAGCCAAAGTGGCAGCAAAATCACCTACAGTAGAAACCACCGATGTAACACCTCATTATGATTTTAAAAGTACCGTATATAAGAACTTGAATGCAGAATGGGAACAAGAGTGGCAAGAAGACAGAGGAAAATTTTATGGACAAATAGAAAATAGTCTACCGAAGAAACCCTGGTTTCACGCTTGTGGAGAAAAAAGAAATGTAATCACAACTATGTGTAGGATAAGATTTGGCCATGCATTTTATCCACAACATTTATATAAAATTGGTGTAATTAAGTCACCGTACTGCCCCTGCGACAATGAAACTATTGGGACCCTAGATCACATTTTTTTCCATTGCCCAAATTTTAGTAATCAAAGAAAAGATCTTATTATGGAACTGGAAAAAATTTATCTAAATCCACCGCATTCTATTGTAAATTTATTAAAACATTACAAATCATATATATTTTGGTCAAATTTATTATCAATTCAAATTTAAAAATGTAATTAATTATAATTGTACATATATTATATAAAATTTGTAGCTGGCTAATATGGTCGAAATACCAACGGCCAATAAAACAATAAATTAAAAAAAAAAAAACAAAAAGGACACCAAGATTTACTGAAAAAATATCTGCCACAAGGTCTATAATTTCGCTTCTTTTTAATTTTGTTTTGTTCTTTATCTAATTGTTGTCTCTTATGCATATTTTCTGATGTTATGTTCTTATTTTGGTTGTATAAAAATACTTTGCAATTAAAAAAATAAATTGACATATAATTTAATGTCAAATATGAATTGCCAAATGTTTTGAAAGGTGCCATTTTAGCAGTACCACCCTAAGATGATATTTTAAATAGACAACATAAAAAATGAAATTTTCCTCTTAGTTTCATATTACAAATTGAGACAGATAATAAGCTATTTATTTTTTAAACACAAAATTATACACAACATTAAATATTATTTTAAACACAACATTATAATTACTAATTACAAAAACTGTATTCATAAAATTGGAGGCTATACCTGTTTTATTATTTTTTCGGCCTCATATTTGGTTTCTACATATTTCAGATCATTATAAGACAATATCCGCAAAAAATCAATTTTTGTCCGTCTTCCCGAGATGTACAATGTATGTATCAAATACAGTATAAGATGACCAAAATTGGAAATAAAACTCTATTATTTGAACCACGTATTTGAAAATTAACAAGCTTACATGCGTATTACTTCAACACCAAATGTCATGTGTTTGACAGCTAATGGCGGCTGATCTACAGCTAGAACACGACGCTTCTGATCGTTCGAAGTCGGATATATTCGTAATTTATTTTGCACTCTGTCGCCATCTACCAATGTACCAGAAAACTAAAAGTCGAGCCAAGGTCATTACATGCCAGTGTCACCCGAGTGGAACCACCTCCAGTCACTTTCAGTGAATATTTATTGTCGGCATTTTTTTTTTCTTTTACATTTTTAAGTTTTTTTTTTATATATATATTTTAATTATTCTGCTTCTCTGTAAGAGCGACCTCTTACATTGTTAAATTCATCATGTATGTTCCGTTCGTCCAAAGAGATTTTTTTTTCCACAACACTTAATTTTATTTTTTACACACAATATAATTTATATTTTTTTAATAAATTTTATTTTATTCAGAGCAACGCTTCTGATAAGTTCATCGTACATTTATTTTTACGTTTCGTTTACCGTATTTTCGATTGTTGGTAAAATTTGCATTATTTGTATAATAAACTACTTGACAAGTGACATTGACAAATAACATTGACAGTTATGTTTATATTAAATTTCTAAATTTCCCCGCCAAATATTCATTTTCCATATTACCAAATTTGTGAATTTATCACATCAGTTGGCTTAGCTAAGTATTTTTTTATTTTTAACTGTGCAACATCTGGCGCTTAAGTATTTGGTTTAAGCTGAAGCTTAAGGTTTAGCTAAACTCATACTTAAGTGGTAACTGTGCAACTGGGCCTAAGGATCGATCTCTATAACTTGTAAATTTTACAATTATTGGCCTCGGTTTATTAACCTCAATTGATTTACCAATGCGATTGGACCGATCTAGAGCACTTTTATTCATGTTAATCTTTAGTTTGTTCTTTATTAACTCACACACAATGTCATCAGTGTCTTCATTCTTGGACTGCGGTACCCCAAATATTCTCAGGCAGTTTCTTCGGGAATATTGTTCTAGGGTTCGTAAGCGGTGGTTGACAACCTTCAGTGCCTCATCCTTCTCACTCAGCTTCTTTTCCAACTCTTTGATCTTCGATTCCAACTCCATTTGCTTCTCTTCATACCGTTTAATTATGATCAGTGCTAGCGACTTCATTAGCCATTTCATTTCAAAACGATGGAGTTTAAGATGTCCTTAATAATTTTTTCAACCTCAGATACTTCATCTGCTTGAACACAGGCCTTATTTGATCTAATCTGTTTCCTCATTACTGTTTACTATATTTCACTGTTTTTTAGGGTTTTGTAGGTATGACCAAAAAACCCTTATACCGTCATTTTGTCGTCTGTCTGTCTGTCTGTCTGTCTGTCTGTCTGGCTGTCTGTCTGTCTGTCTGTCTGTCTGTTCGGTAAAAATTGTAGCCAAACGGCTAAACCTAGAGAGTTGAAAATTGGCATGTTTGTACAACTTTTTGACCCGCACATAGGAAAAATACTAAAACATCTAAAAACATATCCCACTAAAAATATAAACAAATATGTGCTCATCGAAAAAAAAATATTTTTTTTAAATTCTGAGTAGGGTATCAAATGAAAGCCCTTAGTACGTGGATTAACGATCAAAATTTAATTTTTGCAAAATAAATTATTTTGAGGCGATTTTTGCCAAAATTGTGCAAAAACATTTTTGTCCCACACCCTGTAGCCCAGATGGTTTAAACTAAAAATGTGAAAAAATTCTAAGTAATGTATATTGGTGTGAACCGGAATAGTACAACAGGAATTTTTGATCAGATTATGTTTTCGGAAAATAACGCATTTTTTGTGTTTTTTGGTTGACGATGCATACATATTATACTCTTATAACACACTAAGTTGATAAGCGTTTGGTGGTCTAGTGGCTCAGTTGCTCGACAACCAGACAGGATCGTTATTCACTACACAGGTTCGTTCCTGGCTTTTGTGGAGTCAATTTTATTTTTTGTTTTTTTTTTTTTTTCATATTTATTGTGTTTAAATTAATTTGTTAAAATTCTAGTTATATTTTAGCACATTTTGAATTTAATTTTCAAGAGCGTAAATTTAATAACCAATTGGAATTATATTTTCATTCTGTGTCATTTATACGAAGCCAGAGGGGCGGAGCGTATGATTTAAGACAACCAATGAGAGTCATAGGCCCAATTTTCAAAATCTTAATGAACCTTGTTATATAAAAAAAATACTGCACTTATTTAGAAACCTAAATAATGATATTAGGTATTCGAATTAAAATTAACAAAAAAATATTTTAACATAAAATTTGTTTTTAAAGCTCTGAGATTAACAGACGATAAATTATTTTAAAAAGATCGTTCATTTTGCCGTGGTTACTACAAAGCAAAATTTGTCCTACACACTCAGCATGCCGCCTTCACTTATTATATACCTGCGAAACCCTGCAATGTGTGAAAATTCACACTTCACATAAATTTTTATTTAATAATTAGTTAGACACGTAAAATATATAGACTATCTGCACTCTTAACACGTCTACACAGAGCGACTGTACATTACGGAATGACATCTTGAAAGTAAGCTTCTCTATTTGTATAGACTTTTTGCCGCTGTTAGTATTCTAACATCGTTGCCCTCGGTATACCTAGCGGTAGTCTATACTTAACACTGGAAATAATGATATAAACAGAGGGAAGTGGAAAGGTTCAGGTATGGAAAGGTTTGAGAAACGCTAAGTTATATGAAGAATATTTAAAACTGTAGAAATAGATTTACAGTAGAATAAATAATTAGTGTTGTTAAAAAGTGAACCATCTTAAATCAATTTGTAAGCTATTTTTTGGACACTGACGTTACTAGAAATACAGTAGAATAAAATAAAATAGGTAACTAATTAAAATAGAATAATTATTAAGTAATGAGTCAATATTTGAAAACTTGAAAAACAACTTTAGTTAATTTAAATATAAATAAATAAGTATAAAAACTTTTTATATTCGTAAGGAGTAAGTCAATTATAAAATACGCAAAGAACTTTTTATGAAATAGGTAATTTATTGATGGACACTGGCATAAATCGAGTTAAAACTGATATAAGCCTCATGCAAAATCCTGTAATTTTGAAAATTTTGATAGATAAATTAGTTTAACAATTATATTAAAAATGTTATAAATGCTATGATTAGATTATTTAGAAAGTACTTACATTGAAAATTATGAGTATCAAGTCTTAAAATTGCTATTATTTAATCATAATATTTTTGTTATTTCAGATTTTTCTCATTTTTACTTGCCCGACCTTAATATATAAGGGGCAAGTATTGTAATCGCGAAAATTTTCGATGTCGAGATTTTGACTGATGACCACGTTTCATGGTCCAGGGAATCCAAAAAACCTATTTTCGAAGTGCCGTCCGTATGTGTGTGTGTCTGTGTGTATACACGATAACTCAAAAACGGTTTAACTTAAAGAATTCGTTCGGGTTCTAAAAAATTCTCCTAATAATTGGAAAGAACCCTATTGTTTTTTATTAAAATCCGAAACCGGAAAAGGAGGTTATTAAACTTTAAAATTTAAAAAAATTCGTAACTAGCAAACCAAGCCTTGGACAAAAATTTGTATAGGACATAATTTGATGTATTTTTGAAGATTTACCTAAATCTTCTTTTAAATTAAAAATATATATATATATATCTATTTTTTTTTTATTATTATTTTTTTTATGGGAGAGCAAGTCTAGCGGAGATCTCCCTACGCCACTGGTTTTTATTCTTACTGTCTTTAGATAACTAAATATTTTCTTAAGAAACTAAATCTGCAAGCCGGATGAAATCTTCTTGCATGCTTATTCGTCTCGTGAACCGTAGTTTGGAGCAGAATTGGGCATTTTGTTATTCGAGTAAATGATTAAAAAGTAATGATCAAGACATTAATTATTCCTGATCGAGAGTGAAGAATTATATTCATTAATCGTACTTTTGCTTACTTGAGAGTAAATTACTCATCACTCATCATTCATTACTCGAGAATTGCTATAGAAAATTGTTAATTCTTACGGCTTAGAGAATGGACAATGCAATAGATATAATGTAGTGGGTTTCTTAAAAGTGGAAAGTTAAATTATGATTCGAAATCACGTTGTCTCTTTTATAAAAATTTGGTTCACTGACGATTTTATGTGTAACAGCGTAAGTGTGCCTGCAACGTTTCATACACAATATTTGTAAATCGATCCATTGGGAAAACCTAACATCTACACAGTATTAAGTACAATTATACAAAATTACAGACGAAAAATGAGAACCTGATCTGATTTTTCAAATGAGTAATGATTGGTGAATAATGATTATTCCATGAGTAATGTATCACTCGAGTGATGCACAACACTGGTTTGGAGACATATGTTCTTTACGAAATGGAAATTCGTTCTACACAACCTGGATAAGAGTGGACGAGATGGTGCCAAGTCAAAGGAAACTGGATGAATATAGCTGAGGCTTTAGTACATAATTGGAAAAATGTATATTTATATAACATTGACCAGACATTAAAATGTATATTTAATCGGCATTACAATTTTAACTTTTCTAATTATACCTTTTCTTAGAAATGTATATATTGTGAGCAAAAGTAGCATATACTCTGCATTTTAATATAACCTTATTTTTTGCATAGAATAGAACTTCAAACATGATTTTCTCCCACGGAATGCCGGGAGGAAATTTATTTCCATTGGGTATAAAGTTATGTAACCAGTAGTCTTCCTAAAACAAAAAATCAACGTTATAACATCAACTTGTTCCATAAAAAATTTGATAAATCCCGCAACCGCAGAAACTTATATTTCGAGAATAATAATTTTAACATAATATTTAGAAAATGCCTATCATTTAAAGTTTCCATTGAAATAATCTCCTACAACAGCATGTTAATACATCTTAAGTAATACTTTTGCCATTTCTGGGATCGTTCCTTATTGGCACTTGTATAGACACAACCTTCAATCAATATTAAATTAAATAGCACGATGAATATTATAATATTAGAAAATTTAGAATATTGTCGAACTGTGCAGACGTGTATATTATGCTCCCAGTTATTATAGTGAAAAAGTGTGAGAAACTGTTAATTAAAATACAATCATTTAAATAGATTTTTTATTTAATTGTTGTGGAAATATTACAGTAGTAATAATTTGTAAAAATAATATTGCTGTTGATTTACAACAAAAATATTAAAAAATATTGGTCATCTATATAGTGAAATATCATCGCCATTGTGTGTTACATCGCCCGTACTTGTCAGCAGCCGTTTATTAGGAACCGTTCGTCAGCTTATCGTACATTGACCCACATCTAAGAGACATGTCTGGCGTAACCTGTAAAGTGTGTGAAACGAGGATCGGCCGTCAAGGTGACAAACTGATATGTACAGGTACTTGTAAAAATATTTACCATCCAGTATTTGCCAATATATCAATTGAAAATTATACTATTATGAAAGTAAATGGACAAATTGATGTATGGGTGTGTCAGGGATGTATGGAAAAGAGGGCCTGTAAAAAGTACCCTACAGACATTACACTTGAGGCGGATAATTCACTCGTGGATATAAAATCCATATTAAAAAATCTGTTGGATGAAAATATAAAGTTAAAAATACAATTGACGAAACCAATAAAAAAATTGACGTTCAAACGACTAGGATTGAACGCCTGCTCGAGCGGTTGAGTGAGGTAGAATCCGAAAATTCCCGGCTGAAAGAGGAGAACGCGAACTTGCTGGGGCTTCTGGATGTCCAGGAGCAGTACTCCCGACGTAACTACGTAGAAATACACGGTTTGCCGGAAATGGAAGGCGAGAATACGGTAGCGGAAGTCATCAAATTAGGCCGCGCTGTAGGTATGGAGGTAAAGCCGGACATGATAGATAACTGTCACCGTCTTGGACTTCGTGGTCAATCATCCCCAGATATTCGCGGCATAATTGTCCAATTCGTTCGCAATTTTGATAAGGTACAGCTATTAAAATGTCGCAAAATAAAAAGAAACCTGAACACTAGTGACCTCGGGATTAAGTCGGCTTTATGCGGTAACGTGTATGTGAATGACAATTTAACGCAACGCCGGCGAGCGTTATTATCTGCGGCTAGAAAATTAAGGCAATCGTGTAATGTAATGTACGTGTGGACAAAAAATGGAAATGTGTATGTGCTTGAAAATGAAAGATCTGGCCTAGTAAATATAAAGTGTGATAATGACATAAGAGAAATTGAGAGAAAATGTAAAGAAAAGGCAATGAATGTGCTTAAAAATAATGAGTGAAAAAATATGTATTTATTATCAGAATGTACGAGGACTACGCACCAAGACGCACTCACTCTACGACAGCGTTCTGTCATCTGAATATGATCTAATAGCTCTCACTGAAACGTGGTTGCATAACAATATTTATGATAAAGAATTATTTGATAATAGATATATGTGCTATCGCTCGGACAGACAGGACGGTAGAAGAGGTGGGGGCGCGTTGGTCGCAGTCCATAAAAGATGGGCTTCTGTCAATATTACAAAATATGTTACTTCTCTAGATTATGTTTTGGTTAAGTTGAATGATTGTAAAAAAACTATGTATGTATCTTGTGTGTATTTTCCGCCAGATGTAACGGCTGATCTGTATAAACTTTTCTTTGATACTTTGGATTCATATGCAGAAGTTCTTATGAAAAACATAATTATATTAGGAGATTTTAATGTGGAAACCATCACTGGTCCCAGCGGCGTAGAAGTAAATTTTCGAAAGGATGAGAAAGCATTAGAGATAAGAAATAACATGTCTTTTTATCATCTGTGTAATAAGAATAACATTTGTAACGTATACAACAAGGCATTAGATCTGGTACTAATATTGCATACATGACCGTGCAAAAATCTTCTGACCCCATTTTAAAAGAAGACGATTATCATCCAGCATTGGAAATTAATGTTCAATATGTATGTAATATTGTAAGAAATAATATAAGTCATGAAAAAATCTACAACTTCAGAAAAGCTGATTTCTTAAAATTGTATCATATACTTAGCGCAACTAATTGGAGGTTTCTGAGGTTGATAGATAATGTAAATATTGCAGTGGACAAGTTTTATAGTGTTTTATACCGGGTGTTGGATGAATGTGTGCCTACTTTTACAAGCAAAAATAAAAACAAATACCCATCTTGGTTTACACTGGAAATAAAAAATATGATTAAACAAAAAAAATATAACAGAAAGGTAAATAAAGGCGAGGGAGACGAGAATTATCATCATGCTATGTATGTAAATGTGCGTAGAAATCTTAAGAAGTTAATTAGACAAGAATATAGAAAATACATTAAAACTATAGAGAATTATATTCCTTCTGATGCTAGACAGTTTTGGAGCTTTTTAAAACAAAAAAATTTATGTGAAGTGTGAATTTTCACACATTTCAAAGTTTTGCAAGTATTTAATAACTGAATGATGATTATTTGGGATGCCAAAACAAATTTTATGTCAAAATATTTTTTTATGAATTTTAATTCGAATGCCTAATACCATTATTTAAGTTTCTAATATGTGCAGTATTTTTTTTTAGATAGCAAGGTTCATTAAGATTTTGAAAATTGCGCCTATGGCTTCTGTTGGTTGCTTAAATCATTAGCCCCGCCCTCTGATTCATCAAACAGAATTAAATTACAATTTCAACACTTCTCACTGGTTATTAAATTTACGCTTTTAAAAATTAAATGCAACATTTGCCAAAATATAACTAGAATTTTGACAAAATAATTTAAACAAAAGAAAACTGCAAAAAAAAAACAAAAAAAATTAAAATGACAGGATTCGAACTCTAGTTTGCAAGTTACCTGTTTGAAAAATTAGAAAACCAATGACTAAACGCACATCGCTATGAGCGCTGACGTATCAACTTGGTTACATAGCGAATTAAATATTTAACATATTTTGGTTAAAAACACAAAAAATGCATTATTTTCCGAAAACATAATCTGATCAAAAATTTCTGTTGCACTATTCCGGTTCACACCAATATACATTACTTAGATTTTTTTCAGATCTTTAGTTTAAACCATCTGGGCTACAGGTTGTGGGACAAAAATTTTTTTGCATAATTTTGACAAAAATCGCATCAAAATAATTTATTTTGCAAAAATAAAATTTTGGTCGTTAATCCACGTACTAAGGGCTTTCATTTGATACCCTACTCAGAATTTAAAAAAAAAAAAATTTTTTTTCGTTGATCACATATTTGTTTATATTTTTAGGGGGATATGTTTTTTAGATGTTTTAGTATTTTTCCTATATGCGGGTCAAAAAGTTATACAAGCATGCCAAATTTCAACTCTCTAGGTTTAGCCGTTTGGCTACAATTTTTACCGAACAGACAGACAGACAGACAGACAGACAGACATTGGAAATTAATGTTCAATATGTATGTAATATTGTAAGAAATAATATAATGACGGTATAAGGGTTTTTTGGTCATACCTACAAAATCCTAAAAACAGCGTGATAGGTTGTCATGCATAGTTACAAGCAACAATGAGGTCATTGATGATAGTTCACAGATCGCCCAAGCATACGCTTCGTATTTTTCCTCAGTGTTTAATCAGGGTATTATTAACCACATTAATAATGAGAATGCGGATTACTGTGTGGGGTTACTGGGTATAAATACAATTACATTAGAGGATGTGGAATGGTCGATAGGTAAGTTGAAGCCGAAAAAGTCTTGTGGGTCGGATTTGATACCGTCTTACATATTGAAAGGATGTATGCAGGTGTTGAGGTCTCCTCTTCAAGTACTTTTTCAGAAGTCGGTAGATACTAATACTTTTCCTGATAAATGGAAGCTAGCTAGAGTATGCCCGATCTACAAATCGGGGTTTAAGAAATGTGTGGGAAATTATAGGCCTGTATCTGTTCTCTCGTCCCCAGCTAAAGTCTTTGAACAAATAATTTATAAATATTTATTTGAACATGTGTCTCCTGCCATTAGCGACAAACAACACGGATTCATGCCTCGTAGATCAACAACAACTACTCTATTACATATTTTTGTAAAATCTTCTGGTATATATTTTCGACCTTGGAGTAAGTTAAATTATGTAGTCAATTCTTGGGATATTAGGTCAATAAGTAAAACACTTAGATATTCATATATTTGAATAGACCGGTTTCGACAATTTTATTGTCTTCTTCAGTATCTCTGAGGAAAAATTGAGAAAAAAAATATTTAATATTACAATAATGTTCACAAAAATTAGTATGAAAATTAATAAATAAATAAACATGTGTATCAAAAAAAAAAAAAAAAAAACTTACTCAAATTACTAATGTAAATAATAGTTTGTAAATGTATTTAAAATAAATAAAACTTGTAAAAGACATGTGGTATCACATATAAATAAGCGTCAAAAGTTAAAATGGTTAAAATACTTTAAAAAAATAAATAAATAAAATTCTTGATGGACATCCAGCGTTGAAAGTAGTCCGAATAGTGCCAAGCAATGACTGACTGTCCCCCTCTATTCTATAATACCCCACTATTGGTGACTCAACTTAACGCGTATCCCTCTAGCGGCAAAAAAGCGAACACTTCGAAAAAGGTTACTGTCATTGTTTACGTATAATTCACCATGTGTTTTATTGTTTCTGTCCATTCTCACTCAATTTTTACAGCGAAAAAAGTGATAAATTTAAGAAAAAAAGATTAAATACTCCTTGTTGTGTGTATGGTAGTCAATCACAGGAAGAACATCTTCGAATATTAGATTGAAAGAATATCAGTGATTCTAAAATTTTGTTTCTATTGAAGGGAATTTATACTGTTCAGATGATTTTAAACAAGTTTTTAACGTTGAATTTTTACCGAAAATCGTTTAATGTTGTGTAAATTATTGTTAATATAATTAAAACCCCTTGTTATTTCATGGGAGTGTTCCATAATTGTGTTAGTTTGCAAATATTTGACAGTTTTCTTGTGTAGAATAAATTACAAGTTCACTTTCTATAAAATTTCTTGAGATATGTGTAGATATTAAGCATTCAAATAAATGTTTTAAGTTCAAAGTATAACATTTTATTTTCTCTGAGTATAAGCCGGCACCAACATACAATATATAACCTCTGAAAATATTCATTTACAAGCAGCAAATTTTATCATAAAATGAATTCCCATATATTTATACACTTTTTTAATACTCGGTTATAATTTAAATATACTGTATACAGCAAGAAAACGTAAATTAGACCAAAAATTGATTATAAACCAATACTGTTTACATACGTTGACAGATGACTATCCTTTTTCGTGTCAAAAGTTCACAAGGCGATAGTGGCGCCGTTTCGGTAATTATAGTCGCGAATAATCAAAATGACATTTAAATATGCGCACAGGTATTGTTTTTAATACAATTGATAATATAATCATAGCAATTATTTAAATTCTCTGTGTCTTGTTGAATGTTTATATTATTGTTATTATGTTTTATATATGTCATTTCTTTAATTAATCTTTTGTAAGAATTACTCTCTTTATCTAATATTTTAAACTTATCAATATTGAAGGTATGGTTATTATCTCGGCAATGTAATGGAATAGGTAATGTTTTTTTATTTATTATGTCTAATTGATGCTGTTTAATTCTTTTTCCTATATACTGTAAAGTTTGCCCTGTATAAGTGGCCTCACAATTGTTACAATGTAGTTGATAAATAACATCATTCTGTTTAGTAATATGATACTTTTCTTTTATTTTAGAAAATAGTGTTTTTACTGTTTTGTTATATTTAAAGCTAATGTTTATTTTATTATTTTTAAGTATATTTTTTATTTTTTGTGATAACCGGGGTATATAAGTTAATGAGCAATATTTAATATTCATATTCATGTTGTTTTTTTTAATCTATTATTATTAATAATATTATTAATGAGTATCTTTGGAAAGTTATTTTTAGAAAGGATTATCTTTATGTTATTTATAATTTCATCTCGAAAAATTGGATCCGTAAGTTTAAGGGCTGTTTTTTTTAAATTATAAGCTGTATTAATTTTTTGTGAATTGATATGTGCTGAATTAAAATTTAGGAATCTGTCCGATGCAATTTCTTTTTTAAACCATTTAGTTTTAATATTATTATTTATACGAATTAGTGTCATATTAAGAAATGAAATTTGATTATTATTTTCCTTTTCACATGCGAATTGAATATTATTATCATATTTGTTAAAATTATCTATTATTGTATTAATTGACTCTTTAGGTACTATTAAAATGAGGTCATCTACATATTTTTTAATTAAAGTGATTTTAATATTTAGTGTTTTTAAACTACAATCTAATAGGTCATTCATGACTAAGTCTGAAAGGGCTGGGCTACTAGGGTTGCCCATACTCGTCCCGAAGATTTGTAAATATGTGTTTTTGTTGAATTTAAAATAGCTACTTTCAAACATGAATTTAATGCATTTAATAAACATTTCAAGGTTAATGTCTGTGTATAATTTAAATAGGTCCCATTTTGTTTTAATCACTTCAATAACCAATTCTTGATGTATATTGGTGAATAGAGAAATTACATCCAAAGAGATCATAATGTCATCATTCTGTAAAGTGGGTAAATTATTTATGATGGTTTTTAGTTCAAAGGAGTTTTTTATGTTGTAATTACTATGTAAGTTAACTTTATTAATTATTTTAGTAAGAAATTTGGATAATTTGTAACCTGGGGCTCTAATACAAGAGACAACTGGTCTGATAGGGAAATGTAATTTATGTGTTTTAATTAATCCATAAAATTTAGGGGGTACTGAATTATAAGTTTTTAATTTTTTTCCTATATTTTCTAGAATCATTTTATTGTCTATTAGTTCTTTAATTAATTTGTTATTTTTATTTTGTAATTTATCTGTCTATATCGGTCTATTCAAATATATGAATATCTAAGTGTTTTACTTATTGACCTAATATCCCAAGAATTGACTACATAATTTAATCTATTACAGGTAACGGGCTACGTGGTACAGGGTCTTGATAGAGGGGTTCAGACGGACGTTGTTTATCTGGATATGACGAAAGCTTTTGACAAAATGGGACATTCCGTACTGATAGATGCACTTTATAAGTTTGGTGTATCGGCTAAGACTTGCAGTCTATTTAAATCGTACCTCAACAACCGGGAACAATATGTAGATTTTAACGGCACAAAGTCACATAATTATGTGGCTACCAGTGGCGTACCGCAAGGATCGAACCTGGGAACTCTGCTTTTTCTTTTGGTAGTCAACGATATTCCAGCCCTGGTGAGGAACAGCTGCTGTTTGCTCTTTGCGGATGACATCAAAATATAGAAGTATGTACAGAATGACACACACTGTTTTGATTTGGAAATGGATTTACAACGGTTATGCGACTGGAGTAAGTCAAGTGGATTGCCCTTCAATGTAGCAAAGTGTAGGGTAATGTCCTATTCCAGAAAAAGGGATGTCATTCAACATAATTACAAAATGGACGGGAATATCGTTGAACGGACTGATACCATACGGGATCTTGGGGTATTATATGACGTGGGGCTGAATTTTCAACATGTCACATATGTAATAAATAAAGCATTTAGAAATATAGGTTTTATTTTGGGCGTAACAAAAGACTTTCGTCAAGTAGAATCATATGTAGCGCTGTTTAACTCTCATGTACGTCCTGTTTTAGAATACGCGTGTGTGGTTTGGTATCCTTTTCACGCACTTTATATAAAGCGCATAGAGATTATCCAAAATAGGTATTTCCGTGTTGTTGAATTAAGATTAACAGGAACATATCCCAGACTCAAACCATCGGCTGAAATCCTAAGTTCATATGACCGGAAAACGCTGGCCGGGAGGAGAGATATGGCTTCGGTGATCTTCCTCTATAAATTATTTAATAATCTTGTCGATTGTTCTGATATCCTATCTTGTATTTGTATCAATGTGCCATCCCAGGAATATAGAATTAGGGACAAACTTTTTGATTGTAAAAGAACGAACACTGCAGAATGAGTCCACTGTATCGACTGCCTTGTTTGTACAATATGTTTCTTGCTAGAGACAGATCACTGGATATATTTGGACAAAGTTAATCACAGTTTCGCAGAATGTTAGAGACGTTACTTTCTTAAACTATCTGCATTTCAATCTTAAAGTATTGATGAATATGAATATAATGATTGTTATTCGTAAGTTTATTTTATATTCTTAAATGTTACTTTAGGTTAAGTGTACCAATTTGTTAACTGTTTATTTTATTTTTTTGTGTTTTTTATCTAAGTGCAATATGATAAATGTAATTAATTAAATGTATGTTATTGTACGGGCACACAGGACAAATTGTCTGTGGTGTACCTTAATAAATAAATAAATAAATAAATAAATAAATATCACGATAAACACCCTTGGTGTTAACATTTTTATATGATTTTTTTTATCATGTTAGGGATATTTTAAATAATGCACTTGTTATATTCTATAAAAAAATATATTTACTAACGTACGTTTCTACCTTACGACCATTATTAAAGTTTATATATATTAACTTCATATTTTTTTTTGACAAAATCTTTCATGCTTAACCTATCTCCAACGGGCCTGTACAACAAGTCGCGCGCATGTATGATAAACGGTGAAGAAGTGCTCGGTCCAACAGCAAAAAAAAACGAAAGAAGATATGCTGGAAATGACTCAAACCTAAACTTTTCCAAACATTTTTAAAGAAGTAGTTGGTACGCGTAAGTACCAAAACAAACAAATTAAATTAAACCCCTTTTTAAAAACTCGAAATCATCGGTGTCGAGTTCCACTTGCTTATTGCCAAAGTTTTTACCAGGTTGTAAAGCCAGGCGCGCTAAAACAAACTGAGCTGAAACAACCGTACACTGTACGTACTATATGTTTAAACCCTTAACATAATAAAATGAAGTTTTAAATGTTATATTCTACTAAATAAAATCAACTACACTAAAGTTGATAGTCATCACCCTCCGTTGGAGATCTTCATATTTTCTATCACACAAAAATACTTACAAACAAAACCAAGACATATGTACTTATATAAATCTGCAGACTATGATAATATTAATCATTTTCTTTCTAATATTGATTGGAATATTAAATTTAAATTTTTAGACACTGAAAAGTCTGTTGAAAATTTTATAATTCTTCTTTATTTCCCCTAGGCCTTGCGGCGTATAGGGTTTTAACTATTACATTGAGAAAAAAATAATCATAATAATAATAAAATAAAATAATATAATATTCATTTTATGATTTTCTTTCTTCTTCTTCTACTTTCTACCTCCGGTGTTCATCTCTTTCTTCGTAATCTCTTTTCGGCTTCCGTCTCCGGTCTCCTTCCTTCTTGACTCCAGTTCTTCTTCCCCTCTTTCTTCGCTTCTCTTCCCTATTTTCTTTCCTCCTCCATTGCCTCTTTCTTCCTTCCTGTACTCAGTTCTGTCTTACCTCTCCGCATTCCTTCCTTCTTTCCTCGAGTACTCTCGCCCACCTTTCTCCCTTTCCTTCTTCACTCAACAGCTCCTTTATCTCTCCCTCCCATTTTGTCATCTTTCCACATCTTTTTGTAAGATGTTCCAAGGATTTTTCCTCCTCTCTACACATTCTGCATACCCTATCCTCCGGTTTTGCCCAATACCTACTACTCCGTTCTTCATTTCCGCATCTTAATCTGGCAATCCTTCTAACTCTGCCCCCTGCCTTTCCTCTCCTCCCTTTCAAATATTTAGGTATTCCTACCGTCCTTATCTCCCTATACCTTTTCACATTCCTTGAATTGTCTATTCTTACTGTTCTTTCCTGCTCCTGTACCTCCTTGTCTCTCCTTCTCAATTCTTCTACTATGTTTCTTCCTCCATTTATCTTTCGCTCAGCTTCCCTTATGTCCATCCCACATCTCCAATAGTATTCTTTCCTTGTTTCTCCCCATTCCGACAGTTTACCTTTTTGTTCTTCCTTCATTCTTTCTTCCCAGCATTCTCTTAATATCTTCCTTCTTTCGTCCCTCCTGATTTTTTCCTCATACATCGCCGCCCTCGCCCCGGCTCCTACTCTCAGCTTTTCCCTCTTCATTTCCTCTCTCACTATATATCCTGGTGTCGTTCTGTCTAATCCCATAATCCATCTCATGTATCCCTCTTGTACCCTTTCTACTATCTCCCATTCTTTCCATCTGCAGATCTCTACTCCGTACATGAGGATACTCTTCACAATCCCGTCAAACAATTTCATTCTCCACCTGATATCGTCGTCAAACCTCCTCTCTCCTATGCTCCATAGCTTCCCCATAACCATTCTTGCTTTCTTCACCCTTTCTCTAACATGCTGCTCTGCTCTGTTGTTCCTCGTTAGAACATATCCGAGGTACTTCATACTCTTTACCTCTTCAATTTCTGTCCCTGACCATTCCCATCTTATATTGTTTCTCTTTCCTCTCCCTTTTCCAAACACCATCACCTTCGTTTTATCTCTGTTTACCTCCAGTTTTTTTCTTCTAAAGTACTTGTCCGCTCTGACCATCATCCTCTTTAGTCCCTGCTCATTCTCTGCCATCAGTCAGGTCATCTGCGTACCCCATTGTCCAATATTTTTATAACAATTTGTATTACGTAATTAACAAATTTGTAAAACAAAAGTGAATCAGGAAAAGAATATATCCAAATTGGTACAGCGGGGAGTTGATTGAACTAATTTAAGAAAAACATAAGGCACACACTAAATTTAAACGATTTGGCACTAAATCATGCTATCAATACTTTTCAGTTTTGAGAAAAAAAAGTAAAGAAAATGATTAAGGAATGCTACGATAGTTACATTAATAAAGTCAAAAATGAAATTCCAGCTAATCCAAAAAAAAAAAAAAATAAATCTGGTCTTATGTAGCAAGCACAAAACAGCAAACCATACCCAGTAATATAAATTATGAAAATAACAATTCCTCAGATGGAATTGAAATATGTGACTTTTTTTCTAAATATATTAGCTCAGTTTACACCAACAATCATACCCAACGATCCAATAATTCGCCTTCCTACAGCAAAAACCAATGTATTCCGTCTTACCTCAATTTATCGGATTGTTGTATTACGGATATTGAAGTTTCTGTTGCGTTAGCTGAAATGGATATTGTCCCATAGGTAATCCTAGATCAGGATTACGACATCTAGACATTGTGACGGTCAGCTGTCTGATTAAAAACTATTCGTTAGCGTTTGACGTATGTGGGCTGATTACGAAATTGCAGACATTGCAATTTCATAATGAGGAAATATTTGTCATGACGAATGAATATTGGAACTGGATTAAACTTTCGGTACTTAATAGAGGGATGTCGAGAATATTGAGGTAGTAGAACATAGCCAACTCTGCTGCACATATTAGTCCAGAAGGTGACGACCACGACACCGACGCCAGATTCTAGTATCGAGAGGGAAGCCAAGCAAGTAGTGACCATGTGAGTGGGAGAAGACTTCTTCAGGCTCCTCGACTCCCGGATGGGTAGCCCCCGCCTCAGAGATAGGTCCAAGCCGATCCTGGCCAACACGGGGTGAACCGAAGACTTCCCCAACTCCATGGACCAATTCAAACATATATATTGTAAATGTAATATACATATTTAATAAATTTGTTATGTTGAATCCAGGAGTTGTGTCTCAATCAAACCACCCACGTGACAATATTAACAAAGGAGCAGGGCCCGATAATATTCCGGCTATTTTTATTAAAAAATGCAGCGAGTCATTAAGCCTTTCCCTTACCTTAATTTATAAAAATCGTTGAGCGAATCATATTTTCCTAAATTGTGGAAAAGGGCATTAGTTGTTCCGATTTTCAGGACGGGTAATAGAATCTTGGTTGAAAACTACCGTCCAATATCTTAACTTTGTATTTTTGAAAAAAAATTTGAACGATTTATTTATAAAACATTATTTTATTTTGTTAAAAATATAATTAATATTGAAGAACATGGATTATTCGCGGGCCGTTCAGTAGATACCAATCTTACTGTCTACACAGATTATATATTAAAATCAATGGATAAAAGAATTCAGGTTGTTGCCATTTACACTGATTTTAGCAAAGTATTTGATACTGTTGACCATAACTTACTTTTAGCAAAGCTAGCTTCAATTGGTGTAAGTGGTAATCTACTTGAATGGTTTCGCTCGTATTTGCATGATAGAGAACAGAGTGTTACATTGAACGGGTTTCTGTCAAATTTTGTAAAAATTTCTTCCGGTGTACCCCAGGGAGCTCATTTAGCCCCCTTACTTTTTAATATCTTCATTAACGACGTGTCAGTATGTTTCCAGAATACAAAATTTTTAATGTATGCTGATGATCTCAAATTATATAAGAAGGTGACATCTCTAAACGACTGCCAGGCAATGATCGATTTAATAATTATTGTAACCTCAACAGACTTAAAATAAATATAAAAAAATATAAAAAAATAACTTTCACACGTAACCGAAATATTATTAATTTTTCGTATAAAATCAAAGACAACAATTTAGAACATGTTGAGCAATTTAAAGATCTAGGCGTATTAGTAGATTCCAAATTACTTTATGATATACACATAAAATCTATAATTAAAAAGGCATATAAAATGCTAGGCTTTATATTAAAAATCAGCAAACCATTTAAGTGTGAAAAACATTATTAACGTTATATTACACATCTGTAAGAAGACACCTAGAATATGCCACTGTCTGTTGGTCACCCCAATATATGATCTATATAAAGCGGCTTGAAAATATACAAATAAAATTTAAAAAACACTTCTACTACCGATTTCCAAACAAACATTTAAATTTAATAACTTTAGAAAAAAGAAGAATATTTTTGGATGTCGGTCTGTTATTCAAAATAATAAATAATATTGTTGATTGCCCACCACTACTAGATCATTTACGCTTACACATCCCTAATTACATCACGAGAAATAATGACCTTTTTAGGGTTTTGTAGGTATGACCAAAAAACCCTTATACCGTCATTTTGTCGTCTGTCTGTCTGTCTGTCTGTTCGGTGAAAATTGTAGCCAAACGGCTAAACCTAGAGAGTTGAAATTTGGCATGCTTGTACAACTTTTTGACCCGCACATAGGAAAAATACTAAAACATCTAAAAAACATATCCCCATAAAAATATAAACAAATATGTGCTCATCGAAAAAAAAATATATATTTTTTTAAAATTCTGAGTAGGGTATCAAATGAAAGCCCTTAGTACGTGGATTAACGATCAAAATTTTATTTTTGCAAAATAAATTATTTTGACGCGATTTTTGCCAAAATTGTGCAAAAAAATTTTTGTTCCACACCCTGTAGCCCAGATGGTTTAAACTAAAAATGTGAAAAAATTCTAAGTAATGTATATTGGTGTGAACCGGAATAGTACAACAGGAATTTTTGATCAAATGTGTCATTATGTTTTCGGAAAATAATGCATTTTTTGTGTTTTTAACCAAAATATGTTAAATATTTAATTCGCTATGTAACCAAGTTGTTACGTCAGCGCTCATAGCTATGTGCGTTTCGTCATTGGTTTTCTAATTTGCTAAACAGTTAACTTGCAAACTAGAGTTCGAATCCTGTCAATTTTATTTTTTTTTGTTTTTTTTTTGCAGTTTTCTTTTGTTTAAATTATTTTGTAAAAATTCTAGTTATATTTTGGTAAATGTTGCATTTAATTTTTAAAAGCGTAAATTTAATAACCAGTGGGAATTGTTGAAATTATAATTTAATTCTGTTTGATGTATATGAAATCAGAGGGCGGGGCTAATGATTTAAGCAACCAATAGAGGCCATAGGCGCAATTTCCAAAATCTTAATAAACCTTGCTATGTAAAAAAAATACTGCACATATTTAGAAACTTAAATAATGGTATTAGGCATTCGAATTAAAATTCATAAAAAAATATTTTGACATAAAATTTGTTTTGGCATCCCAAATAATCATCATTTAGTTACTAAATACCTGCAAAACCCTGAAATGTGTGAAAATTCACACTTCACATCAATTTTTTACTTATCATTTAACAGAAAAAACTCGGCTTTTAACTCACCGCTGAACAGAATCTGCCTAAACTTTAATAATATCTCAACAAATGACAACTTTCCTGATATATTTTTGCTAAATGTCACACAATTTAAAAAATGTATTCTACGCTTTTTATAACTGCTATTATAACTTCAAAAATTTTACTGTTACTGTAATTTGTGTTATATAAATGTATTAATTTATACTAGTGCTACACTGTTATTGGGCATGTCCAGTTGGGTTTCAGGACAGAATTACACTGGACAAAATTACACGGGACAAAATTACACAGAAGAAATTACACATAGACAAAATAACACGGGAAGAAATTACACAAGGACGAAATTACACATACGAAAATTACACATACGAAAATTACACGAAGACAAAATTACACATTTAATTTTTTTGTGTTTATGAATTTTCTGTTTGTGTTCTTTTATATAAGCGATTCACTTTTGTAAGAACAAACTAAGAGGGAATTTTGTTTTCAATAGTTTGCACCTTTGAAGCTGTATGTCATGTTGGTATTAAAAAATGTCACTTTTTTAAAATGTCGATCCATTTGACAGATGTCATAATGAAAAATGATATCTTAATTATTATGATCATAACCTTATCAACCTAAAGTCGGTTTTACAGCGTAAGGAATATTTTTAATTGACATTTAAAGTCAGTAACACACCATAAAAGTAACCAAAATAACCAGATCAAGAGTGTTCTTACAAAAGTGAACAGCTTATATAAAACATTTTTTTAAAGGGTTGGATTAAGTAAGTTTTGATGTTTTTTTTGGAAAAATAAAAAATTGTATTTTAAGCGTTGGAAAAAGTAAATTTTAGTGTTATATGAATTAATAAAAAAATTGTATTTTCAGGACTGGATTAAGTAAATTTTAGTGTTATATGAATAAATACAAAAAAAATGTGTTTTCAGGGTTGGCTTTAGTAAATTATCGTGTTTTTTAATACATTTTTAAAATTGTAATTTAAGGGTTGGATTAAGTAAACTATCGTGTTTTTTGAATAAATTTAAAATAAATGTATCTTAGGGTTGGATTAAGTAATTTCTGGTCTCAAATACGAATAAACACAAAAAAATGTATTTTCAGGATTGGGTTAAGTACATTATTTTTTAACGTTAAAAATATCTAATTTAAGGATTGAATTAAGTAAATTCTAATGTTCTTTTTAAAAAATAAAAATATTGGTTGGATTAAGTAAGATTTAGTGTTTTTCAGGAAATTGAGATATTTAATTTAATAGCAAGCTGTAATGTACATTTTTTGTTAATTTCAATATTGAAAAAAAAAAAAATTGAATGTGTGAAATGGAAATATGGTATCGAGTGTCGATTGTCGACTTATTCTAAAAAAAAATTCGACCCTTAAATATAATTTTTTCTATTTATTCAAAAAAAAAAAAAAACACTAAAGTTTAACTAATCCAAGCCATAAAATACATTTTTTTGCTATTCAATATCACCACGGGTTACGTAATCCAGCCCTTAAAATACATTTTTTTAAATTTATTTAAAAAAAACACGATAATTTACTAAAGCCAATTCCGAAAATACATTTCTTTTGTATTTTTTTCATATTTGAGACCAAAAATTACTTAATCCAACCCTTAGAATACAATTTTTATTAATTCATATAACACTAAAATCTACCCTCACCTCCCCCTTAGTAATGGACAGAGTACCAAGAACTCTGGGCGAAGAAATTTTGCGAATATATAAAATTTTATTTGATTGAAACAAATTAAATGTGTAATTTTGTCTTAGTGTAATTTTCGTATGTGTAATTTCGCCCTTGTGTAATTTCTTCCCTGTGTACTTCTGTCTATGTGTAATTTCTTCTGTGTAATTTTGTCCCGTGTAATTTTGTCCAGTGAAATTTTGTCATGTAACCGTCCAGTTGTGTGGTCGAATTTTGTAAAATAAAATAAAATAAAAATAAAATAAAACTACATTACCCAAATTATAAGTTAGTGATAATTATAAATTGGTGAGAAACAACAACAGTATGGTAAGTCATTTCGCTATAGGGAAAATGACAGGAAAATTTCAATTAGAGGGATACGTTATTTCATTATGGCCAAAACTAAGATTTCAAGAAGAGGAACTCGCCATCTCTCTATTCAAGAAATGACAGGGAGACTTTATACCGTTGAATATATCATCTCGCTGAGTACAGGAAGACTTAAAGACCGAGAGAAAGAATTTAAGAAAATAGATAAATCACTTCGCTATGGCTCAGACGTCAAGGAAGATTTAAAAAATATAGATACGTCATCTTTCTATGGTTGAATCTACAAGTAGATTTCAAGAAGAAGGATATGTCATCAAATTATGGCTGCGACGACTTAAGGAAAGGTCGTCATCTCGCTATAGTTAAAATGCCTAGGGAGACTTTAGAAAGAGGGATATGTCACTTCGCAATGGCTGAAATTACTTCAAAAGACGCATGTCAACACGCTATGGCTGAAACTACTAGGAAGACTTCAAAAAAGCTGTCAATTCTAAATGTTTGAATCATTAATCCGTTGAGAGAAGAAACTACATTGTTACCGGTATAATGAAGATCTGTTAAGGGTTCATACCGATTTATAGTTGATGAAAGCTAGGAGACAAGAAGCTGCCAACGCTAAGCTCAGAATTATACAGGAATTTGGATTTAGTTATCAATTCTCACCAATACTTTCCCTTCTTGCAACATAACTTCTCTCACCTTCTGAGTTGTCACACAACAATGTCTGGCAATCTAGATCTTCCACTACATTTTGAGGATGAGAACCAGAGATACTCTGGGCCTTATACATTAAATTAGAGTGGTTCTGGGATCTACTCTTGTTTGATCTTCATCATTTGAATCTGATTCTCCCTCTAATATGATAGGTACTCCCAAGGATTTGAGAGATGTCTGTAAACCATCTACATGATTTTTCATTTTCTTACAAGAATTCTGGATTCTATTGATATCAGCATCCATCTTAGAAATTCTTTGAAACTGGTTGTTAAAGACTCCAATGATAGCATCCAATTGATATTTTATTATCAATGCATCATGTTGGGTGTGGGAGAAAATATGCTTCTCTTTGCAGACATTCCTCTTAGGACACCAACCGAATTTTGCTATGTTTGAGCAGATAGGTATAGGTTCCATAATCTGCTAATTTTGAGTTTAACAGATTATACGATTTTATAAATGATAATTAAGAATAAACTCTCTCAATTAAGAATAATTACATACACCCGTTTTACAAATACCCCAATAAAAAAGAAACTTCACCTACAACTAACTTCATACAATCAAGTGATAAATATTTTCCAAACTCAAAAGTAATCTTCACAGATGGATCATAAACCAGAGATGGCACAGGCCTAGCAATATACGACCCCATCCACAAACATTCAGAAACATATAAAGTAGCAAATGTTGTATCTATATATATGTATATCACGCAGAATTGCTTGCAATATGCAAAGCTGTCGAATATATCAATAATACAACATTACCAAACAATAAAATAGTAATTGCCTGTGATAATCAAAGCAACATAATAAAATTAAAATCTCCCGGTATGGACAATAACCACTCCCTGATATATAGAATTCTAAACAAAATTCAACAAATAAAAGTTGAAAAAAATATAAATATCAACATAATTTGGATAAAATAGCACAGTGGAATAGAATACAATACAATAGTAGATCAATATGCAAAACAAGCCACTATTTCTTGATAATTTTTAGAAACTCACGTTACACAAGAGATTCCTCTATATGACAAAAGAAAACAATAATGTATATCAAATATGACAACATAACTTCGACAATATATCTCAAAACGAATGCTCTTTCTATTTCAAAATTAATAATATAATTGACAAAAAATCTTGGTTTACTGAACACAACCTACCGCGAAATGCTATAGTAACAATTTGTAGAATGAGATGAAACCACACTAGCTGCCCATCACTAATTAAAATTTTTTACATAATATCAACAGATCAATACAATTTTTGTACAGATATAGCAGATGTTAATCACCTAATCTTAGGATGGCGAAACGCTCACAAAGAACAACAAAAACTAATCACATCTTTAATACGATTTGGATTACAAACCTCGCTTGATATAGCCACCATACTACACGCGGCCAAAAATAACAATAATATCTACAAATTACTGTCGGAATACATTTTAAATGCAAACATTCAAGTATAAATACGAAGAAAACGTATATGCAAATCAAGTCCTAGCTTCAAGCTCAATTCAGTTTATCAATCGCCTCATTAATAACAATCTCATTACTCTATTGTTATCCCTCCCGTTGGCATAATGCACTAATTCAAATACCGGTCGTGAGGTGCCCTTCGACAACCTCCTTATCCTCTACAAATCCTTACCACCATTCCCGCCTGTAGATCTTCTGCCAACTCTTTGATCTGCAGGATGCAGAAAGCAGTGCTGCTCGGGTCGCTCCGCATTGTGCGGGCACTGGATCTGGCGTAATTTCCGCGGCTGCATATCGCCAGGGTTTGGGATGCAGTCGTGTGTATTTAGCTTCACTAGTCTCTAGTATGACGCGGCTCAAAAGGTTGCTGAAGTTTGAGATTAGTGGACGCTTGTCAAGACCTGACAAACCCCAATAATAATAATAATAATAATTATTTATTGTCCACATACAATACATAATCATTAATGGACAGTCAATCAGATAAATTACAATAACATGAATTAATTACAAAATGATAATTGATACACAGAAGTTATAAATTAAGTTCAAAAAATTCCTTAAAACTATACATTGGGTTTTCAGTCAATAAGTTTTTAATTGTTTTTTTAAATTGTATTGAACTTAATTCTTCGGTGGAAACTGGTAACAAATTCATAAACTTTATAGAATAATAGTTAATACTATATCTAGATTTATTTATTCGTGTAAAATTGGGGTAAATATTTGATTTATTACGTGTGTTATATTTGTGAACGTCTTCATAAGAGACAAAAGAATTTAGGTTTTGATGGGCATATACTAAACAGTGATAGATAAAAAGTGATGGTAGTGTCATGATTCTAAATTCTTTAAAGAGTAACCTACAATCGGCTCTATAAGATGCACTCCCCATCACTCTTATTGCACGCTTCTGTAGTCTAAAAACTCTTTCAGCAGAGGCAGAGTGTTCCCATGCCAAAAGAGCGTATGCTATGTGCGACTGAAATAACGCAAAATACGTAATTAATAAAATATCCATTGTAACTGATTTTTGTAGGTTTCTTAGAAGATAGATGGTTTGGCACAATTTCCCACATATATGGGCAACGTGATGGTCCCATATCAAATGAGGATCAATATGGACTCCTAAAAATATAATGCAATCCGGATTATTATAGTTATGATTTTTTGTTGTTATGAGTAAATTTTGCGTTTTCTCCTTATTTAATGATAATTTATTTGATAAAAACCAGTCTTTTGCTTTAGATAAATTATCACTAGAAACATGTTGCATGTGTTCCAGGGACAATGATCTTGTTATAAGGGTCGTATCATCGGCATATAAAATAGATTTCGTCTCAATAGCAGAAGAGAAATCATTGAAATAAATTAAAAACAGTAATGGACCTAAAATTGAATAAGATTTGGTTGAAAAAAAGATATCATGGAAGACCATACGGATATGGCCCAGATTCACGGGTTTATATATCGTATATTCCCACTTGCTGGATTCGAGTTGCCCGAAAAAAAAAAAAAAAAGCTGGAGAGAAATATCTACGTATGCATCTAAAAAACAAAAACTGTTACTAATTGTATAAACTCACACATCTCATACTTTCTGGAAATCCATCGGTCATGAACTAATAAGAATTCCATTTATATAACATTTTGTTTATTATATTATCTGCCTCTACATATTAAAATAGTACTGTCGTTGTATAATAAGAGCATACCATTATAACGATTTATTAAGCAAGAGTCAGTTTGGTTTTAGAAGTGGCAAATCTACAACAACAGCTATTTTGGATTTCATTGATTTTGTGACATCAGGATTTGAAACTGGTACATACACTATGGCCACTTTCTATGACTTAACAAAGGCTTTTGACTGTGTGCCACATGATTTGTTAATAAAGAAAAGGTCGTGCTACAACATTAGTCCAGAGAGTTGCCAACTTTACCGGGAACAATATGTTTGGACAAATGATACTCAATCTCATAAGCAAAAAATCCATTTTGGAGTACTGCAAGGTTCAACATTGGCCCCGCTGTTGTTTTTGATTTACATGAATGATTTACCAACTTTTATAGAGGATGCAAAGTCTGTTTTATATGCAGACGATACCACGCTGCTTAATCAGTCCGAAACCTACCAAGAAATGAAATCCAATAACACCTTAATAAAAAATGCTGCGCAAGATTGGTTTGTGGCGAACATATTAAGCAGAAACGAATCTAAAACCCAACACCTATTGATTTCCCTAAGACCAACAACAAAGAATATTAGTCAAGATCCTGTTGAGTTCCTAGGAGTAACCATTGGTATAAATCTCAGTTGGGAAAAACATGCGGAAACAACAGCGGAAAAATTATGCAAGGCAATCTACTGTATAAGAAATCTAAAATCTGAGATACCCAGAAATGTCTTGGTGACTGCATATCATGCTCTGGTTGAGTCGCATATCACATATACTTTGCTAGCTTGGGGACACTTCACACATACACAAAGAATTTTTCGATTACAACGGCGGGTTTATTTATTTACTACCGTCCTTATATATATTCTACTGCCTTGTTTACATGCATCAAACCAAAGATAATTTCAAAACGCAGGAACAAATTCATAAATATGAGACGAGAGTGGTCTCGATACAGAGTGTGGACTCCGCTATTTGGAATATGCGGGCCCTGTACGCCAAAGTATTTATAACACCATCCTGACACGCAAACACAAAACCTTCTGTTTCCGATCTCAAACCAGCAGACTTAAGAAACGAGAACGTGAGTTCGGTGGACAACTCTAGACTTTTAATATGTTTGAAGAACACAGAGTTACTTTTACTCATGTATTCTTTTGTCAACATGTCTGTCTCGCCTCGTTTCACCGAACCGGTAACTCTGTTGTACTCCTCCCGAGAGAGTTGTACTCCCTGACGGGACTCAAGTCTGCCAGGTTAAATCTCGTTGCTGCTCTTCGCGCTGCCTGGTAAAGAAACGCCCCTTTGCCACTAAATTCGTGCTCACTAACGAATTTTAATAGTGGGTCCTGACTTCTAGGGATACTGTTAGCTGTAACCAGGACGAGTCGATCGTGCAAACACTCCAGAATAAGTAATCCCCGACCCCCATTTTGACGAGGGAGGTAAATGCGCTGCACAGAAGATTTCGGGTGAAGACTTCGGTTGATGTTCATGATCTTTCTAGTTCTTCTGTCGAGATCCTTAAGATCATCAACATTCCATTTCATTACACCAAAAGTGTAAGAAATTAATGGGACAGCAAGCATGTTTGTGGCAGCGATCTTGTTCTTGTCAGACAGACATGATCTCCATATCTGCCTCAGTCGTGCCATATACTTGCTGCGAAGGGCCTGCTTAATAAAAGTGACATCCTGGACACCCCTTTCACTGATGCCTAGAAATGTGTAAGACCCTTCGGCATTAAGATGTTTTATAATGCTCCCATCAACCAATTGAACATCTTCACCGTTGTCCAACCCTTTTCCTCTGTATATATGAAAAACAGCGCATTTTTTCAACCCGAATTGCATACCTATCGCGGCAGTGTACTCAGCAACAGCGGTCTGCAAATTCCTCTCGTTCGAGGCGTAGAGCTTCAAATCATCCATTTAAAAGAGATGGGTAATTTTGTTCTTACGCTTCGACGGAGGACCCGCCATGTAGCCACTGCCGCGCCTAAGCTCGATCGATAGAGGAAGAAGTGAGATGCAAAATAGTAGCTGGCTTAGGGAATCTCCCTGGAAACGCCACGCTTGAAATGTATCCACACTGTCGACACTGCGGTTGATTCACTTGGGACAACAAATTGTGTCTTCCAGAGGGACATAAGTTGCTCAATGCATCTCTCTATCTCCGGGTGGACTATGTAACATGCGCAATAATGTTAAAATGAGAGCATGTGACGTAGTGTCATATGCTTTTGCGTAGTCCACCCAAGCCATCGACAGCATGCCCGGGTAACTCCTATAGCCCGTTTGAACATACAGTTTTAGTTTGCGATTCTTTCACATGGCGCTGTAGTGGCTTGGTCGGATGGGGAAGAACACGTTATTACCGACTGCAACACCGTACGCCTACCGCCATTACAGAATTTTAGAGTTCAAAATAAACTGAAAATATTAGTCTACTATTTGTGTATTCGTGGAATTTAATTAATAATAAGTGACTTTATTGAAAATACAAATTTTAAAGATAAATATACGATCTTTATATTTATTATTATTCACAAATCGACGTGTTCGTTTTCTAATTACCCAATATGGAGCCTATTGTACCATTTCCAAGGAATATTAAAAATATTGTGTTCCGGGATGTTATGATATTACATCAACTAGACATCGTTCTCCTTTAATTGAAGCCGATGTTTTCAACGTGTGGGTGAATTGCATCAGGCATCCAAAATTTGAATGGTATATTCAAAAAGTAAGCAAAATATATATAAGAAAAGTGATTTAAAATGATAAAGATTCTTTACTGTTTAATATACTTTTTAATAAGATGAATATTGGGCGCTACCTATATATAAATTTATTGAAGTATCTTAATTATGATAACCACTCATCTACAGTTTATTTAATTGTGTATTATTATGTGTATAGTTATATATATATATATATATATATATATATATATATATATATACAACAAAAGCCGTACGAAGTACCCGTACATCAGGTAATTTTAATGATTATAGTATTTTTTTCTTTATAGTCTCTTTTTTTCTAAAATGACATATTTTAGATAATATATGTAAAAATATATAAATATAGACTTCATATTTTAATTGTTTGTATTTTTGTTTATTTTATTTTGTACATTGTAACATATTTATACTACATTGATGTTAACAATCTTAAAAATGTATTTGAATTCTTCAATGTTATTTTAATAGAATTTGGAAAGCATTTAAGGATTAAATACATTTTTAAGATAGATAATATCAATTGTTAATTTAATTTTAAATAAAAGAAAATAGTGTAAATATTTAAATTTGCCACCCAAATTTTTTAATTTGCGGATCCCTCACATGGCGCTTTTACTGCTGCGCCTGATCTCCGTTATCAGGTTTACTGAACGAACTCTTTGACAATTATTAGTAAGCGAGTTCCTCATCTAAAAAGAACTTTTTTCTATGATCGACAGATTGCGTTTGAAATACGTCGCGTCATGACAGACTGACCAGTCGATAATAAGATTTTCTTTGCAACCTGCTTGGCCCCTCTTTGATCCCCTCTGTTCATAGATGTCTGACCAAACAGAGGCGATGGAGCTCAGTACCCGCTCGTTTAATACGCTGGTAAAGATCTTATACAGCGTATTGAGACAAGTAATAGGTCTATAGTTCTTCGGGTTGGTTAAATCACCTCTTTTGGGGATTAATACTGTACGCCCCTCTGCTAACCAAGATGGTATTGGTATTTCCCCACGGATAAAAGAAGTAAAGTTTCGTGCAAGATGGCCGTGTGCACTGGAAAATGACTTCCACCAAAAAGCAACGATACCGTCAACTCCTGGTGCAGCAAAATTGCGCGCTTTTGAAATAGCGTGTTACTTCTTCCGGGGTAACAGGAGGGCATGCCTGAGGATCTGTAAGATGTTTTGTACAGAATTCCTCAAATCTCTCTAAAACTGGAGTGTCTTGCACGATCGTCTCGTGTTCATAAAGCTGCCTCCAGAATATCTCTGTCCTGTCGACTGATAACAACGGTTCAGAAACCTCAGGTTTGGCCATGAAAAGACATGACGGGCTCGTGAGGTACATAGTATTTTCCTCCATGGTCCTAACCCGGTTGACCAGTTTCTTCTTGGGCTAGTTCTCTCAATCTGTCCACCGCTTTCTGCTTTAGCAAAAAGAGTGGACAAATTCAGTGTGTGATGCTTTAATGCGCAATTGATGTAATATGCGCATAGTATTCGGACTTAGCGGCTTAATACTTCGTAAAGCATCAATAGCACACAGAATCTGAGAAGCTTCCTGGCGTGAACGCGTCATTTTCTTCCTCTAATTGCTGTATACGCAGTTTGCCGTTAAAAGCCTTAGAGGCCAAAGCCCGCTTTGGAGTCAGCACAGCTGCTGCAGTGTATACAGCACAGTCGAATTCCCAGAGACCACTCTGAGGGCAAATTTGCTTGTCAATAAGCTTATTAAGTCGCGTGAGGTCATCAGCACGAATTTTGAAACTTATTGTGTCCAAGTCGGGTGCGTTCAGAATGAGGCTAGAGAAGGGCTAGAAAATCCTCACGAAGATTTTTTTTCGGTGAAGAGGATGTTATTCCTGCATTAACTGAGGAAGACCCAGTGGCTATCTGCCCCCCCTGTTGGTGGGCTTGCAGGTGTCGATGGCTATACCGGTGTTTGGGACAGTCTTCTCGACTCTCTTCGTCTCGATCGCCTCATTCTGCGTCGCAGGCGTGCTATTTGGTAGCGCAGATTTTGTTGCGACATGAAGTCCAGCTCGGTATGATTTTCACACCATTGTGAGTGGACTCTGACCATGTAGCCCCTGCGATGAGGTGACGCTGCCTCGTAAACCTGAAGCAGGTCTTTCCTGCTCCTCGGGTGTCCACCTGTGGCGGGTCCGGCTAGCGGTATTGTAGCTTCGCCCAACTGTTTGTGGGTCCCCATCCGAAAAGGACCCGTTGTGGGAAGCTGTATGGTTACTTGTTTTATATTGAACCATTTTTCACGTTTCATGGGAAGGTTGGCACCATGAAACGGTGGCAGGATTCATCGACCAGATGGTAGGGTCGACGTTACCCCAATTGGTTCCTGCCATGGTAACATTGTGGTAGCGATTCGGAGGAAAGGGCGCTAAGCCTTTTCAGCCAAAAGACCGCCGTACCCGTCTATTACTGTTATTAATTATTATTATTATTATTATTATGTGGGGTTTGTCAGGTCTTGAGAAGCGTCCACTAATCTCAAACTTCAGCACCTTTTGATCCGCGTCATACTAGAGACTAGTGGAGCTAAATACACACGACTGCATCCCAAACCCTGGCGATATGCAGCCGCAGAAATTACGCTAGATCCAGTGCCCGCACAATGCGGAGTGACCCGAGTAGCACTGATTTCTGCATCCTGCAGATCAAAGAGTTCGCAGAAGATCTACAGGCGGGAATGGACTCGATTTCCCTTCGCTTATTATTATTATTATTATTATTATTATTATTATTGGGGTTTGTCAGGTCTTGACAAGCGTCCACTAATCTCAAACTTCAGCAACCTTTTTGAGCCGCGTCATACTAGAGACTAGTGGAGCTAAATATACACGAGTGCATCCCAAACCCTGGCAATATGCAGCCGCGGAAATTACGCCAGATCCAGTGCCCGCACAATGCGGAGCGACCCGAGCAGCACTGCTTTCTGCATCCTGCAGATCAAAGAGTTGGCAGAAGATCTACAGGCGGGAATGGACTCGATTTCCCTTCGATAGGAGGCTTTCATGCCACCCAAAACACCAACTATCAGGACTACAAGCTTAACTTTATACCCGGGATACAGCTTTCTAAGCTCGGACAAGAGGTCCATATACTTGGACCACTTGGATTATTATTTATTAATATTATTATGGGGTTTGTCAGGTCTTGACAAGCGTCCACTAATCTCAAACTTCAGCAACCTTTTGAGTCGCGTCATACTAGAGACTAGTGGAGCTAAATACACACGACTGCATCCCAAACCCTGGCGATATGCAGCCGCGGAAATTACGCTAGATCCAGTGCCCGAACAAATGCGGAGTGACCCGAGCAGCACTGCTTTCTGCATCCTGCAGATCAAA